>JAUPFP010000005.1:3811382-4411382 GCA_036925085.1 Brachycybe producta | reverse complement strand
TAACGTGATAGTTCTGTCATGACAGTGTGACGTCTACTTCACAGCATATCATCGAGTCAACAACAGTGTTGGCTCTCACGCCCTCCAGGAGCCAAATTTCCCTACAAAGTGGATATTTCCCTACAAGTGGTCACACAACTATTACTATTGCGACAGTACTATCAACTATCTAGTCAAACGAGATAGTGTGATAGTGCTATCGCGACAGTGTGATAGTGACTATCGTGTGGTCTTCACGATGATAGTTCTCGCGATAGTTGCTCTCATGAAAGTAACTATCGTGAAAACTATCATCGTGAAAACGGGGCTTAAGTGACAAGTGCAAGAGTAAATATATATTTTTCTTCAGTTGTTAAGATTTCCCCATCAAAACAAGAATGAATGTTTAGCAAATGGCTTCTTCAGGAATTGGATCAAGCGACTCCCCCCCCCATCTCAATTTGTATATTTGTAAAGATCTTTTCTAAAGAATGTCTACTTTAATATAAATGCTACCATTTAAATGTAAACAAATTTATAACTGCCCTTTTTTTTTTCTTCATTCATCATCCAAATAGAGCGAACTACAAATTGTATTAAAAACATTTCACTCTTGTTGAAAATCTGAAGGAAAACTAATAATTATTGCGGGAGAAACATTTTAGTCCAATTCAGATTTCGTTCCTTTCATTTCAAGCCAGGAGGAAAGCGACCCCGGGAATAGCGTGAACAAACCAAACCGTTCAGAAAGTCCATTCTGAAACATTTTTCTAACCAAATTTACCCCAGTTGTAGATATTATATTCCTTTAAACATCGCATCATTCGGCAAGGTGGATTTGACTTAAATAAAATTGCTATCGAATCCCTAATTTATTCTGATTTAAATCACGACTTAATATTGGCAACACGATAAAAATCAAGTGATTTAATTCACATTTTGAATTTTTTTGTTCAGAATTATTCTTTTTTCCTTAAAAAAAAGTGAATTTATTCCCTCTTATGAAAAATGTGTTTATTGTAATAAGCTGCTTGACAGGGGAATGAAATAAAAACAATTTTACAAAATTTTTATAAAATTTTTTCATAAAATTTTAAATAAAAACAATTTCATAAAATTTTAAATAAAAACAATTTCATAAAATTTTAAATAAAAACAATTTCATAAAATTTTAAATAAAAACAATTTCATAAAATTTTAAATAAAAACAATTTCATAAAATTTTAAATAAAAACAATTTCATAAAATTTTAAGTAAAAAGAATTTCATAAAATTTTAAATAAAAACAATTTCATAAAATTTTAAATAAAAACAATTTCATAAAATTTTAAATAAAAGAACAATTTTATGAAATTTTAAATAAATTTTTTTATATAAAATTTTAAATAAAAACAGTTTTATGATTTTTTTTACTATCATGTTTATTTTTAGTTATCAAAGTTATTAGTGTCAAACATTTTTTTTAAAATAAAATTAAAAAAATGTTTGTTCCGATGAAGGTAATTCAAATGCCTTAATTCACGAATCTGACATAATTTATATTCTTAATTCATTAATTTGCATTTGAGTGCCAATGTAAACTCTGTATTTTTCCCTATCGTAGAACTGAAACAATCAGGATTCACCACCAACATACATATACCTGAAGAAAGGCTATTTTGCATTTCCTCCTCCCGCCCCAAGCTTTTTTTTTTAAAATAAAACGATTTTATAAAAAAAAAACGAACACTTTAATTTACATGTACATTTCTAACTGAATCATTCAGTAATCTAGGGGACACGTGTACTTAAAACTGATCAATTTTCTTTCTTTCTTGCGTTTTTCTTTTCCCGCCGTTTTTTTTAAATTTTTTCCTCACCGTTTTTTTTAAAAAAAAAAACGGTTTTTAAATTTACAACACTACAGAAAGGCTAAATTTGGCATAAATGATAGTGTAAGATTTTCCCTAACAACGTTGGTGTAACTGTGTGCCTGTGGCCGCCATAGCAGCAGACAGCAGTTAGGAATTCAAAATACGTTTAGAAACTAGCTCAAAGTATTGGGTTGACACTGTGTGCTTCAATGCACATGCGCTGTAGAAGCGACCTTGCATTGCTGCTGCATTACCTCATAGCATGTACGGGGCATCAGTTATATAAAAAAATTAATAATGTGGTCCTCCTGACCTTAACGATTACTAAAATAAACCAATTTAAATAAATCTTGATTACTTTTAACCTTGGCTGCTGCTACTGCTACTGGTGAGCAGCAACATTATCATGTCATCATATTCTGAAGCTGTTTTTTTCTTCTTCTCTCCTTAGTAGGTCACAAAGATATGACAAACTAACACTCATAAAACAAATCAAAATGTCATCATTTGCACAACAAGCATTCCCATGTGCGAAAACAGAACCGAAACCAAGTATCCAACACTGCTCAAAAAGCAGATGTTTCATGCTGTACTGAGACTCCATGAGTGGTGGCTGCAGCAGCTAATGTCAAAAGCAGAAATCAGTTTTCCCATAAATGACTTAACTAAAAGCATACCTGATGATGGCTATAAATGTAAAATCATCGACTAGAGAAAGAGAGAGAGAGAGAGAGAGAGAGAGAGGTTAAACTACATGTATTCATGTATTCACTACTTTCTGTGACTAAAACAAAAGCTTTGCGGTGCTTTATGTTGCGTATGAAACTACCGCATTTGTGTATTCCAATGCTTTCATAAAAAGCAAGCTGTGGCATATTATACTTTCTACAGAGCTTTAACTGGGCCAGAGAGTAGAGTTAACTGGGCCAAAGAGTAACAATAACTGAGCCAAAAAGCGGGGTTAAATGGGACAAAAAGAGCAGAAATATTTTAATGAATTCAGATCAATCAATTCAACCAAGATAAGAACCTACATTTGCCTTGTTGTGTGAGCCCTCAACAGTTTAATAATGTGCTCAGAATTACCATCACAATGGGCTGCGCGCGCGCATTCATCATCAGCAACATTCTAACTAAAGTTTAGACTTTGAGTTCGCATTTCAAATTTTGCTTGTTTTTGGTTTCCGAGGAGGGAGGTTTTCACTGGCAACTTGCCTAATTTTAAGTTTTATTAATTTTAAAAAAACATAGGTTTAAACTAAGCCACATTTATAAAAAAAACTCATTAGACTGGCCTAATTGACCCTATCACGACATGGGCCGCCTAAGGTTCATGCTTCTGTTGTTTCCATAACTTGAACAGAGTATTGATTGACTAATCACACTTAAAAGTGCAAGTTTAATTGAAAATTATTCACTGCACAATCTCTTGATTCAACAGCCAAAGTTAAAGAGTCACCATATCTTAAACAATAGCTGTGTCAAGTAAAGAATGTTTAAAGTAACTAAAGTAGAATTGCAATCCTCACACATTTGTGATTTTATATCTGCAAGGTTGTGACCGAGGTCCCATCCCAACATCCCACCAGTTTCATGAATCCCACAAGGCCCACCTGTAACGTCGTTTTTTTTTTGTTTAGTCCCATGTGATGGGATTTCTTCATTGACGGGAGCCCGTTTTGAACTCTACTGCATGGCTGATACACGCAATTAGAAATCGGGACAAACAGAACTTGGCTCCGCACTTTTGTATGACGACCGGCAACTTCTAATTGGTTGGTTATGTAGCCTGACGTCGCATGCTCACCAAATTTCAACGTCGAACCACACAACAAACCAATTAGAAATTGCCGGTCGTCATAAAAAATGGCGGAGCCAACTTCTGTTTGTCCCGATTTCTAATTGCCTGTATGGCTGATCAGTTAACCCCAGTCTCACCTAAAGTACAGTACTGTATTGCCCTGCATGAGGCAATAAGGATACAGTACTCGTGATGCATCTATCTCAACGAGACAGACAAGTGCGCCTAACACTAACTTTTCGTTTGCCCCGCGCCTTTATATGAGCGTCAGACCAAATAGAAATTGAAAAGGGAGGGGCATATGCGACATCAGACCAAGTAACAAACACTATTAGAAATTGATGACGCTCATAAAAGGGCGGGGGAAAACAAAATTTTATAGTGCTGGGCACACATGCCTGTCTCAACCAGTTATTCAATTTCAATCAGTTCACACCCAATCGTCTGTTACCCACAGTACCACCTGACGTTTCCAAACGCCTCTTGCTAAAACCTACAGAGTTCAAGCTATACTTTTCGTTTTCAAACGCACCCCCCCCCCCCTCCCCGGAGCAGCGTTACACACTCCGTCCTCCCCCTCCTTCTCCCTTTGGCTTTAACGGCGCCAACAATTATTTTTAAGTGCTCGATAACCGAAAAGAAATAAAAGCAATGGCATCATAGTAGAATAGAAAGAAAAAAAGCAAAAAGAAGGGACGGAAAGAAGCACCTTAATTAAAAAATGACAGATGCCACTGTCTCCCACCCACCACCACACACACAATTCATCTTAGTTTAGTTTATGAATGTACTGCGGTGGTTCTCAAACTTTTTTGTTTGCTAACGGCACAGTCAGTCTTCTTTGCCGCAAGGAATCGCAGCAATGAAGTAAGGTATCTACAATAAAGCTCGTCGACTAAGGCTTTGTTGGCTTTACGAGTTTGATGGGCTTTTGAATAAAAGTTCTCGAGTCGAGGGGGTCTTTGGTGGGCTGGACTCCACTATGTGAAGCATAACTGCCTCGAAACATGCCTAAATAAATTATTGTGAAAGCCCAACTATAAATAGTCTTTAGTGAACTCTTAGGGTCCAAGCATATATTGTGTATGCTGAGTAAGCAAAATTTAATATTGAAGAAAATAATAAATTTTCCTTTAAGGCGGGTTTACATTAGGCAACAAAGTGTTGTAATTGTGTTTTAAAATGTCTTCTATAACACAACACACCATTAGCACATTTATGACAAGTGTCGCAGAAAGTAGAGTTCAGTTCAACCTGTGTTGTACGGATAATGCGGCAGCCAACGGAAAACTACGATTCCTTTTTTGATCTTCATGGTTAAAAAACGCGTGCCACTCGCCGAATTAAAGCTGTAAAGCACCTATCACACATTAGCAACTTTTGATGCAATGTGACATGCAACTTGATAAAACTTTCCTTTCAACTAGTGTTAAACTCAGTCTCACCGAGTCGAACAGGTTCAAATTTGAGAGACTTTTCAAGTAAGCTTTCTGACAAACAACCAATCAGGCTATTTGTCGAAAATGACATATGTAACATTGAACGAATTCCCGGTTTCATGACTACCGGTTTATGAACTTCCTGTTAGTTGATCCACAATAGGGACACAAACCAAGGGGGCTGACATGGAAGGAAATCATGTACGATTTTCACTAAGATTCACAGCAGATCGTGTGGATGGAAAGACATTTTACTTTTTAGCCGCATTTTACTGGATATCACAGAATAGAATTGAAATTTTAAAATTCAGTAAAACGCGGATTAAAAGTAAAATGGCTTCCGACATCGTACGAGATTCAACCGAATGTCGGCCCCTTGACAAAGTTTTAAAAAATTGACTGCAACTATAGGTTGCATAGTGTGATATAGAAGTTTGTAATAAGTTCTAGTTGCAAGTCACATCACAGGTTGCATTGCAAGTTGAAGGTTGCTAGTGTGATAGGGGCTTAATAGTGCATGATCACAACGTAAACATTACGCGTTGCACACCACTCTGTACAACACGTGGCAAAACGCATTACAACTTTTCTGTTGCCTAAGGAAACGACAAAAACGACAGAAAACAAAACGAACCTAACAGCAAAACTATCAGCAATACTCGAAGACAAAACCACAACAAATTTGTGACACAACACAAATAGGGTTTTTTTCTTGCTCTGATTTTCTTGTTGTTGTTTTAATACTGACTGTCCACACTGCACAGACAGAGTTGGCACAATGCTGCGTAGTAGCGAGACAAAACACAAAAGTTGAAGAAATGTTTTAGAACTGTCGCCAATTTGTCTTGAAACAATGAGCTTCTGTTTTGTCGGGATATAGACATTTGCCCTAAAACCTATTTGTTCTCTCGTTTCATACGGTTTAGTGTCTTTCTTTGATTAGGGCAAGTGGTCTAAGGGAAAATGTCCCTTTAGGCAACTGTCCCTTTAGAGCTTATGTCCCTTTAGGGTAAATGGCTTTAGGGCAAATGTCCCCCACACAATGTTTTGTCAGCTTGATGCAGATCGACCAGATCGGTGTAAACCCGCCTTAACACGCAACAACAACAACAAAAAAAGATAACATGGACATTTCGCGGCCCACTTTTTGAGAACCCACTGGTAAAACGTGTACGAGTAAGAAGAGTTGGCGGCATGCAGTCAGTCACCAGACTCACCACCACTACCAACGACTATAGACGATTTTTCTTACACGAATTTTGCATTATATGAGATGGGGGGGGGGAGAGAGAGAGAGAGAGAGAGAGAGAGAGAGAAATAAAGATTGGTTGTTCACTAGCCTCCTTTGCAAAAATTCTTGCGTAGTGGAAGAAAAAAAAAGATGGAACGAATGAAAAGAGCTAGCATATACAAGGGAAGATTTTTCCAAGAAGAATAGAAGGATTTAATGATGTTCGTCATACAACAATATTAGATTATGTTGTGCTTCATGACTCATTTTAAAACATCTTCAATCGATTTGATAGAAAGAGAGAGAGAGAAAGAGAAAAAAAGCCATTTGAAGTCAAATCCTGGTATTCACTTTACTGATACTCATTCAATCAATTCATCTATTTTGTCAAATTGAAGAAAAAATTAGATATAAAGTGGGAAAAAAAAAATAAATAAAAAGATTTAAGGCGGGTTCACACAGAGTCGTGAATTGGGCGAGAGCACTACCGCTAGGCTAGTAGTAGTAATCACTACCTTCATGTGATCAAGTGGTCGTACACGACCTTGAAAAGTGGGGGATCGCGCTCACTCCAATTTGGCCGGAGTGACAACGTTCGCTTCGGTCGTGAATTCGGCAAATAATCAATAGTTCACAAACGACTTTCACAGCTTCTTCTTGTTCTGCCATTTGAACAACTACTCGCGAGATGGTCGTTGGAGAACTCCGTGTGAACTGGAAATGGTCGTAGAACTCCGGTGTTCAATAAGCAAGTAGTGTGAGATGCGCATTACAGGACGCGTTCTCGCCGCCCAATTCATGACTCCGTGTAAACCCGCCTTTAGAATGTCAGTTTTGCTGTATATATTATTAGGAGAGGGGGGGGGGGGATCAGAAGAATATCTTGGATTATCATTTTCAATTTGATTGCCTTTATTTTCTTTCTTCAAAACAAAAACAAACTCCAAAAACGAAACAAGAAACTCAAGTGTGTCATTCGAAAAGAAAAACTCAAGTGACTTGTTTTTGGTCAAAAATAAAAAAAAATACCATCATCGTCATATATTCATCCATCAATCAACCATTTTGAACTGACAAGCCAAGAGAACCAAACCAACTACACCCAAGTATGGCCAGAAAAAAGGAGGGGGGGAGGAAGTTCACAATAAAATTACTGAGAAGTGACTTCTCTTTGATGGAAGGAGAGAAAGACGAGAGAGAGAGAGAGAGAGAGAGAGAGAGAGAGAGAGAGAGAGAGAGAGAGAGAGAGAGAGAGAGCAAAGAACACACGAAGATGCCATGAATCAAGAACTCTTAGAGAAAAGTGACTTATCGTAGTTTATCATTCGTGACAAGACAACACTACTACATCCTTCCTGTCCAGTAAAATAAGATACTCCAAGTCAAGTTTTAAAACAATGGTAGTCCATGCAGATAGACAACACGCACTACACATTTTTATAAAGTACTACAATCGAGTAATTTATTATTATTATTATTATTATGAAAAGAAGAAACCCAATCCGTTCATATTTAAAGAGCTCTATAACAATCCACGTAATTAGAACTTCAGCCAGTACTTTTTGCAGTTTTGAAAAACACAATCATGAAAAATAAGTGTTTTTAGAAACTAGAAAAGTAACTGGATTCATGAAGATTTTCATATTTACAGTATCTTGAAAATAAAATAACCTGTTTTGTACACACGTAATTAGAAATCGGGACAAACAGAAGTTGGCTCCGCCCTTTTCATGACGACTGGCAACTTCTAATTGGTTGGTCATGTAGTCTGACGTCACCATACTCCGCCCTTTTCAACGTCGAACCACACAACAAACCAATTAGAAGTTGCCGGTCGTCATAAAAAGGGCGGAGCCAACTTCTGTTTGTCCCGATTTCTAATTGCCTATGTTTGTTTTTGTTACCCCCAGTACAATTTGAAAAAAGATGATCCAATTTTTAATTTTCGTTTCCATTTCTTCTTAGTTACTGCAGTTTCACACGGTCCAAGTGTTTGCCCGTCCGGGCACCGCCCGAATGCTGTCTTCACACTATAAACAATATGACATCCAAGTGTCTTCTACTAAACTAATAAGAATTTCCAGGTCTACTTAAACCTCAACAGCACACCAAGAGAGCACTCGGACCACTAAACATCCGGATCATGTGAAGGCATGCATTGCACATTGTTCTCCACTAGGACTGCTAGAGTTGCAGTCTCGGCGAACGTCCGTCGCTTTGTAGAAAAGCGATCCGAGTGTTTTTTTATGCCAGGATCTGGATGGTGTGGAAAACCCTATTGCTTTCCTATGTATCTATAGCTATTTGTCCGGGTGACGGACAACCACTCGGACCGTCGTGAATCAACCCTATAAACAGACCTACATTGTGTAAAAATATGGAGCACAGCCCATGAGATGTTACATTAAGCCCACATCACGAGTCCCATAGAGCCCATGAACAGTTAACGAACGAGCACAGTTAAAGAATTGTAAAAAATTAAATTTCGATACCGTAGACAATTGTTGTCTATCCACAATTAAATTAAGCGGTGACTTTCTGTGAAAACGAAACAAAACAGCCACAGCAGCAGCAGCAGCAGCAGCAGCAGCAGCAGCAGCAGCAGCAGAATTTGGCAACTGTGCTAGTCTCGCTTACATTTTGCAAGAAAGCAATTGTAACACAAGCGTGCCAGCATACATGCTTGAGACGTGCTTCCTTAACTCAAGAACAGGGAATTGTCTACGGCCTAGTACAACACTTGGACACAAAGTTGTGGCGAATTCCTTATCATGCAACACGTCCACACTGAGCGTTGTGCGACACTCATATAAACACATATAAAAGCAGCGTGTCATTTAGGGCGGTGCGGGCATTTTCTCCGCACAGGGCCAACGAGCAAATGGGGGTGCCAAACGGCCTATATTTATAACTTTTTTTTAATTAAGTTTCATTTTCAAATAAGACTAACCTACTATTTCAGTGCGAGCATATCATTTTAAGAATGTTAGCGGCCAGAAAACAGGCAAAACACCAGTTCAGCGAGGAGCAGAGGTGCTGCCCTTTCTCAGTGCAACTGGGAATGAGATAATTGGACAATCAGTGCCAGGAACACCGTCTTCATGGGGTTCAATGGATGGACAGAAGTGTGTCTAGAAAAATCTCCTTTCCAACAAAACCATAATATGAAACTACAAGTAATTTGCAATGACAAAGCCATTATTGTCAAGCAAAAGCAACATCAAAATGGATGAACTTACTTAAAGGCCAACAAAACGGCAGCCAACGAATTTCGTTGGCCTTCGTTGCTCTAGTGTACGTAATAACGAACAACACCAACGCATTCGTTGTCCTTGGCTAAGGTTCGATCACCTGTCGGTACATCAAAGGGTGCACTCTGAAAGACCTTCCGTATTGTCTACGGGGTTGGGCGTTGGCATCCAAACCCTGACCTGAGTTGGCATCATCACTTACCAACTAAGCACAGAGAATGACCGAATCCATTGGCACCACGCGGGTTCGGTGAATGTGGACGGGTATTTCGAACGGCAAGCATTGACGACCAACATTCGATCAAATGCGTTCGGCTGCCGTTCGTTGGCCTAATTGTGTACGCACCTTAACTGGAAGGAGGATCAATACCAAATTCCAAATTATTCAAACTCATTTAAGGCTTTAAATTTCATGTCAAAACCATTTTAGTTTTTATTTGTTTTGTTTGAGCCAATGTAGTTTGTATGTTAATTAATTTTAACTCAACAAGAGAGTAATTTTCAAATGATGTTTCAAACTGTCAATTTTAGATCCATTTTATGTTTTATTATTTGTCTTTTCCATTTGACAAATGATGTGATGTCTCATCACAAAAAGTACTTGTGGTTTGGTTGTATGTGTTTTTGTTGAAAGGAAATGTGAAGTTTCAGTTGTCCTATTGAGGGGATCCATAAAAAAATTACCAAAAAGATTGTGAAAATAAGCAATATTTAGGAGGAGGAGGAGGGGCAAATTTTGGCCTCTCATAGGGCCTCTTTGTCTTTTTATCAGTGGGCGGACTTAGGTAATATGGCCTTACCTAAGCAAAAGACACGGGAATTCTGTTTTGAAACAGTCCCGAGACTTCCAAACATTGTCTCTTAGACAGTCTAGCAACTGTGTTGCAACAGTTGGTAGACAAGACTAGATACTAGAGTCGTGCGACTTTGTATCCAATTTGTAGACTACTAGGTTTCTGAGTAAAAAAAAATGGCAGAAAAAAGCTCATCTGACAATTTTCATTTCTTTTTAAGAATAAGTCTAGGAAGCGCAACACTGAAACCTATTGGTTTTTTTTTGGCATCCTGAAAAATCGTCTAGTTCCAGAAAGCGGCCATTGTTTTGAATTAAAATATTTACTTAGCAAACAGCCATGGAGGCCTGTAACAGAGGAACACGACTCAAAAGTGAAGAGTGCAAAATACATGCTTAAAACCAGAAAATCTAATTCCTAACAACAATACCCAGCAGCGCAGCTTGTAATATGCTTCTCGTGCAAAAAAAATTACAAATCCAAGAAAACATTATGGTTTTCAATGCACACCAAGCAACACAAGTTCTGATTTGACTCAAAATCTCACTTATTTGGTGAGTGATCACCCTCCCCCCCCCGCCTAAGTATAATGGCCTGCATTGTTCAAATGAAGCTGCTTTAGGACCACAAATTGTGTAAACATTTTCACGAAAATTCATGTATATGATGAATTTCGGTGTTTTTACTATGCAACATGTTGCAACGATAAACAAATGAACGAGGAATATTTTGAAGGGAAGAAGCGTTCTTTGTTCCTCTTATCTATACGCGCAGTGAATCTAGTTTTTCCCTTTCTGCACATTGTTTTTTGGTCTTCAAGCAGATCACATACAACACGAGTCCATAAAACACTAATCGCTTTTGCAAAAATCTTAAGTCTGACAAAAACTAAATTTTGCCTTGGTCACATGCTGCAGATTCCTGCACACAACACTCATGAGTATGTGTGGAAACGCACCATTATTCCACACATTTGCGGCTTTTTATGGTCCTCCGAAGTCTGTTGGTTCAGTGCTTTTCAGGGTATCTCTAGAAGGCTCATTTTTTTGCCATTTTTTGAAAATTTTCATGGACTATACATATTAATTTTGACAATTTTTACTTTTTTGAATTTATGGGTTTTAATATATTTGCCACAAAACCGAGCTTAGCAGATCCGCGATGAACCACTTCAATGAACTCTACTAACTAATCAGCGAAGCTGGTTATATACGCAGGTCCAGCCTTACAAAGTTGATGTTAAAAACTGGTGAGTTTTGGATATGTCAACGGTTCGAAACCGGTTCGCCAATTAGTGGAACTGATAGAACCAGTTCGCCAGTCTAGGTCGAACTGATAAGAACGGGTTCCAGACGGAGTAGATTCGGTTCGGTTTTACCCTTTGCCGCCTCTAACTAAAGCATTGCGCAGATCTGCTAATGCACATTGAGGAACCGGTTCATCAAGATCGACGAACAGATCCAAAAAAAAAATAGCGAGCCGATTACACCGGTTCCGAACCAAGTAGAAACAGTTCGGGGTTCTACCCGTTGCCACTAATGGAGTTCCAAAAGTTGAAAGTAAAAGTTTTGCCATTTGCTTAAAAACTTGACATTTTGACAAATTCAATTGACAGTCATTTATTAAATAGAAAAACATTCCTAATTAGGCACAAAACGAGCGCTATCATTTATTGGCCAAGAAGTTAGAATTTTGAAAGGCTAATGAATTAGGCTACATTAAGATTAAGAAACAGAAACAGAAAAAAAAAACCGCTTATTCCTGACAATTCTCAAGATTTCAAAAAACAGTGACGCGCCGCCATTTCTAAGAACTTTTTGATCACTCCACCACCACCACCACCACATACAATTAAAGAACACAGCAGCCTCATTGGGAAAAAGAAGAAGAAAAAAAGGTCATCTCGGTAATTAATTACACTGACGATGATAATTTGAAAACGAAAAAAAAAAAAACTCCGAGAAGATGCGTTTCACAAATTTTCCTCGTTGACGATCACCATTTCACCATGTAATCACCACCAACCAGCAACAACTGCAGCAGCAGCAGTAGTAGTAGTAGTAGTGTCTTAGTAGTACGACTGATGGATGCAACAGATGCGATTCCACACATATATAACATCCGTAGAGGGTGGTGAAAAAATGAAAACCAAGAAAATTGAAGGTCTACTTTACATACAAACAACACAAGCACCTTCACAAAACCACTAACTACTTTACTTAATAACCCTCCGTTCCTCCTCCATAAATATTCATAATTCATAATGACTAAGTGCCATTAAGAAGAAAAAAAAAGAAAAAGGCAACAAAACAGATTGACAGAATGAAAGGATGATGAGGAGGAGGAGGAGGAGGATGAGGGGAAAAGAAAACACGAACACTGAAAAGGCATATTTTTCGTTATTTACCAGCTATTGGAAAAAAATAAATAAATAGCAACCACACGTTACAGTTAAATTTCACCAATTTCTGTCAATATTTCACAGAAATCATTATTGAAATAAAAAGTTACATACATTTCAGAACATCTTTATGTAAAAAAATATGTCAATTACGTCTTAACAAATACAAACAGTTACAATTTATTTTTAACAACTCAAAAATAGAGATGTGTCATTGGTTTCGCCAATTACTGGAACTGATAGAACCGGTTCGCCAGTATATTTCGCGAAATGATAAGAACTGGTTCCTTCGTCACCTTTATCTAAGGTGCTGTGAACATAGAACCGGTTCGTTAAGATCCACGACTGATCAGATGCGGTTTCCAAAAAAATCGCGAACCGATTAAACTGGTTCCAAAACGAGTAGAAACCGGTTCGGTTCTACCCGTTGCCACCTCTAACTAAAAACCATTCAAAAGACCCTAAAAATACAAAGCTTTGAAGCGGAGCACGGAACGGTATGTGTTTGCCCGGAGCTGGAGCACTAATATTCTTGACTGCTCCAGTCTTGTTTTTTTTTTAAATTTCCATTCCAAGCGAAAATTACTGCAATCTAACATGCAGGTCAAAAACAAATTACAATTTGAGTTTACCAATTTATTTAATAGATTCCACTGTACGCAATTTGTGCAAGTTGTCACTAGATGGCGCTATTTATGTTAACGTTAAATTTAATTAAAAATTGATTTGAACCCGAGTGCGGAGCAGAGCCAGAGTTGCCAGGCGCGATACCGTAGCAAAGCAATTAAAAAAATTTGTTGCTCCGAAGCCCTGCAAAAATGACAACAGATACTTAAAAGTTTGGCAAATTTCTTAGGATTTTATTGTTATACTGTACTAGTGGGGTAACCCACCCGTCCATAAATGACAGGAGCAAAATTCTAGTTTAATTTTGCTACTAAAATTACTTAACTATAAGCACCTGTTTGGATTCTTGGATCGGAAGAGCGCAACATAAAGTTGACCGTGCATGAAATTCCGACGTGCTTAAACGTTTTTGTCCTTGTCTGTGCAGCGTTATACACAGACAGACAAAGCTTATAATTTATATATATAATATCCCAGGTCTGTGTGTGTGTGTGTGTGGAGTAACAAAAACCATTGAAGCACGTCGGAATTTATATAAATTTGAATAAATGAACCGTTTTTTTCTCAAGGTCAACTATATGTTGAACTCTCCCTTTGGAAAGTGTAGAAGGGGGAGAGAGAGAAAAGTGGGAGGGAATGAGGGAAAAGGTTGGAAAGTGTAGAAGGGGAGAGAGAAAAGTGGGAGGGGGTGACTGAAAGTGAAATGAAAGAAGTAAAAAAGGAAAAAACGTCGCGCATGCGCACAATTGCCTGTGAATTTTGCTCCCATCATTTATGACGGATTACCCCACTAGTCTATTATATATTATATATATATATATAATATCCAAGGTCTGTGTGTCTATCTATCTGTCTGTGAAGTAATGCTGTACAACCATTGAAGCACATCAGAATTTATATAAATTTAAATAAATGAAGAAATGAACAGCTTTTTTTTTTCTCAAGGTCAACTGTATGTTGCACCCTTCCCATCCAAGAACCCCATGATATTAATTTGGAGAGGGGAAAAGGTTTGGAAAGTGTAGAGGGGGGGGGGGGTGGGAAGAGAGAGAGAGAGAGAGAGAAAAACGTGGAGGGGGAAAAGTGGGAGGGGGTGACTGAAATTGAAATGAAAGGAGTAAAAAAAGGAAAAAACGACACGCATGCACACAATTGCCTGTAATTGTGCTCCCGTCATTTATGACGGGTTACCCCACTAGTATAATAAAAAATAGGCAACAATCTAGGCAATATATTTCGAATTAATACAAAAATTAGATTATTGTGCATACATTTTTAATTAATAATCAAAAAAGAATATTACGAGCAAAATTGACACATTTTCACATAAAAAATGTTCTAAAATAGACGTTACGTTACACCTTTTAGATTTCAATAAAGAATTCCATGAAATATTATTAACAATAAATAAATTGATAAAAATTTACCAGGTATAAAGGTACAAAACAGTTTTCAACTCTGTTTTGGTTGCTATTTGTTTTTCCATAGCTGGAGATAAAAACCAACTCAAAAATAAAACAACATTCAACACGCGGGCAAAAGGGAGCGCCCCCTCACCCCCAAATTCTAGCATTATCCGTACCTGAAACTGGGGCCGAACTCCAAGGCGCCTCTCTCCATTGACTTCCGAGAAATATCGCTTTAGTTTCATCCTGTTTTGAACTGTCTTCAACACCCCAAAGTTTCTTGGCCGATGGAGCAATCTGATAACGAGAAAAAGAAAAGAAAAAAAAAACATTTTTAGTATCTTTTGACAAAAAAATCAATTTCTTCCTTCACCTTCACATCAACAATGGATTAAAATCGATTATGCGAACGGAAACAATCGATTCTTATGAATTTTTCATTCACGAATCGATCCAAAAGTCTTCTCTAAGAGTAACGCATTTTAGGGTTATTCCTAACAATAATACTGTCATACACATAATATGGAATCGGTTATCTAGATCGCACCGGAGACCGCGATAAAACTAGGTTAGGAAGAAGTGAACTCATTCTTCCTTCTTACTCTCTCACCAGGTACCTTACCTACCTCCGCTGCAATTGCACCCTAAATGCGAGCAGGTTTTTCGAGAAACTTTTTTTTTTGTCTAGACTAGTGTCACCAATTCTACTGAATACAAGAAACACAATAGCTTCATTTGTATCCTATTCTCTCTACCTTGTCTATAGCTGAGCTGAAATACATTAAAGCTTTTTTTTTTCCTACTGTATGTTTAAGTTGAATTCTATATGAAGTCCAGGGGCCCATTTTCACAAAAAATTATAGATTACAAAGTTCTTGTAATCACACATGTTGGTTACAGGTGTTTCACGAACATTTGTACACAAAACCACAAGTCTTGACAGGCAATTAGAAATAGGGACATACAGAAGTTGGTTCCGCCCTTTTTATAACGTCAAGTTACCCCCCCCCCCCCCCCACACACCCAGTAAAAAATTTAAATAACGTTTGAACGGAAATAGCACTAACGAACATTTTTGCAGCACTGACGAATAGGGTCGGTTTGGTTGGGCTCTTGGGGTGGGGGTCGCCAATTTGATTGACCTCTGATACGGGGCGGGCTCCTACCAAATAATTTGTATTTCCAATCCATGCCTATTTTAGCCATAAATATTCTCGAATTAGTGGAAACTTGGCTTTAATAATTTTCTCTTTTACATTATAAGAAGAATAAAAAACGAGTGAAATGGAGGCGAGTGCATTTACATTGGACGCACTCTAAAGTTTAGAGCAATGACTGGAATTTGCTTTGAAGATTAACTAGAAGATTAATAAACTTTGAACACATATCTAAGTTAACAAGTAACAAAGTTAACCAACCAATAGTGTTCTCTTATTTTTAACATTGAAGACAAGAAAGACAAGATTAAATAACCTGTTGCCTTTCTTTTTCTCTCTCTCTCTCTCCTCGGCTCCGATCCGTTTTTGGTCCATGTTTCACAATTTAGAACACAAAACACTACAATTATCTCATTATTATGCAAATGAAATAATGAACAGATCCGTTTAAATCTCTCCCACACTCCTCCCCCCCCCGCTCCATGTTTCGTTTTTAAAGCACAAGAAATTTTCCAGACACAATCTAATTTACAATAATAATAATAAAAAAGCATGAACCCCCCCCCCCCCCCACACCAACATCAACACTGCAGTAAAATACTGCAAAGAGCAAACAGGGCCCTCAAAATTGATAAATGTGCTAACCTAAGCCAAAACCCCCAGACTAATAATGCTCGCGCACACGTTTATAGTCTCTCCTTTAGCCAATGTAGGTAGAGAGAGCAATAGCTACAGTAGCTACCACCAGCCAGAAAAATAAGAAACCAATGAATCTTCATTATGTATCTCTTTCTTTTTTATAACCCATCTTTCTCTCTCTCTACCCACCCACCCACCAACCCCACCTCAGAATGGATACTTTTTTTCAGAGAAAAACTTCCATCAGAGAAGATTTCCTTCTGCGATCGCTAAGATATGAAAAAGCTCTGAACCAACGATAAGAAAATTGCCTTTCACATTTTCTGTCTCCCCCCCCTTTCTCTCTCTCTTTGGAAATCCATTTTGTGTCAATCAAAATGAATAAATGAATCAATCACAAATGAGAAGAAGAACTGGTCAAATGCATGTTAGTAGCGGCCACTGACCAAGTGATCAAAATGCCATTCATTTGTTATGAGTGACGTGATACGCAAAATTCTCAAACATCAATATTTTTTTGCAGTTTTGAAAGTAATCGCCATGTTTTTTATTTTTATTTTTGTTATATGTACAAGAGAACATAAGTTTGCAAATTTGGTTTCTGTGCGCCGTACGACGCTGAGCTGCGCAAAGCAAGTTTGCTCGGCATGCAAAGTAACCAGCCAGTAGACATGGTTTTCGTGCTCAACCATAAACGCAATCAGTAAACGTGGAAGACGACAATACGAATACCACCATTGTTGAAATTGTTTGAATTGATGAATTTTTGCTTATTATTTTTTTCACAACCCTGGCTGCTAATACTACAGGCATTTGGAAATCGGGACGAACACACGTTGGCTCTGCCCTTTTTATGACGACCGGCAACTTCTAATTGGTTAATTATGTAGTCTGACGTCACATGCTCCGCCCTTTTCAACGCCGAACCACACAACAAACCAATAAGAAGTTGCCGGTCGTCATAAAAAGGGCGGAGCCAACGTGTGTTCGTCCCGGTCTAATACTTAGAATTTAAAAATTAAGCGGCGCGTTAAAGCGTGTTTAAATAGCTGACGGCTGCAATTCACGGCCACAAGAATATGTTCTACAAATCAGGCCTATATTAGAGGAGGCTATTGCGAGTGGCAAAAGGACCAGGCCAGAAGAAACATCCGCACTCTTATGAGCAACAGACCCAATAACCAACCATGATGACGCTCATAAAAGGGCGGGGAAAACAAAAAGTTAGTGCTGGGCAAAGCAGAACTGCTCGTGTCATTCGCTGTATGTTGTTTTCCCTTTCAAGTTTAATATTGCATAAGACTGAAACATTCCTTATTGACATGCATAAACGGGTAGCAACTTTTTCGAAAACCTGTTGCAAGGTTTAAATTGTTGCCACTCGTTGCCTCTTGTGTGGACTGGGCTTTATAATAACTTGGCATTCTCTTAAATTAAAGAAGTTTTATCTCTCGAACGTCTGAATACTGCTTTTAATTTTCTTTAAAAGCAATTTTTTTTTCTTAACCGGTTCAAGGCCAAATACTAAGAGGACATTCTCAGTCCGTGGACATCTTTAACAACACAAAAGTTTAATTCCTCCTCCCCCCCCCCCCCCCTCTCCCTTCAGTCAAGTCAACACAACTAATTTCCTTTGCAAATTTCCATATTAACAACTCCCCTTTTTTTCCATTCGAAAGTCAGCGATGCATCAAAGCAGAACAGCAGCAAAAACGTATCAAAATTGTCCACAACCAAAAAATAAATTCTCATCCAATTCACACACACACACCCCCTTCTCTTCATATTTAAATTGTTGTATCATCATCACACAAACATTTCCCCCCAAAAAATATTCTAAAATCGTTTGGAGTCGATTACAATTTCAAACTTAGAAAAATCTTGTTGTCGACGTGAGAAAATATGACAAAAGAGGAAGAAGACGACGAAAATGACAGAAAATGGATTAGATCAGCAAAAAAAAAAAATATATATATAAAGAAGTGGGTTGGGTCATTGTGTTTAAACGACAACGGTTCTCCTTCTTTCCAATATAATATCAAACATTTTATTTCATCGAAATTGCGTTCAACAACAAACACACGCACAACTATTTACTATTAATATCACAAGGGGAGATTTTTTTATAGGAGAAAGAAGGGGGGGGGGGAACTTGGTATAAAATGATATTGGGGTTAAAAATGAATTATTCATATTTTTAAGAGTAGAGATATAGTATGGGGAGGGATAACCCTCTTTGCCATCGTTCGCGATTGGCCGAATTCCAATTCGCCGCCGACTCCTTGCCAACCCATTCAAAAGCCCAGATTACACGCTAGCGATCTGACGCGCGCAACATCGAACGATCGTCTTCTTGTTACTACATGACGCGTGTAATTCAATTATTGCTGCTACAAGAGGGCGCTTGCAATAATTTAATTAGTATGGACTTATTGCCAAAAGAGATTAAAAGTCGACATGCCGAGATTCCGGTAAAAGTCGAGATATTCTGTAAAAAGTCGAAATGTCGAGATTTCGAAAAAAAAAAAAAAATCTCGAATGTCCTTTACAGGGCTCCATAGTATGAAGACCTACTTGCAACAATAATAACACCTCCAGACTAAACAGAACCCCCCCCCCCCCCCCCCAAACAGAATTTTATTTACATTTTTTCCTCCGAATTACTTCTCATCACATCCACTCCCACTTCCTCGCCCCCTTTTTCTGTCTTTTTTTAAAGTGTATTTTAAATTTTTCTACATGTTTTGTCCCACAAACAAACAAAAAAAATATTAAACCTTAAAAACAAACTAAAAAAAAAGGAATAAAAAACGGTTCCAATCAAATCAAAATTTGTTTGACATTCGTTCTCAAAACAAAAAAAAAACCCCGAAAAGTAAAAAAAAAAAAAAACTATGACAGAAAGTGTTTCTTGGCAACAAACAGATCATCAAACTGTGTGTGTTTGGTGCCAACAACAAATAAAATTAATGTATCACAATTTAAAAGAATAAAAACGTTTTATGGCCGAACGAAGAAACGAAAAATCCTTATGGAAATTTAGATTACGAAACGAGTATCAAATTGAATCATTCCAGAAACTATCTATTCTCAGAATTACGGAAATAACAGGACAATTACAAATAGTGACTCAAAATGAATGAATGGCATACAGTATTATAAACAACAACAACACTGCCGATTTTACGCTTCGGCACTCAAAACACTTGTTTATAGGCGTTAACAAACTTATAATTAACGAAATTGTTTTGTTTTTTTAATTTTACGTTTATAATTAGTTTGTCTGAAAACTGAAAGTAGAAAGAAACATAACAGAAACTCTTAAGTGTTTCAAGACAAAATTTGCCAACAATTCTAGAACATTTCACCGTCTAAAAATTGTGTGTTTTTGTTTGTGTTGTGTCACATATTTCAGTTCTACTGACAAGTTGTTTCAGTTTTTTTTTTTCAGAATCTGCCTTTTTTCTGACATATATGTTGTGTTTTTGTCTCAAACTCATGTTACACTTTTGCCAATTTGATGTGGACCCGGGCCTTATGAAAAACACAAAACTATTTTTAATGCTGTTTATGAAAACAAGATTTTATATAAGTTGTGTTAACATAAACACCATTAAAGCCTAGTTTTCACGATAGTTGCTGTCATGAGAGCAGCAACTATCGCGAGAACTTATCATCGTACAGACCACATGTTATAGTCACTATCGCGATAGCACTATCTCGTTTGACTAGATAGTTGATAGTACTGTCGCCAATAGTAATAGTTGTTGTGTGACCGCTTATAGAGAAATATCCACTTTGTAGGGAAATTTGGCTTTTGATAGAGGGAGAGAGAGAGGCAACACTGTTGTTGACTCAATGATATCTATGAAGTAGACGTCATACTGTCATGTGACAGAACTGTCACGTTACTTCAAGACGTGTAGACAGTTGCTATGGTGAGAGTGAACTATCACAACTTTCATGATCGCACGAAAGAAGTATCGCCGTGAAAACGAGGCTTAAGAAGTTGTTAGAACTTTCTAAGACAAATTTAACTGTTTCATAAGTGTTTTGTTTTGTTTCATAAATAAATCTAAAAGTTTGCAGATTTCTTTTGTAATTTCAACTTATTTTTTCTTAAAAGTCAAAAGAGATTTGTAGTGGAGTTTTCTTTTACATCATTTAGTTGTTATTTTGTGTTTAATATCTCAATTTTAATTGAGATAAATAAACCGTACTTTGTCACGTTAATCATAAAACTTCATCAAAATAAACTATAATTATTTAAAAAAAAATTATAATTATTTAAGTGCTGATTTGCATTAATTGAAAATCCGTAAATGAAACTAGAAAAGAGATATTTTTTATACCGAAGCTAAAACTAGCCACCTTGATAGACTCAAACAGTATCTATTTTGTTGGGAATGGTAAGATTTCGTGTCTGCTTCCTTTGTATAAAAGAAAAAGCAGACAAAACTGATTGAAAATAACAAGGAAAAAAAATTGTAGTCAAACTTAAGAGATGTCAATCAACGGTTCGGAACCGGTAGACCCTGTTCCCAAATTACTGTAACTAATAGAACCGGTTTCGTCAGTATAGGTCGAACTGATAAGAACTGGTTCCGAAGTTCCAAACCGAGTAGATTCGGTTCGGTTCTACCCTTCGCCACCCTAAGGTGCTGCGCACATCTGATAATGCAGATTGGATACCAGTTATGACCAGTTCGTCTATCTTGACGAACCGGTACAAATGAATTAACAGATTTGTGCAGGCACATTAGATACACCTCTTAAAATGGTACACTTAACTCCATGTAAATTTCCATTAAGATAAAAAAACATTCCAACAGAAGTTTGAAGAACTCTCGTTAAAAACGATTCAGAGCAGTAACAAAATAATTAGCACGTGTATTAATCTATTGGCTTCACGCTGATTCCTTTTTATAAGCTTAACACGTGTAATTATTTTTTTCTATTAATTTTTATGTGACTTCAACCAAAAACGATTGCAGCGCCTATATTCGGATACGTTTTGAATTAAACACTTATCTACGCTCTTAAATGTCATTTATAGCAATGAAAATGGAAGGAATATTTAGGAAACAGTAATTTCTCTGGAGGTTTCCCACAATTCTGTTCTTCTTACTTTCTTGGAGTATATAGCAATTAAAATTCCCTGAAAATTCTAGACTTTCTAAAGTTTTTATTTTATTATGTTATTTTTGTTATGCCTGGAACACACGCGCGGAATTACGCTCAGAAAATCTCAACAGAATATTTAAATAAGAAAATTTTTTCATAAAAAGTGAACGAAAAATTCATTAATAATGAGTTGAACAAAGCTCAACTTTTTCCGTTCAAATTTCCTACCAATCAGAAAGAAACATGTGACATCACACAAAAAAAAGCAAATTGGAATCCATTTTGCCAATAAATATGTTTCTTTTCTTGCTCAATAGAGGGTGTGCACAACTTTCCTCATTACTTTTCTGTTTCTATTTGTGAACAACAGAGAGATACAAGGAAAAGGAAATGACTTGTTCTTTTCCTGTTTTCTTTTTCTTTGGCGGAATTCCGCGCGTGTGTTCCAGGCTTTAGTTGGAAACAACTTTACATGTATATAAAAACCATGAAAACATTATTAGTGCATTCTTGAACTCTTTCGTTTCAAATAAATTTCCAAAGTTTCGATTTTCTTTTAAAAAGTTGTTTCAAAAGAAAAGAGGTGGAAATACTGGAAAGAGAGAAATCTCTGCGTTTATGTCAAAATTAAATTGCACTCAGATTACACATGGTTACCGTTGGTTGTCAACGTCAACAATGATAAACATCGAAACCATGGAGTCCAGTTACGAATGACACTAGCCAATATTGGTCTTCTATAACAGCAGAAGTTGTTGTTGTGCTGCTGCTGGCGTGATGCTTATCTTTATGGGTGTTTGTTTTCATGCAGAAACTGATAGTGGAAAAAAGTCAAGTGTCAGCAGCAGCAGCAGCAGCAGAAGCAGAAGCAACCATGGTCGCGCCATTGTAGTTTACAACTATGGTGTAAAACTGTAAACGCCACACCACCAACCGATAAAAATAACAGTTTAGCCAGCACAACATATCAGTTTATATTTACATGTATATATCTATCTATCTATCTTAAAAAACCGATCGATCTTTTGGCAGGAACGCAACGACGCGTTTATAGTTGGCGTTCACCATAACATAGCTAAATTTCTTAAAATAGCATCCTCCTACCCGTTTATAGACAAGGGCACCGTCTAATTTAAATTACATCACTAGATCTCGAATAGCAGTATTGTCACATGTTTAGCTAATAATTAGGTCCTTTCTAGATGATCATAATAAAGGACATGTTTAATTTACCAATAAAATGCATATTAGCTCAATGTGGCTTTAAAGTTAAGCTTTGCTTTGATTTGATTTCTGCAGCTTTTCAAATTACTGGACAGGTAAGTTTTAATGCACCTTTAAACGCAAAATGCAAACTGCTTGTTTTCTACGGCTTCCATTTGGTTGCATATTTATAGCAATTTAATTTGTCATTCGAAGCTTCGATACTTCGACCTAAACGTGAGACTCTTCCGGCGCGTCTTTCAATAGTTCCTTATTTGAGCAGTTCCTTTGATGCGTATGCGTGTGGCAACCAGTGCGCGCGGCCGGAGTCTCTACTGCGTCTGCAGCTATCAGCAGTGGTAAAAGGGTCTTTTTGTCGAGTTTCTTTGTATTTGTTGTAGTTTTGTTGGTGTGTCTGTGTCGGAAAATGCAAGTTGACCCATGACTAATGATAATAGCATCAGTAGAAGCTTCACCCCTTGCTTTTTGGCCGCGAGACGCACCAGAGGATCGCAGGGGCGCGAACACGGTTATGGACGCAAATGACTGCAGACGCGCCGGAAAAATAACACCTTAAAGCATCACCCACTGGTAGACACTTCAGGCGGCAATGACATTCTGCAGTTTAAAATGCAAATTAATGCTACTTCACCTTGCTTCACTTGGTTTTTTGTGGTTCCTTTTATTAAATAAATATCACATCGACACAAAAATCGCATTAATTTTAGACATTTTATGCAAATTAAAAATAAATCACAAAATGATGACATGACTAGGTTAGGTGACTTAGGTTATACGTGAACACACGTTCTAAAAATGGTTGGATCAGTTCCCGTGATACGAGAAAAAGGTGGGTTCTCTGCAGCCAACTCAGTCACTGTGGCTGCTGGATGAGTGACATGCGTTTAGGCACATTGACACTAGGCTGGTTAAATAATTGGCTAAATAATTATATGGCTTAATGGCTTAAAAATATTAGTGAAAAATATTAAATAATTCTAATTCCACTCTTTTTTATTATAGAATTCTATGGCTTTTTATGATAAAACTAAATTGGTCCAAGTTTCAAACGAAATCTGAAATTCTCCGAGAACTTTTATGATTTTTTTTCCAGTGTGTTTCTTCCAATTTCTCCTGTATTACAACTAGAAATTGTTATTAACTTATTATGCACCAAGTAGGGCCTTATATACGTATATAAGGCCCTACTTGGTGCATAATAAGTTAATAACAATTTCTAGTTGTAATACAAGAGAAATTCTGTTCAAGAACGTAGAAGACAAACTCATGAGACCAACAACACTAAATTACTTGAAGATGATCCGAATGAAACGAAATGAGTTTGTTTACGGAAGTAACAAAAATGTAATAATAATGCACACAAAACCACCGTCGTCGTCGCCGCCGCCGCCTCCGCAAAGAAAAACCAAACATCTCTCCCTATGTATATAACGTATCTCTCTATATACAAGGTGATAATTTTTGTTCCTAAATAGCTCGCTAATCAGGCTTAAGATTTCGATCTGACACCCTTTTTTCACTACCAATAAAGGCCACAACAACACAACGAGAGAGACAGAGAGAGACAAGTTAATAGGAAACAAAATTGAAGTCGATCTTAATCGAAACGAGATTAGGGTCAGACCAGAAAAGAGAGGAGAGAAGAAGGAAAAAATAAAACACCTAAACGAAACAAAAAAAAAAAAACGAAACAAAACAACAAAAATAATGTGTCAAACAAAATACAAAACACAAAATCAGAGCGTGAAAATGAAATTAAAAGAGTTCAGTCATTGGAAAGTGAACGAGGAGGCAGCTTAGTAGTAAGTGGTCGTCGTTTTCAGCCACCAATGACCACAAAAATAAGATTTAACAAAAAAACAATTGATACTTTTTTTTCTTCTTACTTTTCTTCAAAATCAAGTTAAGAAAATTAACAGTTTTTAACTCATTCATTGTAATTATGGGTCGGATTTATATGCAATTGCATATATTCACTACAATACTTAACTTCAGTTAAATAAATAAGAGTTAACTAACAGCACACATGCTAGAAGACAGGCAATTAGAAGTCGGCACAAACAGAAGTTGGCTCCGTCCTTTTTATGACGACCGGCAACTTCTAATTGGTTGGTTATGTAGTCTGACGTCACATGACTGACGTCACTGTCTCACGTCTCACTACTCATTGGTGTTTGTTGTGGTTCGACGTTAAAAGGGGTTTTAACGTCGAACCACAACAAACACCAATTAGAAGTTGCCGGTCGTCATAAAAAGGGCGGAGCCAACTTCTGTTCGTCCCGATTTCTAATTGCCTGTTGCTAGAAGTGGTACTGTTGTGTATTTAGATATAAAAGACACCTGTGGCTAAATGCTATTGTGTCACTTCCTGTTCGGTATCACTTCCCGTTTAAACAGTTCTGCATTTTGTCAAATTTTAACTTCTTGCATTCAATCGAGAAATGAGTGCTCTCACTTATTATCCGCCATGTTGTTTGTAGGCTAAAGTTGGTTTGAAGTTGAACCACAGGAAATGAAGCATTTAACCATTCAATAGTGTGGTTAACCACACTATACATCAATGCAGTTAACTCAACTAAATTTAAATTGTTCAGAAATTACAAAATTTATCTGTGGTTAAGTTTTACTTTAAATTATGAAATTTACAAAAAAAAAACAATTTCACATGTTATGACCATATAATGGAATACGGAAAAATCCTAACTCAATAAGAAAACAATACATAAGCAAGCGTGTATGTCGCTTGTTGCACTCGTCGTCGTTTTTATACAAAAATGTGTCTTAGGGCTAGTAGAGTGCACACTGGGATACTTTGTGGCGAAAAAAAATAAAACACCAATGTTTCGCAACTGTATCGCGAAACAAGTTTCGGAGGATTCCCATCAGAATGAAAAACACGTATACAATGTTGTGCAAACATTTCAAGTGCGGACGTTTTCTAAAAACATAAAAAAGGACTTCAGAATTGCGTTTTAACTTTGAAAAGATTAGAAAGATCCAACATAAATATGTTAACCACGGAAGAAAGAAAAAACTTTCAATCTTATCAAAGATTTTCAGTTTAGATGTGGACAAAAAACGGAACAATGTATCGCGACAACCGTGCAACATTGTTTCACCACAAAGTAGGCCTATATCCCAGTGTTTACTACAGGCAATTAGAAAAAAAAAGGAATGAACAGAAGTTGGCCCTGCCCTTTTTATGACGAACGGCTACTTCTAATTGGTTTGTTGTGTGGTTCAACGTTGAAAAGGGCGGAGCATGTAACGTCGAACCACACACCAAACCAATTAGAAGTTGCGTTCGTCATGAAAAGGACAGAGCCAATTTCTGCTCATCCCGTTTTCTAATTGCCTTTGTGCTTGCTTGCTTACTATACTAGCCTGTTAAGAGCTCTTTCAATTTAGACACAAGAAACTAGGAATTTTTTGTTTTACAGCAATAATTCTATAACAGAAACATTACAGTAATTTATAACAGATTCAAGGGTGGTGTTGGTGGTGGTTGTGGAAAACCTCCATTATGTATTTATATTTTAACAGGCATATTTGGAAGCACATATTTTATTAGCTTTTAATGAATAACAACATTTCGAAAGCTGAAATAATTCTAATGCTATTTCTGTCTGCGTTGTGTGGGTGTAAATGAGTAGGGAAAGGGAGGAGCTATGCTTGACCAGATTAAAAGAGAGTTGAACGGCCAAAAGAAAAAGTGACGCCGTTGTGGAACAAAACAAAAAAAAAAACAACAGTAAAAACGGGTTTTCCAAATAAAATATTTTAGCTCTAGCGTCCAACTAACTCATTGAGTCAGTCGTTAAGAAATTTAACTACTCTTTCAAATAATCAATGAGACATTCACATCAAAGCTAAAGCGGGAAAGATTCCCCCCCCCCCCAAGTCCACAAACGCTTTGGTCAAACCACACCCACCCCTGCATTACGTTACTCGGTAGTAATTCCGTAAAAACTTACAAGAGAAAACAGATCGACAGGAGAGGGGTTGTTTCTTATGGTGGATAATGGCAAGGCCACCCTTAACTCAGCCATTCAAATGCCATTTTGACATTTTCTCATCACTAATCCATTAGTAATCACTATCAGTCTAGCAACTTAAGGACGTAAGCAGTAGTAATATGGCAATCTAAGTCCGTTACTCACATTAGAAAACGGGACAAACAGAAGTTGGCTCCGCCCTTTTTATGACGACCGGCAACTTCTAATTGGTGTGTTGTGTGGTGTGTGGTTCGACGTTGAAAATGCGGCGCAGCATGTGACGTCAGACTACATAACCAGCCAATTAGAAGTTGCCGGTCGTCATAACAAGGGCGGAGCCAACGTGTGTTCGTCCTGATTTCTAATTGCCTGTAAAAAAAACCTGTCCAACTTTATTCAGTGCTTCCGTTTCCACTTTCGAATTGGCAGTCGATTTTTGTTGTGAACTTCATTTCAAAGCGTTTCAATTGATAAAACACACCTGAACATATAAATGTTAGTGTATTACAGACAATACAACAGTCAGTCAGTCTGTGGTAAGTCCGTTAACAAACAAGAGAAACCACAATAAACACAGGTGAAAAGGTGTTTTGTTACCTGAGCATAATATGTAAATTATATGAAAACACCTAAAACAGGAAGTCACTTATCACTTATCAACTGCGAATTCAGCTGCCGTTTTTCACGTGCACTTAATATTATAACACAAGTTACCCATAGACTCTAGGCAAATAGTAATAGTGTTTATCAAAATTATTTTCATTTCGCTCAACCTGTGGTTTTAAGTTTGAAAACGCCATCTTCAAACTTACGTTAAATCTAACTTTCAGGACTAAGTGTGTTTTACAAACTAGAAGAGCTACTGTCCATCACTTAAGCCTCGTTTTCACAATAGTTGCTGTCACGAGAGCAACTATCGCGAGAACTATCATTGTGAAGACCACCACATGTTATAGTCACTATCACACTGTTGGGATAGCACTATCAGTGCCAGGGTTGGCAAAATCCCAGGAAAAAAACCGGTAAAGGACAGGGCAGTTTAGAGTATCGTATCACCGTTGCGTATCGTACCCATATCATTCACTGATACGGTGTACACACTACGCGATGTTTCTCGTATCATCAATGCGTTGCGTTTCAAAA
The DNA here is from genome assembly GCA_036925085.1 of Brachycybe producta. NCBI lineage: Eukaryota > Metazoa > Arthropoda > Diplopoda > Playtdesmida > Andrognathidae > Brachycybe > Brachycybe producta. The sequence goes on along the minus strand of JAUPFP010000005.1, from coordinate 4,383,318 downwards.
TGCACGATACGAGATTGCAGACGTCCCCATTTCATCTAGTTTCATTTCAAATGCCGAAATGAACACTGGCACGTCGAGTTCCCAAACGCGAATGAACAAATATTGTGCAACGGAGTGACCGAGCGCACTGCCTTGTCCCTACTTACTCTACCGCGTGTCATGTATCATTTCTTTGATGTGACCCGGGGGGGGGGGGGGGGGGGGGGAAACAGACAAATGACCGATAGGGTTCGTTGCGTTTCTTTGAATCATATATTTTGATACGGAACGATGATATACGCTAGCTGTATCCATTGATACGCATCGGGGATACGATATGCAGAAATGCAACAAGTGGAAACCCGGCTTTAGTAGAGAGATACGCCATCGAGGAGGTTTAGTTTTATCTACTATCCAACATAATATGGCGGCTAGAAAGCAATGGCTGGCTGGTTTTAATACAAATATGGTTTGGCCATCGGATTTTCACTGGCGGAGAAAGCACATCAGGAGCCATGAAGAAACGATGTGTCTGAAGGACGACTTCCTATTGGTGGCAGCAGGAAGAAACAATTCAACCTTTTTTTCTGTCTATACTTTCTGCCAAATAAATAGAATTTATTTAAATTAGCCAAATTCTATTTCCAGGAAAAAAAATTATGCATTTGGGACATTGGCCTTACTCATTTTTTTTATCTTCAGTACTTTTAGAAGATGTCAAATTTGTCGTGAATTGGAAAGCGTACAACATTTCGGAGTTTAATGTAATGAAGTCAAACACGGTTATAGCGACATTTAAGGGACCTAGTGTTTTGAGTAATAGAACTCCGGTACACCCGCCATTAGGCTGTACGCCACCTAACCCCACCCCACCCCCAAAGAAAACACAAAACGAAGATTCCGCAACTGAGCAACCTCACACAGCTGAAAACAGCCACGCTAAACTAGCGTGTTGGCAAACAAGTGCTCCCGAATCTACTTGTTGCCCAAAACTCAAGTTTTGTGATCTTGTAACCAAGGTTACTTATACATGTATAAGAATTTCTTTTTAATTGGCGACACGTTGACGTTATAGCCGAGTTGTCGTTACACCCGAGGGTCGCGATAATTGATTTTGAATATTAGGCCCACCTACATATACAGGCAATTTGAAATCAGGACAAACAGAAGCTGGCTCCGCCCTTTTTATGACGACCGGCAAATTCTAATTGGTTTGTTGTGTGTGGTTCGACGTTGAAAAGTTCGGAGCATGTGACGTCAGACTCCATAACCAACCAATTAGAAGTCGCCGGTCGTCATTAAAAGGGCGGAGCCAACTTCTGTTTGTCCCGATTTCAAATTGCCTGTCCTACATATAAGGTACGAAGCATAATTAGTATGCGAATGATCGAATTTTGGCAACAAGATTCAATTCGATAAAGTCCTTATTGTCCGCCTCGATAATCAATTTACATTTCATTCTTTTTTTAAAATTAAAGAACTAAGCTAAAGCGATTTAAAGGATCCATCCAATTCCTAGCTGAAACCTTCCACAACAACAACAACAACATGAAATGACACCACCTGACGTCATTTTTTTTTTACTTTTCCTGCCTAACTTCATCGCGAGTCTGTGGCGCTCGCACATTTAGCGACAAAAACGGTATTTCATCATCGATTTCAAAGTTGATATCGACATTGCAATATGAAGGAGAAAAAAAATACACGTACTTTGCACAGTCAACTCGCGAATTGGCCTTACTGCTAACCAAACTTATAAATTTATAATCAATTCTCACACATTCGACCAGTTATATATAATTACTAGTGGGGTAACCCGTCATAAATGACGGGAGCAAAATTCACAGGCAATTGTGCGCATGCGCGTCGTTTTTTCCTTTTTTTTCTCTCTCTCCCTCCTTCTACACTTTCCAAAGGAAGAGTTCAACATATAGTTGACCTTGAGAAAAAAAACGGTTCATTTATTCAAATTTATTTATATAAATTCCGACGTGCTTCAATGGTTTTTTGTACAGTTATTACTCCACACACACATACACAGACCTGGGATATTATATATATATAATATCCCAGGTGTGTGTGTGTGTGTGGAGTAACAACTGTACAAAACCATTGAAGCACGTCGGAATTTATATAAATTTGAATAAATGAACCGTTTTTTTTTCTCAAGGTCAACTATATGTTGAACCCTTCCTTTGGAAAGTGTAGAAGGGGAGAGAGAAAAGTGGGAGGGGGTGAGGGGAAAAGGTTGGAAAGTGTAGAAGGGGAGAGAGAAAAGTGGGAGGGGAAGGGTGAGTGAAATTGAAATGAAAGGAGTAAAAAAAGAACAAACGACGCGCATGCGCACTATTGCCTGTGAATTTTTCTCCGTCATTTATGACGGGTTACCCCACTAGTATAATTATAATAAGCTTGAACGATCATTAAAAGAGGCATCTATTTAAAATCCAATATATAGAGTTGCCTCACCCGTAAAATGAAGCTCGTGACGTCAGAGGAGTTGGCAACACATGCAGGACTAGAGGGGTAACCCATCATAAATGACGGGAGCAAAATTCTAGTATAATTTGGCTACTAAAATTATTTAACTATTTTATTCAATTAATACTTCATTTTATTCAAATACTTCATAAGCACAGGCAATTAGAAATCGGGACAAACAGAAGTTGGTTCCGCCCTTTTTATGACGACCGGCAACTTCTAATTGGTTTGTTGTGTGGTTCGAGCATGTGACGTCAGACTACATAACCAATCAATTAGAAGTTGCGTTCGTCATAAAAAGGGCGGAGCCAACTTATGCTCGTCCGGTATTCTAACTGGTTTTTCATAAGCACCTTACTATTGTTTGGGTTCTTGGATAGGAAGAGCGCAACATAAAAGTTAACCGGTTCATTTAAATTTAAATAAATTCCGACGTGCTTAAACATGTTTGTCCTTGTTTGTTCAGCGTTATACACAGAAAGACAAAGCTTAATATATATAATATCAATTTAATCTGATAAAAACGGACGTTAATAAAGGTTCTCAATGTTTCTTGCGTTCTTTTATTACTCCTTTTTTTACCTAACACAAAAAGCCTTAAATTTTGTTGTCAACGCCTCTGACGTCACAAGCCCCATCATACAGTGAGGAAAGTATATAATCCCTAAAGGATTTGAACCTGGTCCAATGCGTTTGTGAAGAGTCCACACACCATCATCAGCATTTTCCTATTTACAGCCAAAAAACCGTTAAAAAAAGACACTTTGTTAGAGCAGTTGACCAACCGAGAACGAGAAACACATCTGATCATTGATCAGAAAAAAGAGCGAGAGCGACTAGAGTTAAGTCAGTCGGACGCCAAAGACGCAAAAATGCCGCAACTGGTGGTGGTGATGGTGACGGTGGTTGACGTTGAACTTCTTTGTAATATTGGTGGTGGTAGCTCAGACACCAAATCTAGTTTTCATTTCATGGCACGTACACAAGCAAACGATGATCGCCCAGGGGGATCACAAGTATCCGTTGCCCTTCTTTTCCAACTATCTTTTTTTTTTCTCCACCCACAAAAAGTAACTTTTGTTTTATAACCCAACTACTTTTTCCTCCTCCTCCTCCTCCTCCTCCCAAAAAAAAAATAAACCACCTCCTTCCCTCCTGAGAGTGTGAGGAGCCTCATAAACCCGTAATACAGTTCATTCATACCTTAAAAATGCAGTAAACAACAGAAAAAAGACTCGTTATAACTATGGTCATTAATTACAAGAGCCAAAGAACTGAACTGAATGAACAGCAAGATATTTGTGACACAAACACACACAGGCCTATCTACTGTATAGTTGGAATGATGACATGCTTCAACGACCATTCCTGAACAATAATTATTTTCCACACTATCAAATTTGATTGTTGACAGATTTAGGATTATTCGAATAGAAATCGCAAAAAACGAAACCGCAGAAACGAATATTTTTTAAGGATTCCCAACAATCTATAAATGTACACAAAAGTAAGGCAAACCAGTAGCGTAAAGGCGCGTATTCATCTCAGCACGAACGGGAACGAGGCAAGGCGAGGCCGAACGATCACAAGGTATGTGGATGTGTCATCGAGACGCGGCAAACTGCATTCGGTTGTGCGACGCACGGTCCGAGACAATGCGATTGCCATCCGATCCCAGTCGGTACATCAAAGAAAAATTTGGTTAGATGTGGACGGCATTTGTGCGTTTCAATTGCCTCGCCTCTCGGTCTGTTCAGTCAAGTTTACGGCACTGTATCGTTTGCACAAAAATAATCCGCAATGAGGATGGATCGGTGCCTCGTTTGTTGCCTCGGCAGACGTCGTTCGGAACCAAAAAAAAACAACCGAGGCATTCGTTCGGCCTCCCCTTGCCTCGTCCCCATTCGTGCTCAGATGAATACGCGCCTTAACTATATTTTCGGCGCCTGGCAGCAAAAATCTTCAGTGCGCCTCCAAATTTAAAAAAAAATAAACTCAGAATTAAACGAAAAATCGCGTTTTTCAGTTACAGAACCTGGTTAGAGGCTAGAATTCAAAGGTGAAAACAGCCTGAAAATAGCCTTATAAAGTCTCAGTTTTTTTTTTTTTTTTTACTTTCGTGCCTTTTTCTCTTAACATTGCGCCCCACTGTAGTTGCGGTGTCTGTTGGCCCCCTAGCTACGCCACTGAGGCAAAAAAAAGTATCCATAAAAATCCTTGGCCTCATTATAGAAAAAAGCCCTAAAATTGTGACAATCATACCTTATTTTCTGTCACTGCTTTGTGACAGTGGGTCTACAAATGTATTTTGGCAGTCCCTTGACAATATTTATCACAATATTTTGTAAACTTATGAGCTAGATATGACAATTTACTGTCACAAGATAGTCTTAATTTATGTCACAAGACAGTTAATTTCTTTCTGTAATGAGCCCCCCCCCCCCTCCTCCTCTGCGTTCCTAATTTAAAAAAAAAATGACAGCAAATGAAAGAAACAGTGATTTTTGAAACTCAACAAGTTTTCTTTTTGGGTTATAATTTAGTAAATAAAAAAATGGCGACACCGCAGGAAAAAAAAGACAGAATGTGTCATCTTTTTGTTTTTCATAGTCAAAACCTAATGATTATCGCTTGTACAACACTGTCGCCAACAAACCTTTAAGAGAAACAGGCAATTAGAAAACGGGATAAACAGATGTTGGCTCCGCACTTTTTATGACAAACGCAACTTCTAATTGGTTGGTTATGTAGTCTGACGTCACATGCTCCGCCCTTTTCAACGTCGAACACCACCACAAACCAATTAGAAGTTGCCGTTCGTCATAAAAATGGCGGAGGCAACGTCTGCTTATCCCGTTTTCTAATCGCCTGTATAAGAGCCCCGGTCTTTGGATTTGCTACACACAACACCAGCTACCAGACAAGAAAATGATCGCATCGATATGCTGCTAAGGGTCGCACTAGGGCGGCCGCTGCACATATTAAATAACATGCCATTGAACCATAAACTTTTTTTTTTGTTACAGAACTTGCAAGATACCGCAGTACAATCATGTACTCATACCGTTTGCACACCTTGTATACCTTTTTTTTTTACCGAGGAAACGGGGGTTGAGAGAAAAAAACCTACAAAAAAAAAAAGAGGGGGGGGGGGGGCTTTTCTCAGCTGCACAACTTTCTGAAACATTTCAGAATTTCTGAGCCTCAAAAGCAGAAGAAACATCAACATGTGAAGTTTTGTGAGATGCAACAAGGGGTGGCGATTGAGGGAAAGAGAAGATGGGAATGAGAAGGGAAAGAAGGGGGGGGGGAAGAGTGAGAGGGGGGAAAAAGCCTAACAAACATCAATAATAAAAAAGACCTAAGGAACTAGCAGCAAGTGAAGGAAAAAGAGGGGATTTTCAACTAGACTTGCAATTGGTTTACAAAACAAAGCAAGTGAAAAAGAGGGGGGGGGGGGGGGGGGGGGGGGGGGGGAAAGAATAATAAAGTTAGAAAAAAAAAGAAGGGGATAATATCTCTCTCTCTCTACTCACTCATACAACCCCCCTCTTCCCCCTACTCTCCCAACAAACCCAAAATGGCGTCTAAACCCCCTAAAAAACCTAATCGAAATCTCTCTCTCCCTCTTCGTAAATACATGTGCAGACAGACACAAAATAAGAACAGTATTGAAATGAAAACAAATTATTTTATATATAGTTTTAGTTTTTTTTTTTACTTCAATAATTCTTTACTTCAACAATAATTCCATATATACTGTGTTTATAATGTTTGACAACAACTTCAAATTATAGCATGAGCTACAAGCAAAACAGACAAATATATCAAAATTACATATATAAAAGGGTTGGTTTATACTTCCTTGCTAAGCGGCAAAGCAGCCTGCAAAGCATCAAAAATGACGTCAGAGCTTCCGGTTTTTTTTTCCTTTCACCACAAAGTATGAAGCTAGCTAGCTAGCATTGAAAACAGGCAATTAGAAATCGAGACGCGCAGAAGTTGGCTCCGCCCTTTTTATGACGACCGGCAACTTCTAATTGGTTTGTTGTGCGGTTCGATATTGAAAAGGGCGGGACATGTGACGTCAGACTACATGACCAACCAATTAGAAGTTTCGTTCGTCATTAAAAGGGCGGAGCCAACTTCTGTTTCTCCCAATTTCTAATTGCCTGTGCTTTGAAAGGGTCGTACTAAAAGGCGTGTAGGTTAACCTATAGGTTAGGTTAACCATAGCCTCCTATAATCCTAGCCTAATATTATAGGAGGCTATGGGTTAACCTACACGCCCAACACGCCCGTCCTATACGTTAGGTTAACCTACACGCCCGTCACGCCTTTTAGTACGACCCCTTTGAAAATTGTTCAACTTTTCAAACAGCCAAGTAGACAGTACGATAGTCGTTTGCCCCGCCCCTTTTATGAGGACCCGATAACTTCTAACTGGTTTGTTAAGTGGCCCCGCCTTTTCAATTGCCAATTGGTTTAAATCTGGTGTGACGCTCATAAAAGGGTGGGGCAAACGATTGTATATCTCCCTGTCTTTTTAAAGCTTAACAAACTCAAAAGCACCAATCACGAAACGGATATACAAATGGGGCGAATAAGTCACACCTTTTTTTCTTCTTCTTCCAGAAGAGGTACGGTTCTATTGTTTTGTATATCTGTTTTATAGACAGGCATCTGTAGACACAGCTTCAGAATTTTTTTTTGCTCCGCCCCTTTTATGAGCGTCATCAATTTCTAATTTGTTACTTGGTTTTATGTCACATTCCCCGCCCTTTTCAATTTCTAATTGGTTAATATTTCGTCTGACGCTCACAAAAGGGCGGGGCCAACAAAATTTTTAATGCTGGGCACACTTGCCTGTTGAAAGACTGCATGTTTGTATGAACAAGCTAGGCTAAAACTAAGCTTTGTGAAGATAATTTTCAGGGGCTTCAAAGCTTTCAAGCGTCAAAGTTTGGAATATTAACCTACCCTAACACCACATGAAACATAATATATAACTTGAAATTATAAAACAAGAAACGAATCAAATCCGGGTTCGTTAAGACAGAACCCAACAAACACGCTGAAAGGAACAATCACCAAAACCAACATTCTAAAAAAAAAACCCCACCACAACAACAGTTCCCGATATTCTCAAATGATGATGATGATGATGATGATGTGTCAAACCCCCATTCGTAGTAGTAAACCCAACAAGTGTTAACTTCAGAAAACAAAAACAAACAAAAGAAATCTCACCATGTCTTTGGTCATACTACGGCACAAGTCGAATAACTCCTAATCCGAACCGATTGTTAAGAGAACAACGGCCTGGGTTTTTGGAGATTAAGTGAAACACAGAGGTAAGGAAAAAGGTATAAGTAGAATTAGGTGGTGGTGGTGATGGTGGTCGTAATAGCAAAAGCGAGAAAAGAGAGAAAATAGGGGGGGGAAAAGGTTGGGGGAAATAAATGGTTTCAGGGTTATTTCTCTTTTAGTATTATTCCAAATGATGATTCACATTCTTTTACATTCCACGGATGGTAAGTGGTGCCACATAAACACCGGACACAACATTTCTATCTTCTATATACACACACAAACACATATGAGTATTGCTTGCTCACTGCTACGTAGGATTTGATATATTTGACTATACGGTATGTACGTATCCAATAGTTTTCAGCCAACCCGAAAAAGAACGCAACAAAATGCAACAAGCTCTTGTTGTCGTCGTCTTCGTCGTCGTCCACCTCCTCTCTTCCTTCTTTGAACAGATGAAATATTTATATATCCAAAACAAAAAATACAGCTCAGACGAGGTTTAAACAAGACGAAATATTGCAATTTACAGGCAGATTAAGACCGTAAAAAGCAAGAAGAAAAAAATATAAAATAAAGCAGACAAGAGAAGAAGAAAGACGAGAGAGAAAGGATGCAGGTAATAATAAATGTGCGCATCCAACTCGAGTCGCCGCCACTCAGCTTATTTTCTCTCACTCTGTCTCTCTCTCTGAAGCTGCACAATGGCAGCAGCAGCAGCTGAACTTCGCTTCGCAACACCAAAACTCACTGGGAAAACTCTACAAGTCATCATCATCGTATATTGCAAAATAACAAAACCATAGCAACTGAGAGAGTTCGAGGCGCCACCATACAATATCGTGTATAAGTAAAAGCCTCCAAACAGTCCTCTCCCTCACCATGCAACACAACCACACAAATGGGAATGAAACACTTTCAACAGAAAGGGGGAAGGAAAGGGAGAAAAAAAAAAGTAATTCAAGCGAGGATTTCTAGTGAAATGAACCCCCCGCCCACCCCCCCCCCCCCCCCCCCCCCCCGAAAGAAATAAACATGCAAACGTCACTCTCTCCTTCTCCTCCCTTTATTGATGACCTGTTGCAGCCATTTCACAGTATTACCACGTAAAGGATTACGTATATTGTATTTTTGTTTGTGTATATCAACTGTACACATTAAACAAAAAATCAATTGTCTAGCTGACGCCCCAACTGACCAGTGAATACATTAGCTAAACACACCTACTAACCCTAGTTTACTATTAATTACATAACGCTCTGGTGGTGAAGTCCATCTCACATCATCGCAACTGGTTAACTAAACTCGTAAGAGGTTGTTCAAATGGTTCTTTGGTTATAGAAGTGGTTATAGTTGATGAACAGTTTTATTTGTTACTTCCAATGACAATGGTTGTGAGTTATGCAAACAAGTATGGTTACGGAACCGTAACTGTTCAGCAAACGCAATCGTTCCGTAAACATAACCGTTCAGTTTAACCATCCCATCAAACAGCACAGGCATCTGTAGACAGCTTCAGAATTTCTTTGGCTTAGCCCTTTTATGAGCGTCATCAATTTCTAATTAGTTTGTTACTGGATCTGATGTCACATGCCCCGCCTTTTTTATTTCTAATTGGTTGATATTTGGTCTGACGCTCCAAAGAAACAGATGCCTGTTAAAACTGCTGGTTCTGAATTATTCTTATTCAAATTGACACATTTTTCAGACTATTGAAAGTCTATTTTGCCTGAAAGGTTCAAGTTATAACCATGGTTAACTGCGGTTATGTATAACCTTGTAAGACCCCCCCCCCCTTCACCTCTGCTAAGTCTGCTCACAACTTATGCTAAACTGATAAATTAGCAATGTCAAAGACAGGCAATTATAGATAACGGGATAAACAGACGTTTGCTCCGCCCCGTTTATGACGAACGGCAACTTCTAAAAAGGGCGGTGCAAACGTCTGTTTATCCCGTTTTCTAATTGCCTGTATACCAAAGTGACATCCAAATTGAGATCGACTCTTCCCATTACATCACTTTTTCTGCAACGTACTGTCTGGTTCTCGTTATCTTTATGCGGTTATAATTCACCACAAGCAGCATTACAGAATATTGATGTCAACATGACGTAATTGCATGACGGAAAGCCCTGTATAGTGGTACTAGGCGCCGTCTTGTGACGTCACTATTCGGTAATGCCGTATGCAGTGGACTATTAACCACAAGGAGATAACGAGAGCCTGACGGCTCCAAACCTGATTTGGGTCTCCTTACGTCTTCAATCGCCTTTCTTATTTATTCTAATGTTTTCTCTCTTACTAGAAGAATGTTCTTTGCTTGTTGCTGTCGTAACACATACACAGTTATGTAATGTTTCCAGTCAGGGTCCAACATTGGCAAAGCTTGTCAAGTGACGTGAAAGAGAGTGCAAACCCAAAATATTCCTCTTGGCTGACTATCTCCATAAAGCTTTACTAATTTTCTAGAGAATTTTTCTGTATAATAAAAAGATATTTTGGGAAACAAAGTTTTTATTGAATTCTATGCGCCATTTCACATTACACTTCAATCCAGGTCAACCTGAGCCATCCTAAATAATCGAGGATTAATATCGACAGCATCCAGAGCTCCTCAAACAGACTTTGAGGAGCTGGATGATGTTGATAACAATCGGCAAATAATTTGTACGACCTGACCACGTGATCAGATCAAGACCAAAAATTTCAAGAACAGATCAACCGACAGAGAAATCGGATTCCGAGGATCAGAAATACCGATATCCAGAGAATACAAGGTCCACATCAACCGGTGGATTTGAGAAAACAATAAAGCAAGTCGTACACTATCAGACAGCATTAGGAGCCACGCCGACGTGGCGTTACCGATCCGATCCAAGCTAGTATGCGGGACTCCATTGTATGTATTCCGTTCCAACTAAGCTTTACAGCATACGTGCCCAAATAGCAGCCCCTAAAGAAATGTCTTGTGTATCGTTGTGGCAACGGAAGACATGGTTATTCAACGTGACGTCACTTTGAAGACACATTGTTTCCCCATTTCACCGAATTAGATCGATGGATAACAAAAATGTGCAAGTTGAGCTGATACACATCAGTTCAGTTCTTCTAGACTTCTATAGCATACCTGGGTCAAAAAACCTTCCAAATGAAACAAAATAATTGTCCACAGAAATGACTATTGATCAAATACAAGAGCTCTATTAAAACTAATATATCGGTAGACAATGTTGCATTTGACATTTACAGATTCATTAAATCCATTTTTAGAAAAAGAGAAAACACAAATTGGGTTACGTTCAAATGAACACGCGTTTGCACAGGCAAGTATAAACGCTCAGTAGAATACAGTCGTTTGCCCCGCCCTTTTATGAGCGTCATAACAAATATCAACCAATTAGAAAATGAAAAGGGCAGATCATGTAACGTCAGACCAAATAACAAAGTCCTCGTAAAAGGGCGGGGAGGAGGGGGGGAGAACGACTGTATTCTGCTGAGCATACTTGCCTGTTTGCTTATCAGTTCATCATTAGGTGCATTCGGAAACCTAAGCTTATTTTTCGTCATGTTAAAAAAGAATCTTGAACGACGATTGTTTCAACTCCTAGGAAATACTTTTAAAGAATTCATTTTGCTAATTCCTTCTCGACTATGATGCATTGATGAGGCCATAAAAAAAGCCTGACACGAAGAGGCCATGGTGCACACATACATCGAATATAAACGCATTCTTAACATTTTGACCTTCACATCCGAAGACCACCATAATCAATCTTAATCTTCCCAACAACAAAAAAACATTCTTGAGAAGGATATGCAAAGCTAACATGTTTAAAGCCCGTTATACACCAACAATTTTTACATGCATTTTTGTGTCAATTAAATGATGAATGTTTTCGTGAATGATTTGGTACATAAAATGTATAAATTAATTTGTAAGTATCAATCGGCGGTTGTAAAAGTATTGAACATTTTTTACCTAAAAAAATGTGCGCAAAACAGTGCGTAGTGTGACAGTTCATCATATATCTAACCTTGTGACCTTCTAAACAAAAGAATTGGGGGAGAGGTGTGCTAAATGTGTTGCAGAGCTCATCGTATATAGCTTCGTAAATTACATATGAATGATGCTCATCCTGAAAAAAAGTGCTAGTAGATGTGATCATTTAAGAAAAACAGAACATCTTCTAAATTAATGTAACTTTGAACAAATAATTTAACATTCACTTCTTTATACACATGGAATGTCACATTTATAAATTAATTTATACATTTATTTAAGAACTAATAATATTATTTGTTTAAAGTTGCATTAATTTAGAAAATGTTCTATTTTTCGAAAATGTTCTATTTTTCGAAAATGATCTCATCTACTAGAGTGCTTTCTTTTATTCAGCATCATTCTTATGTAATTTACGAAGCTATATAAACGACGCGCTCTGCAACCTATTTAGCACTCCTCTCCCCAATTCTCTTGTCTAGAAGGTTATATATATGATGAACTGTCACACTACGCACTGTTCTGCGCACTTTATACAAGTAAAAATGTTCGAATATTTTTACTTGTGTATGACTGCCGATTGACACTTATAAATTAAAATTTATACATTTTATGTACCAAATCATTAACGAAAACATTCATCATTTAAATTCACACAAATACGTAAGTAAAAATTGTAGGTGTAAAGGGGTCTTTACGGAAATAGACAAGATACAGAAATGACAATTCTTAACTTTCAACTGAGCTTAGCTTCGCTGAAAACACATATCCTACACGGGATTGCCATGGGCCATTTCTGATCTCAAGTTTATACTGTCATTTCACATTAGGAGATTATGTTAATTTTGCTAATGTACAGCAAAATGACCTTCACCCCTCTTAATTCTCTATTCACACTCCCCGTTTTTGAGGGACGAAAAAATAATGTACGAGAGAAGGCTTCCCCCTTCCATGCAGTGTTCAAAGACAGGCAATTAGAAATCGGGACAAACAGAGGCTGGCTCCGCCCTATTTATGACGAACACAACTTCTAATTGGTGGTTATGTAGTCTGACGTCACATGCACAACACACCAATTAGAAATTGCCGGGCGGAGCCAACTTCTGTTTGTCCCGATTTCTAATTGCCTGTGTTCAAAGCAAGGCTTGAGTCAATTAGAATCGAAAAACCCAAACTAGTAACCAGCTCAGGAATGTTAACTTGTTACTAACAAAACCCAAGAAACAGGTCCAATAACCCTTTCTCTCTTCCCATCACCCCTCTTTGGCACCAACACCTTTATCACAAAAAAATGGTTAAAAATAGAGAAATTGGCAGAAAACTTGAGAGAAAAGTTATAGCAAACCACCTTATAGTGACGTAACTGACTACAAAATCGAATAAAACGCGGAACAAAAGAAACAATAACGAAAAAAAAAGAAGGAAAGTAGGTAGATGTATACGAAAAAGGTCGTCGACCTAATTGAAGAGTGCTAAACTTTCACCGAAGTGTGATGAACGGTGTTTGGAAATTGGCAATGGTTAAAAAGAAAGAAGCATTTTGGAAGGAAGAAAAAATTATCAGAAAAAAAAAAAACAGCAAAAACCACTAAAACTCACGCAGTTTTATGCATAAATAAAACCCTCATTTTTCCAACCCTAAAAAACCCATAGTTTACATCGTTTCTAAACGGGATCACTTTGGCCCTCCGTTTCTAAGTAGGCATACAAGGCATTATTAACTATTTTGGAAAATTACAGCTAATTAGTAATTACAGCTAATGGCAGTTCATAGTTCAAAACTGCTGACGATGGCAAAAGTGATTCGAATTCTATTAGCTTGGGTCAAGATGCATCAAAACTAAATTATGATTGGTTCATTTAATGGGTGCCCCCGCCCTGGCTTTACATTCTATAAGGTGCTACCAACAGTAGGAATCTCTCAGGAAACTCGTACTATAGCAAGCAATCACGGTAATAGTATAGAAACCAAGGGTCTACCGGATACATCAACAAACCGAAAATATCGGCATCAGTGTTTCATAATTATAATTATAATTATAATTATATATATTGTAACATCCCCGTTTCCGTAGGGTTAGTAGAGAGATCTCTACTAGCCATCTAGAAGTGTCGAATGGATGTTGATGATTAAGTCTTTCGGTCTATTGGCTCCTGTGTTGCTACTTAACCACCAGGGACACAAGGGTCGGTACCTCAGGAGACCTGTGGTAGAGAATATTGTAGAGATGTCGTCTTACACTCGGCTGCTGGAGACTTCGTTGTCCGGTGGAAACATCGGCTACGTGGCGGCTATGATTCTAAGTCCCACTCCCATAAAATGACTGAGTCCACACATTGAATTCGTATGTTGAAAATGCTCTTTTATTCAATAAACAGAGAGTCCTGTAGATTGAGAGATATCGCATCGGTCTTGCTAGGTCTTAAGCATAAAATCCAACTCCAACTCTCAATCTACAACCTCTTGTATTTATACTCAAAATACAATGCAAACATCTGATTATGATAACAAAGGCTCCAGGTGTGTCCAAGTCTCTTGGACACACTCGGACCTAGAAGTGAACTATCACTTATCAAGAAAACGAAAACATCTATAAGATGTATAAATTATAACAATACAGAAGGATGTACGATCATCCTCCTATTAACAATTTGTAAAGATTCTCACGTCCAAAAGTTCTGCATCGATGGTTCTTCTAGGATCTATCCTATTAACCATCGATGTAGTACTTTTGGGCTATTCTTCTCATCTTGGAGGGCAGGGAGTCATCGTCGTAATGACCTCCCGGCCACCCCCAAGCATGAGGTGAGAACCTTTCATCGATACAACTTGATTACAGGGTGTCTACAAAAACGGACGAATTCTAAACGGTGAATTCGTTACACCCCCCAACTAGTTTAAGAGTACGTCCCTGTACTCTCAAAAAGTTAACTATTAAAAATACCCGTTGGTATGAAAATCTATACGATAAAAATTATAATCCCGTTGGATAATAAAATTTAAAAATCACAACTCGTGATACTAATAGCATCTCGCTATTTTAAAAATTCCCGCTCGGAATTGAAATTTAAGAATAAATCTAAAAATTGACAAATAGGCGAAAGCCTATCAAATTACAAAAGGGACAATCCCCTAATATAAAAACTTCTATAAAAACGCAGGCAACTGCCTTAAAAACTACAGAAAAATAAATAGACAACGGTCTATAAAAATAAATGCGAACGTGCATTAAAAATACAAAATACAAAAGTATAAAACGCAATACTTAAAAATACTAAAAAACGAACGAACAAGTATACAGGCGATACTTGTGAAGAATCAGTTCCCTTTCCGTAACCTAATATTCCGCTTCAGCCCATCCGTTGGCAGGACTCTCGGGACTTCTTCGGAGGGCTCCTTCCAAGATGATGGCAGCGTCCGATGACCCTCTGCACTGTCGGTAGCTCCTGCGACCTTCCGCATAGCTAGTGGCAGCGTCAAATAATAGGTGGGGTCGATCATCATGAAAATGCGGGCAGCGTACGGGACGTCCTGTCAGGTGAATGCTGGCCTGCTGACTCCACTGCAGAAAAGTGCGTGTCCACTTCATGATTCCGTTTTCGACCTCCCGGATTCTGATGTCTCCTTCGTAATGAAAGACCATGATGTCTCGGTGCTCTACGGCGATGACGAGGATGGTGGGCCGGCTGCAGACAACCAGTCCGATGAGAAAGGTCTTCGGACCTTTCGGGATACGGTTTCTTGGCGGTGTCTCATCCCATTCGAAGAGCCCCAAGTAAAGCTGATGTCTCGGCGTCCTTTTTCGCTGCCAGTGTACACAGAGATTGTTCAGCGTGGTCTCATCTCCTCTGGTACTCCGGTGTGGATGCGCGATGTTCCTGGGGCCTGAAGTCTCCATGGAGTCCGTTGGAGTCTTTACTACAGACCCCAGGCGCTCCTTTACTGGTCTCTTCGGTATGGCTCCTGTCGCTTGACTTGGTTCTATCTTGGGCTCGTCGGTCGTCTTCATTTTTGTTTCTGATTCAACTTTGATGGTCACAGGAGACGTTATGGAAGCCCTAGGACTCCCAGGAGCTTCCTTATCGCTCCTGACGGTAGTCTTTGGCTCCATCATCGTGATGTCATCTCGGTATAGCCCTGACTCACGAGGGCGGACATCTCTCAATACGACGGTATTCTTCGGCGCCTGATGAAAGAAGCTTTTTACTTCCGATCTCAATTGGGTTCGCAGGCCCCTGCTGGGCCGGTTTCGCTCGACGAGAGGCCTTGGCTGCCTCCAGCGCCGAACTCCGCGGACCAACAGGTCTTCTGTGGGGCCCGAGTTGCCAATTTCGATTGGAAGGGCGGTCCCCTTACAATCCATAATGCGGCCATCGTATAATACGATACGCTCCCCATCAAAGGTTTCGTAGACCTGATCCACCAATGCCAACCCTCGGAGGTGGTACTCGACCGCGATGTCGACCAATAACCTCAGTTGCGCATGGTAGTTGTCTCTTGGATCCTCCATGACGGTAATTTCTTTATGTTCTGAAGTCGCGAGTTTAGCATATATCTTGGGAGGAGGAGGAACAGCGGTTTCAACTCCTCTGGCCTCTTCTTCAGGCCTGGCCCCTGGGAGCTCTTCATCATCGGTGTCGATATACAGGACATCGTTGTCCTCGTCATTGGTATTTCGAATGGTGATGACGGGTCCCTGCGTCAGACTCTCGACGACTCTTTTTGGAGGGAGGTGGGCATCGCAGGACTCCGCGAGCCCTGCCTCTCGACGCTTCTTTGCCTCCCTGTGTCGCTTGCTCAGCTTATTTTTCTTGCGCTGACTAGGTTCGATGACAGTAGCGGCTGCAGGACATTCTACTGGAGCAGGTCTTTTTAGAGTATGGAGGCGGTCTTTCGTTTTGACTGCTTCCGGCTCTACCAACTCCTGATATGCCTTCTCTACATCTTTCAGTGCTTGACTTCTGGGCACATACCGCCCTTTACTGTCCCAAATCTCATTTAGGCTTCTGTGTGGGACTGGTGGTCGATTCCGGCGACTATGGCGCTCCCAATCGGCAGGGGTCCATTCCTCCGTCCCTTCTGGCTCTCCGGTCTTGCCCCAATGGCGTGGTTCAGCTCCTCCAGGAGCAAACTCTCCGGGCTTGATGGATTTGTAAAAGTTGGGCTGTCCAGCCCCGACAAATCCTGGCAGAATCTTCCTGGCCTGACGTTTCTTGGCCGCCTTGGAGATGTTTGGGACAATTGCATAGTCCCAAAGACCATCGGCTATCTCTTTCTCCAGTCCGACTGCAGCAGTCTCAAATATCAACTTTGACCCTCCTTCTATCGGAACAATAGAGCTGGATTCGGTTCGATCTCTCTTGAATCCCCTCTCTTCGTGGCCACGGCCTGACAAGGCGGGTCCACGGACACCGTGACCCCCACCTTGCCTGGTAGCGGCCACATCCCGATATAAATTCTCCAAAGGAGACGCCATCTTAAAACTAGGAGAAAAAGGATTAAAATTTCGGAGACCGAAATAATTCCGTTTATTTCGCTCCTTTTCTACCTTTCTCTGCCCAAATTTCCGTTGGATGAGAATTCCGATCTCTCTCTGTCGATGTACTCCGTCCGTTGGCCCGAATAAACCGAAACTTTTCACGATAAAACAAGACTTTTCCAAGATGTTTCCAATAAAACTTCCAAAATCTTTAGTGGTAACGGTAAAACTTTTCCAAAGATGGCCGATAACGGTACAAAAAGTGGTGATATGAAGAAGATGCCAAAAAATAGTGCCGGTACATGTGTATAGCACATGGGCACAACTGTCAGTCGTGAAGAAGATAAACAATAGGACCCGGATCCATAGTGGTGCGAGGCTAGTAGACATTTCACTTAATGTATCCCTCCGCCCACGTGTTTCTTCCATGCTTGGTAGCGTCATTGACCGCTCCCTGTTTACTTCCTCATTTGGGACGTCATCTCCCTTTGTGGCGTCACTAGCATCGATATCATCGTCCATTTTTGTTGTTTCATCGATAACTTCCGCGTTTTTCACCTCCATTTGAAATTCCATCGGCGAATTTACATCTTTTTCGTCGATTTTCATCGTTTCTTCAGGAATTTCGCTGATTTCTTCAACAAATCCAATGGTTTCCATGGTAAAATTCGTCTTGTTACCATATTCTCTGGTGAATTTCATCGCATCTTCGCCAGGTAAGTATGAGAATTGCTGCTGGTTGTCGTCTGCTGCCATTTTTCTTCTAATTTCGACGTTACGGTCAGAATGCTTTCGGATTGCTTTCGTAATTATCTCAATTTCTTCTTCATCCTCAGAAGATTCGATCCAAGCATTTTGGCATCTGCAGTGTCCACAACACCTCTTCTTACGCGAAGGTAAGTTCTTTTTCTTGACAAACGCTGTCATTTCTTTTTCTTTTGCAGGTTCCGATTCGGAGTCTTCTGGCGATGAGTTACCCATGGACTCCAGGGTGTCTCCAGTCGTTGGAACATTGGGTCCGTCCTTTTGGTAAGTCTCATATAGTGGTCTCAGGTTTGCAACGTTTACAGAGTCTTCCACTAATCTTCCAGCTCGATTCTCGTAACTCAATCGGTATACGGTGTCCGATACTTTCGACACAATCGTATATCCCTGTCTCCATTTCGTTAAGAACTTCTTGTTCTGTCCAGGCCTGATTCGCATGTCTCGTACAAGTACTTTCTGTCCGATTTGGTACTCGTAAGGCTTCTTATGCCTTTGGTCGTAGTACTTCTTTCGACGATCATGTGCTGCTTTCAGGTTCGCCCTGGCTGTTCTTAGTTCTTCTTCTTGGCGTTCTTCCGCCTGTTGTCGAACGTCCACGAGGTTTCCTGCCTCGTTATCCACAATAACTGGTCGTTCTGGAACTAAGGTGTCTACTTTAGTTCTGGGCTCCCTCCCAAACATGAGTCTGTACGGCGTAAACTTCGTGGATGAATGTACAGATGAGTTGTACGATTCCAAAACTTCATCCAGTTTTGTAGCCCAATCAGTCTGGTTCTTCGCAGGAGTCAGATACTTTTTCATAGTCTGAATAATGCTTTTATTCGTCCTTTCGGCGAGACCATTACTTTGCGGATGGTAGGCAGTTGTTGTTTCGTGCTCTATCTTGTTTATTTTCAAGAATTCTTGAGTGTTCTTTGCAACAAACGGCGTCCCTCGATCCGAAATGAGTTTCTCTGGTATCCCGAAGATTTTCTTTACGTCTTTTGCTAGGAAGTTCATTACGATTAGTGCGGTTGTGCTTTTCACTGCTTTAGCAACGCAATATCGAGTGGCGTAATCGACTGCCAACAAGATATGCTTGTTTCCTCCAACCGACGGTACTAATGGTCCAATGAAATCCATTCCCCAGCAATCACAAGGCTTTCCAATGGGCATTTCTTGAAGGAACCCTTCAGGTTTCTCCGTACCCAACTTGTGTAATTGACAAATCTCACATGATCGCACATATTCGAATATGTCGTGCTTCATGTTATTCCAATAAAATCTTTGCCTGGCTCGATTCCAGGTCTTAGTTTGTCCTTCATGACCAGCATCTGGCTCGTCATGGCATAATCTCATTACTTCAGGGATGAGATGTTTTGGAACCACATTCACGAGTGTGGGTACGGAACTTCCGTGAAACACACAAGCGAACAACTTGTTGTCGTAATCGCAAAACAACTTATGAAGAGGTGACTCTGGTTGGTTACGCAACTCCTCACGAATCTTCAAAATCTCTGGGTCCAATTTTTGCTCCACCTTCCAATCCCATTGTAAGGTTACATTAAAGATCACACTGTCATCTAGGTCTTCCGCTTCTGGGATGGCCTTCCAGTTAACAGGCACTCCTGCTGGATATCTCGAGAGGCAATCGGCTTCGATGTGAAGTTTCCCCTCCTTGTAGATGATTTTGTAGTCGTACTCCTGCATTAGCAGCTGCCAGCGACCAAGTCTTCCTTCCAGACGTGCTGCAGTTTTCATGTAGCATAATGCGTGGTGATCCGTCACAATTGTAAAGGGCTTCTGGAACAGGTACGGCCGGAACTTGGTGACTCCATAGATTACTGCTAGGCACTCCTTATCCGTCGTACTGTAGTTCTTTTCCGCGTCCCTTAGAACTCTGGAGACACTTCCAATGATCTCCTTTCTTCGTTTATCCTCTGACTTCTGGTAAAGCATCGCTCCAATTCCGTATCCACAGGCATCAGTATGCATAAATATTGCAGCCTTCGGATCATATACGGCAACCAATGGAGATTTCGACAACATATTCTTTAGCGTGCGGAATGCATTCTCGCAGTCAACTGACCATTCGAACGGTATATCTTTACCCGTAAGGTCTGACATTGGCTTCGCTATGTTGGCAAATCCAGGTACATGCTTTCGATAATAACCCGCCAATCCAAGGAAACTTCTGATTGCGGTTACATTGTCAGGAACTGGGAAGTTCTTTATGGCGACAACCTTATCTGGATCTGGCCGAATTCCATCAGGCGAGATCAGGTGTCCCAAATACTTCACTTCTTGGAATCCAAAGAAGCATTTCATTGGATGCAACTTCAGGTTTGCTGTCCTCAGCAGGTCCAAGATAGTTCTCAGTCTTTCCAAAAATTCTTCGAACGTTCTTCCAAACACTACGATGTCGTCAAGGTAGACAAGGCACGTTTCCCATTTGTGCCCGGCGAGTAGGATGTCCAATGCACGTTGCATAGTGGCAGGAGCGTTTCGGAGTCCGAAAGGCATTCTTACGAACTCGAACAATCCTCGATGAGATGTAAATGCGGTCTTCTCGATGTCGCTTTCTTCCATCTCGAACTGCCAGTATCCACTCTTCATATCCAGCGTTGCGAAGTAGCATGCTCCTCTCATGGAGTCTAATGCGTCATCAATCCTCGGTAATGGATAAGTGTCTGCCTTTGTAATCGCGTTCAACTTCCGATAATCCACACAGAAACGGTAGGAGCCATCCTTCTTCTTTACAAGGACGATGGGCGATGCATACGGCGATTTCGATGGCCTTACAACCCCAGATTTCTTCATCTCCTCTAGCGTCTCATCAATTACGATGCGTTCCCCAGGCCCGCATCTTCGTAACGTGTCTCGAACAGGTAAATTATCTCCAGTTTCGATCTTGTGTTTGGTCAAATTCGTAGCTCCCAGGTCCTTAGATGAAAAGGCGAAGATCGGTTGGAACTCCTTCAGTAGGATCGTCAACTCTTCTCTTTGATCATCTGTCAGTTCAGGACCAAGTTGAATTTCTCTTTCAAAATCAACGGGTGCTTCTCCGATGTCTCTAAAGTTTTCCTCTTCGGAAACTTTGCAGGCTTGCTCTTCTTCTAGTTCTTCTAGAAGTTCGAAGTGTCCAATAGTCTCGCGGTCTCCAATCCCCACGGACTCCAGTGTGGTATTCAGGAGTTGGACTTCCAGTTGTGATGTTCCATTCCCTTGTAGCACACTGCTGGCCACAACGATGCCTTTTCGATTAAAGAGACTATCGTTCGTTTCAATCATGAGTACTTCGTTTTCCTCAATGATTCGCCCTGCAGCTACTTTGAGGTTCAAAGCCTGGCCCGGATTTAACGTAATCCTTCCTTGGGCTTTTACGCAGCTTTCCTCTCTAGCTTTTATGGCATAGGAGTTATCCAGATGGCTATTCTGAGCACATCCCTCCTCTTTTAATTCTTTGAAGAAATTCCAGGGAAGGCTACTACGCGCACTTCCTTTCTTCAACAATTCTCGTGTTCCTTCGTAGAACATCTCATTAGCGAAGTAGATCTTGGAGGTCTTCATGGAAATGATGAGATCAAACGCAGCTCCCAGGTCTCTCCCCAGCAGTGCTTCTCGTTTTCCATCTATGATGAGCATCCTTGCCGTTACTTGCTTTCCGTTCAACTCGAACGTTGGCCACAACTGACCAAGTACCTTAATCGGTACCCCTCCTAC
The DNA here is from genome assembly GCA_036925085.1 of Brachycybe producta. Lineage (NCBI taxonomy): Eukaryota > Metazoa > Arthropoda > Diplopoda > Playtdesmida > Andrognathidae > Brachycybe > Brachycybe producta. The sequence continues at coordinate 4,361,597 of JAUPFP010000005.1, read as the reverse complement.
TGCGCCTAATGCAGGTGCGTTCCGGATTGGTCCATATCGAAGTCCGTACTCTTTGGCCATTGTGCCTGACAAGATAGTGAACCCAGTTCCGCTATCCGCCAAAAATCTAACTGGTGTGCCGTCAACCTGAATGGTTCTGTTGGGTTCTTCCCTCAATTCCGACTGGCACCGCAGAATTCTGTTGGGTCTCTCCCTCAATTCTGTCTTGATTAACTCCAGTTTCCATGGCTTCCACAATTCTCTTTGCTTCCTCCAAGCTATTCGCGTAAACTACCATAGCTTTCGTAGGTGACCAGATGATGGGTTCCGGAAATATCTCCTCGATGATTTCTCCCCTTCGACCAGTATCCTTTCGCAGCTTCTTATATTTTCGTGAATTCCGTTGTCGTTTTCCATTCGTAATGCCGACTAACAACTCCGACGATTGCTCAGGGAGTCCTTGAGTGTCCAAATCACATGGTCTTTTCGGTGCTCCAGCCTTTGGTCTAGTTGTGGTGACGTTCGAAATGCCGACTAACAACTCCGACGATTGCTCAGGGAGTCCTTGAGTGTCCAAATCGCATGGTCTCTTCGGTGCTCCAGCATTCCGTCTAGTTTTAGTGACATTGGTAGCTTCGCTCACGCCCCTATTCCCCCCCAACAAAGCTTTGTCCACAATGTTTCGGGAATTGGCGATCGCTGTTTCGTTTCGATTTTGTCGTTTTCCAGAGGGTTTTCCGTTCTTAAAGGGCGGTAGGCCCCTCTTTACTGCCACCCTTTCTAGTTTAAATCAGCCGGGTTTTCCTCTCGCAGGAACTTCTTCTGCCCGTTCTCGCTGACGACAAAATACTGCTGGCCATTTTTTCCAGTGGCCATTCCATGTTGAACAAGTCCAACGGTTCCATCCGCGACTACTTTCTTTGGGCAGTTTCTTGAAAAGTGACCCTTCTCGTGACAGTGATAACACTCTACTGTGCTGAGATCTTTCAGGGTTTTACTTCCATCTTGCGTTTGCTGACCATTGTAGTTCTTCTTCTGCGGATATCTTTGGTTCCATTTACGACCTTGTTGCTGATTCGAGTTCTGGTTGGTCTTCTGTTGCGTTTGGTTATTTGAATTTGATGGAGTCGAGTTGTTCGTTGGGTCCGCTTGATCTTGAGTAACAACCGCGTAAGAACGTCCTCCGTCCATTACTGCTTGTGTCGGTTTGGCATTTTGGCGTTGGTTATTCTTCTGTGGACCCTTGGAGACCTGGGTCGTCGTTTGTTGACCCATCGTTCCTTCCGGTATCCATAACCCATCAGCCATCAAAACTTCCTCGGTATCCTTGATATATGTCGTGTACAGCTTCAGATTGCTATTCGGCGCATTCTGTGTAGCATTACGTATAATCGGATGAAGTTTCTGCCGAAATTCCACAATCCGGTATTTGTCGGTTACCCCAGGTAACACTTTCCTACTCAAGTCAAGGTAGCGACCCAAAAACTGATTGGTGTCCTCTCCTTTCCTTTGGAGCATGGTATCCAACCTCAGCTTCAGTTGCACTAACTCGTCTCGACGTCCAAATCTTTCAATTAACTCGCTCCGTATGAAGTCCCACGTGGTTTTTTCCTCTATTCTCTTTGTAGAAATTGGATAACCAACGTACTACGTCCCCTTCTACTGCTTTACGTAGGTAGTAGGTCTTGTGGACGTTGCTCCAGTCCTCCAGATCTGCGATACTCTCGTAGTCCTCCAGAAAGGTGTATACAGACGTCAATCCTTTGAAGGTCTCCAGATTCCGGAGTGGGTGAAGACTCTTGTACTTCCCATCCAGCTCCTCACAGGTCCGATGACGATTGCAAATTGGATTTCCTTCCAGCTCTTCTACGCTGGGATCCTCACTTGTTAGGCTTTCATCCTCTAGCTGGTCAGGGTTCTCTCTCCGTAGAATAGGAGTCTCAGGTAGGCGACCTCTCTGGGTCCCTCCACTCTTCTTCAGCATGAGCGGCGTCTGGAATACATTAACCTGTCTTAGGTTTTCAGCGTGGGCCGACGAGGGCTCCCCTTCAGTGTCCAATCCAGGAATCACTGTATGACGCTGAGATTCAGCGTGGGCCGACGAGGGCTCCACTCCGGTATCCACTTCTCGGACTACCGTATGACGCTGAACTGTACTTACACCACGCCCGCTCCGGAGTAACATCGATCCTGATGGTTGCTGGGCTTCGAACCAGGCCATCAGTCTCTCCCGTCTTTCAGCACTTAGATTTTGAAGGATACCTTCAAGTGGATCTTCTCCATCCATTTGGTTTGTATCGTCCTTCTCCCGTGTCTTCGACTTCGATTTCGGTCTGCCTTTCTTTCCTTTACCACCTGGTGTAACTCCGACATCATTGGTATTCTCTACTGGATCTGTAGTGAGGTACCCCGCACCTCCACCATTTTGTAACATCCCCGTTTCCGTAGGGTTAGTAGAGAGATCTCTACTAGCCATCTAGAAGTGTCGAATGGATGTTGATGATTAAGTCTTTCGGTCTATTGGCTCCTGTGTTGCTACTTAACCACCAGGGACACAAGGGTCGGTACCTCAGGAGACCTGTGGTAGAGAATATTGTAGAGATGTCGTCTTACACTCGGCTGCTGGAGACTTCGTTGTCCGGTGGAAACATCGGCTACGTGGCGGCTATGATTCTAAGTCCCACTCCCATAAAATGACTGAGTCCACACATTGAATTCGTATGTTGAAAATGCTCTTTTATTCAATAAACAGAGAGTCCTGTAGATTGAGAGATATCGCATCGGTCTTGCTAGGTCTTAAGCATAAAATCCAACTCCAACTCTCAATCTACAACCTCTTGTATTTATACTCAAAATACAATGCAAACATCTGATTATGATAACAAAGGCTCCAGGTGTGTCCAAGTCTCTTGGACACACTCGGACCTAGAAGTGAACTATCACTTATCAAGAAAACGAAAACATCTATAAGATGTATAAATTATAACAATACAGAAGGATGTACGATCATCCTCCTATTAACAATTTGTAAAGATTCTCACGTCCAAAAGTTCTGCATCGATGGTTCTTCTAGGATCTATCCTATTAACCATCGATGTAGTACTTTTGGGCTATTCTTCTCATCTTGGAGGGCAGGGAGTCATCGTCGTAATGACCTCCCGGCCACCCCCAAGCATGAGGTGAGAACCTTTCATCGATACAACTTGATTACAGGGTGTCTACAAAAACGGACGAATTCTAAACGGTGAATTCGTTACAATATATATATATATATATATAATTATAATTATAATTATATATATATATATATGTATATATATCCCAGGTGTGTGTGTGTGTGGAGTAACACTGTACAAAACCGTTGAAGCACGTCGGAATTTATATAAATTTAAATAAATGAAGAAATGAACAGCTTTTTTTTTCTCAAGGTCAACTATATGTTGAACTCTTCCTTTGGAAAGTGTAGAAGGGGGAGAGAGAAAAGTGGGAGGGGGTGAGGGGGAAAAGGTTGGAAAGTGTAGAAGGGGAGAGAGAAAAAAGTGGGAGGGGTGACTGAAATTGAAATGAAAGGAGTAAAAAAGAAAAAAACGACGCGCATGCGTACACCAGAGAAAATGAAAAATAATTTTCTCTTTCAAATATAAAAAGGGGAGGGGATAATAGTAGCAAAATTAAACTACAGTTTATCACAGGCAATTGTGCCCAGCATTAGAATTTCTTTTGTTCAGCCCTTTTATGAACGTCATCAATTTCTAATTGGGGTTGTGACTTGGTCTGACGTCATAAAAGGGCGGAGGAAAAGAAATTTTAATGCAGGGCACAATTGCCTGTGAATTTCGCTGATGTCATTTATGACGGGTTACCCGACTAGTTATTTCATAATTAAGAAAAACAAGAGAAATCAGAAAATGTAACCTTAAAACCCCCTAAACATTAGCCTTCAACTAGTCGTCTCTTTCGTTGAAAAAAAAAGCACCATTTTTCAGCTTTTAATAAACTGTGTGCTGTTTTCAGTCTCAACTTGAAATTTAAATCAGGTGACTGTTACTTAAAAAAATTAACTATTTGTCGTTTTAGGCGTGTGTGTTGCCCTTACTACTAACGCTATTTTATTAAACATATTTGGACAAAAAAAAAAGTAACGTCAAAATGACAGTATCGATCTACCCAATGACGATGCACTTACACAATCCATTAGGATCGAACGCTGCTGCCTCTTAACCCTAATACACAATTCCAATTGCACAAATCAATCATCAAGCTCAAGCTACACATGATTTTCATTGTAAACCTAGGATTTAGCGGTGCTCTCAAGATGAATATTTTGCAGCTGAAGATTATTATGCAGCGCCAAATACACCATTATAACCACCATGCACTACTTTTCATTTTCAGCGCGCAACTCAATCCACCTTTAGTCGTTAAAGGCCGACTCTCGAATTGAAACAAACCAACACACACCAGAGAACTTCGCCGAAAGTGAATGTGTTGGGGGGTGTCTAGTTAACAGGTGGTTGTGATAGGTGCTATCGCACTGTCGCGATAGCAACTATCATGACCGTGCATACAAAACTGTCGCAATAGTAATAGTCGTTGAAAGACCACTTGTAGGGAAATATTCACTATGTTAGGAAAATTTGGCTTCTGGAGAGGAGAGAGGCAACACTTGTGCTGTCAATTATTCTTTGAAGTAAATAATGGCGGAATGGTTAGAGGTTCTTAAGGATTTGGAGGAATACCAAAGATTTCCATGTTTGTGGAAAAAGATTTGTCCGGATTTCAAAGACAAAGAGTTAAGAGAGACTTCAGACATGTCGACAGTTACTATCGTGCGAGTTAACTATCATGACAGTTACTTTCACGAAAGAACCGTGAAAACGAGGCTTAAAATCATTTTCCAGCCAAAAAAAAAGTGGCAAAACTTCCTAAGTGACCCTCACAGATTCTATGAAGTTTGTTGTCATTTTTCTCTGTGAAAAACGTTCCCTTGCAAAATGAAATTGAAATCCGTAAGTGGTTAAAAAGAGACCTATAGAACATTATAGTCACTGCAGTGGCGCCATCCGCGGGGACAAAAACAAAATAAATATCTATTCAGCCACCTTAAATAGTCGGCTTTATTATAGTGAGTCAATTGAAGTAAGAAAACCCCTAAAACCCTTTGTTTAGACTGAACCTCAAATTGACAGTTCTCATCAATATTTACATTGAAATGCTATTATTTTTAGGTAAATCCATAGTGAAATATTAAATTAAAATGCATTAAATTAGCTGAAATGATGAGTAATGAAATAAAAAGCTAAGAGGAACTCCAAGGGTCATAAAGTCCTGGTTATGATCATACGGACTAACTGCGGCACAACATGCTATACGGGGGGGGGGGGGGGGGGGATAGTGACGTCAAAATGACGTCACACCAAGCAATGCACCGAGATACACAACATGACCTTTGACATCCTATTCCGTATTGCCGTTTGCGCCGCACTTAATCGTACCGCTCGCAACCAGAGCTTAACTTCACTGCAAAGAAAGAAGCTTTCTAGGAAGAGGGACTTGACATGAATGTCGGCTTTATAACCGCAGTACTTAAGGAATACATGCAGAAAATTATAAGTCAATTAGGATGCATTACCCATGATACCTGGGTTAACTGATATTTTTGTTCCTCATTCAAATAACACCTAGCAACAAACTGATGTATGTATGTTCCTAGTAATTATTTTCCTTATTTGACACTTTCTTACTACAGGAGTGATTTCAGACAATTTCAAACAAACTTTAACGCTCGTTATACACTTGCAATTTTTCATTGCATATTTGTGTCAATTAAATGATGAATGTTTTCGTGAATGATTTGGTACATAAAATGTATAAATTAATTTATAAGTACCAATCGGTGGTTATACATACACATGTAAAAGTATTCCCACATTTTACTTTAGATAATGTGCGCAGAACAGTGCGTAGTGTGACAGTTTATCATAGCTTTAACGTTGTAACCTTGAAAATAATGGATACGGAGAGTTTCAGAGCCCATCGCTGTTAGAAATAGCTTTGGAAATTACACAAAAATGATGCTGAGCCTAAGAGAAAGCGCTTTACTAGATGCACAGAAGGTTAACGCGCAAAAAATGTATCAAATTATTTAAGAAAAATAGACCATCATCTAATTTTATGCAACTTTGAACAAATAATTTAACATTCACACATGCATTCTACATTTATAAATCAATTTCTAAATTTATTTAAGAAATAGTTGTAGGTGTATAACGGGCTTAACACTGGTGTGTTCTCAAATGTATCCCCTTTTATTATGTCTACCCTACTTTGGGCACTTTCTAGTCATTCCAACTCTCACTCACTCTCTCCATCTTCCTCTCTGTGTAAAATAAAATGGCTTTCGCATTTCATGTTGAGAGAGGCGCAACAAGTTTTTTTTTCCTCTGCATTTTTAACTGAATGGGTTGAACTTGTTGCAGCAGCGAGCCAGCCAGCCATGCACAGAAGAATCCATAACAAAAGATTCAATCATGGTTCTATTGTTTCAAAGCTTGTGTTTGATTAGAAAAACAGATGCAATGGACAATCTAACTTTCAAAAACAGAGAGCAATTGTTTAAAAATGGAGTTCATCCCCATTTAAACAATTCTATATATTCAAGTAAATATTGTAAAAGTACAAAAAAAATTACTGACAAGAAGAAAAAAAAAAAAAATTAGAACACAACCCCATAAAAAAGCAAAATTAGATGCTCGATCCACTTTCAGTAAGTACATTGGATGAAAAATGGGTGGAAAAGGAGAAGAGATTGTGTCAATTATTCACGTTCCTCCACCTCCCCTTCCTCCTTTCCTTCTCTGTCGTCCCCCCCCCTTTTTTGAGAGAAAAAAAGGAGGAATAGACGCAATTTAGATCAAAGTAAAGTAGCAGCTGTCGAAAATCCCACAAGAAAACCAAGAAAAATGGGATTAGAACAATATGACTGAAATGAAATCAAATGATTACTTCACCAGTTATTAAATAGGAGGAGAACCTCCTCCTCCTCCTTATTAAGGTTCTGTGCTAACTAGTCTATGATCAATCAGAGACAGTGACAAGAAAAAGTTAAGGAAGCCCAGTGACGTCATTGACCACAAAAGTCGTCTCTAATCACTAGTAATCAGTTTACTGTAAGCTTCGCCAATACATTTTTCTTTTCTTGTTCCAATGTTCTAGGGACCCTTTTTTCCAGGGTAATTTGATCAGTTTTTTTCCCCATTCAGTGGTTTTCCTGGTTCCTCTCTTCTATGCATAAATTACGGATTGTTCTCTCCTTGCTATAAAAACAATATTTTTTTTAAAAAATATTACGTAATTTCAGTGAAAGTAAGAAATATTTTAACAAAGTTTAAATTTCTTTAATTTTCCAGGTTTTTCGAGGCCACAAGTTAACTGACCATTTAGTAGAGGCTTGAGTCAGAACTCTCCACTATAATTCGACCCTAAAGGTGCGTTCAGACTGCTCGTGCTCGGTGAGGTTCCTTCATCGACAAGCCAGAGTAACGTGGATGGACTCGCGAACAACAATACAAGTAGTACCAGTAACGCGAACCAGTTGGCTCGTGTAGCCCAGCCTGGTGTTGGTACATCAAAGAGGTGCTCTTGTCAAGATTTGCAAAATCATTGGACGAGAACAGTTTAGTTGACTCGCTGTACTCGCGTTGCGTTTCCCCCAACCATGAGTGCATGATAATAAAACTTGTACTAGTAATCAAAACTTCGTCGTCGCTAACCCGATCCAGACGAGTCAAAGCCTCTCGCGTAACTAAACTCTCAACCCTCAGTTGACAACAGCATGAGCCTTAGCCCGACAAGTCAACAGGGCACAAAGCTCCCAGTACAAGCAGTCTGTACCCACCTTAAAACAAACTGTGCTTGTTCGTAGCCCAGCAAAGGTTTATTTAAAGTCTACAGTCTGCCCAATGTACTAATTTTCAAATTTAACTTTTGATCCCATCCTCTAATTACTTCACAATTACTTTCGTTTTTATAAAATGCTTGACGGGACAGTTGCCTCCGTTCATTTAGCCAACGTATCTTATTCTGTACTATTAGAGGTGGCAACGGGTAGAACCAAACGGTTTCTACTCGGTTTGGAACCAGTATAATCGGTTCGCGATTTTTTGAAAACCGGTTCTGATCAGCTCGTCGATCTTGACGAACCAGTTCCCAATATGAATTACCGATCTCCACAGAAAATTACACGCAATATTGCGCACTACATTAATCTAATGGGTTGCGCAAATCTGCTAATGCGTTTGAACCGGTTCGTCAAGATCGACGAACTGATGGGAATCGATTCAGCGAGAACGCCGAACTGATCAGAACCGGTTCATCAAGATGAAAGAACTCATCAGAACCAGTTCCCAATATGCATTAGCCGTTTTGCACAGCACATTTGTTAGAGGTGGCAAAGTGTATAACAGAACCGAATCCACTCGGTTCAGAACCGGTTCTTATCAGTTCGACCTATACTGGCGATTTCAGTAATTGGCGAAACGGTTCTACCGGTTCCGAACCGATGACATCTCTACACACCATCAGCACTACCACAAAGTTAAAAGCTTTGAGGTCAAATAATTTTTTTTTTTTTTGGTAACTAGTGAACTCATTTGAGAGTTTGGCGTTCATTTAATTTGGCGATTTCACTTTTTGGCGTTAGGCGTTAAATCAGCGCCACCAAATAACAGGAAAATTCAAAGAATTTGCAGTTAGTTGCTCAGCAGCCACGTAGCTAATATAGTACATTGTATCTATGTTATATACTAAACTACCACCATGCCATTTCCAAAAACATAATCGACACATCAATTCAAGAGTCAGCCCAGTCATCGGAGAGAATATTCTGCATGACTCATTCAAAATAGAAGTTGGGGGAGGATGGAACAAAAATCAGACAATCCCCTGTATCACATTTAGAAAATGAGAAATAGAAATTTTTGGTCATAATTCTGCGTAAATTCTCATCTAGTTTTGTTTTTACAAAGGATTTCCTGAAAATTAACATTCATCCGCAAAAATAAAAAAAAACGCGAAAAGTGGTAGAAATCTAATTGGATATTATCATCATCATCATCATCATCTTCGAAAATTCACTTCTTAACCTTTTCCTCAAGTGAAATCAGATAGAACGACCAACAATGTGACACTGAAATCATCCAATTTCACATATATTTTTTTAAAATTCATCGATCTCTCTTTTCCTTTTTCCTTTTGTTAGAAAATGACGCTTTTTACCTTTTAACAACAATCAAAAGACAGAAAGGAGAAGAAGAAGAAGAAGAAGAGAAACACAATTGTGCAATGAATGTGTCACTCTCGAATCCCAAATGACCTAACCCGTTCTTATGTTTTTTTTTTTTTAAGATTCACTTCCAAATTTAAGTAAGAAATTTAATTAGATTTTCTGTTTATGAAAACAAGAAAAAATAAGTTGGAATTTAACCCCTTTTTAAAAACAAAATACAGGATGTTTCACGAATATAATAAACATTTTACACCTAATAAAGAAATAAGACAGCCAGAAAGCCATAAAAACAGTTCTGGATTTTAAGTATTCATCCCTATTTTCAGAGCCGCATATAAAAAGCAAATTATATTCTCTCTCTCTCTCTCTCTCATGGTGTGTTTGATTGCTGCCATTTTATGTTTTTAACAATGTACATTAGTAGTCCTAAATGGTGTTTTTGGATCAAATAAAATGTGGAACGAATCAAAAGGAGAACAGATCCCACTCTCCATCCACACTCTCTCTCCCTTTCGTCCAATCATCTCTAGAAAGCAAGAGAGAGAGAGGGAGAGAGAGAGAATACTCCAACCCACCCACAATGCACCAAAAAACAACAACACTACTACGATACTTGCTGAAATAGAACAACATGGAACAGGCTGCTCTCTCTCTCCCTTTCTCTCCTATACTGCTCCGCAGCTTGCTGTTCATTAGACTGAGAACAAATTTCAATAACATAAAATGTATATATGGTACATAAAGTACTGATACGTTCCCATGTATTCAACTAAAACTGAATCACTTCCGAATCAACCGATCACTTCCGAGAACAGGCATCTGTAGACGACAGCTTTATAATTTCTTTGGCTCCGCCCTTTTATGAGCGTCAGACCAAATATCAACCAATTAGAAATTGATGACGCTCATAAAAGGGCGGAGCCAAAGAAATTCTGAAGCTGTCGTCTACAGATGCCTGTCTTCCGAGAATGAACGGCCATGTCTATAAGTGAACTTCAAAATTGCTTAAATTATGGATATTTATATATGCTTATTTATATGGCATAAATATTGCCCGAAATTAGGGAGAATTTTGCACGAACTGACTCTTATTTTTGGTCAATTGTTCCTAGGGTTACTCGACAATGGAACTTGCTTCCAGAGGATGTTTTGCATGGGGAACTTTTCATTTTGGAGACTTCATAGGGGTCTTTTAAACAATGTAGCTACTGTTAGTTATTATAACAAAAGCAATTCTCTTGCTGCTTTAAGACTTTGTTGTCCCACTGCCATAGGCCATTTCAGCTGCTTGTATAGTACCGTATTAATTCCAAGAACATTACATGTGCGTTATACGGCATTTAGCCAGATTCATTTTGAAGAAGAAAAACCGAATTGTCCTGTGGAGGTAGACGTTTTGTGAAAAATTCCAAAGAAAGCATTGGACATTGGACGGTTTATGGGTAAATTCAGACGACAAGACAGTCGGTGACAGGCTCAATTGTAGTAATGGCAGTGCACACAACCGGCAGTCTGTCAAGATGTCTGAGGCCGGCAAAATGTAACAGCACACAACCGTCAGTTTGTCGGTGGCTGTACTTGTGAGTGAATGCTTGCTTGCTTGCCTGCCTGCCTGCCTGCCATTATGGGAGATCCGGTGCACGCGCACTGTCCAAAAACTATCTCTAAACTATGTAAAAAGTTAAAAACTATAAACTGTTACCCCGCGGGTGTAAACTTTTTGCAGACTGATTGCTATTAATTGTGCCTGGGTCATCCAGGCTTAATAAATAGCAACCAAGCTACGACTAAGTTGTAGAATTCTCAGAATGTATAATTTCAAAAAACCAACCTTTCCCCCCCCTCCCTTCTATTTGCACTTTAACTGTGTCTATGTATGTATGTATGTATGTGTGCACACATGCCAGTGTTTGTAGTGTATATGTTGTGGCTCATGCATCGCAAATTTGAAATAATAATAGAAAAAGTAGGAGGAAAGCGAGAGAGAGAACACATTTTTAAGGGGAAATGAGGCACATTGCCATTGAAATTTATTCGTTTCGTGCAAGAGTTTGACTTGTCAAGTTTTCGACGTTTGCATTTTTTTATGAAAGAGGAGGAGGACAACGACGCCAACGACCCTCTCTCTCTCTCTCTCTCTCTCTCTTTTTTTTTTTTTCTTCGAAACCCAACAAGTGCATAACTACTCACTTCATTTCACTGCCTTCTATTTCTAATATAGGTATCTAGCTGTGTGATACACATATTAGTTACTAATTAGCAAATGTCACACACACACACACATTGGCAGCAGCAATAAGATAAAATCAATCGAATTCCTCGTTTTCAAATAATTTCCATTTCTAACCAAATTTGCATATTTGCAATTCAGCACCTTAATAAGTGCACCAAGTTCAGTCGGTAACCAGTAAATCTCTTTGTTTCCGTAGTTCCGTGTTGTCGTCGTCGTTGCATGCGGGAGACGAAAATGTCTTCATAACAAGGGGGGTGGGGGAGAGAATCTGGTTGGTTCAATATACAATTTAATAACTTCTCTACCTACGCCTAACTTATTAAATTAGCATTCTGATTGTAATTAATCACGAGCATGAAATTAACCTTTATACCTCCTCCTCCTCCTCCCTTTATCACCCTCAGTCCCCCTGCAGCCACATGTCGTCTTAATTATCGATTTGTTAAAATGTGGCCAACACATTCAAGAGCTGAGATTTCTTCATTTTCAACGAAAAATAAATAGAAATGTTGACGTCAAATGAGGAAATCCTCGCTTTTATAAAAAAAAAGGGTATAAAAAGTATGAAATAAACCAGATAAAATCCCCTCTTGTCTTGCTGGTGTAGTGGTTAGTGTCTCAGGCAACTGAGACCATGGTAAGTGTTGGTCATGGTTTCAAACCCCATGCTGTGTGAATTAATTTTCAAATATTTCAGGAATATCTGACCAAACACGTCTAACGAACACTTACACAGTAAATGTATTAATACGGAGCCACTTAAACAAAGCCAGATTCACACTTAGTCGAACACTCTTCGCCAAAAAACAACCAACATCAGCCGTCAACCTATTGAGATGGGTTTTCAAGTACGCTTCAGAAAACTTGCAAAAGTAACGCTCGGAGCTGTATGCAAAACACAGCGCAAATTTCACTACGAGCGCGCATTTTTCATGATGGAAGTCGGCTGACAACTTTCAGTTACGCGCTGTAAACTGGCATACAGCTCCGATCTGTCTTACAAGATATTTTGCCGTGTTTGTATTTACTTTTTTGAAAATTTGAACTGGTGAAAAATTGAACAAACGTGTGCCCCCACCCCCACCCCTTTCCCGTTTTTGTCCACGTTTGTTCTATTTTTCACCAGTTGAAATTTTCAAAAAAGTTCAACTGTGGAAAAATAAGTGTTTCCTATGGAAGAAGTGAGCTAGCTAATGCGCATTTCTATTAGTTGGCTAATATAACATCACTAATGATAGGCTCAAGAAAAGCCATTTTATAGAACGCCCTCAATTCCAAAAAGTACAAATATTCAAAAAAAAAAGTTGAATCAACTTTTGTTTAAACCTCCTCCTTTTTGGTGCTTTTTGGGTTTTTTGAGTCGCCATCTTTCTTTTAGCTTCGTTTTTTTGGTGAATGTTTTTTCATCAATTTTTCTTCAATTTCTCATTATTTCAGGCAAATTAATGTATTTTAATTAGTTGTAGGATATATTTAACTATAGTTTGACAGAAAAATAACGCCGTTCCGATATAAATATTGATGAGAAACGGCAATTTATGGTTTAGTTAAAGCAGTACAACGAATGTGGTTTTCTCACTTCAATTTGCCTAACATAATGTACCAAACCTTAATATTAACCACACGGGGCCACATTTTTTCTGTTATTAGTCACCGCATTGAATTTCTTTTCTCCTATTCTAATAGAAATACATTAACACATTTTCTCCATAAGAAACAAATGTTATTTTTCACCAGTTCAAATTTTGACCCCAGTGGAAACAAGGCCTTATAGTGAGAATTCTGTGCGTGCAATTTACCACGATCTGAATGCACGAAGAACTAAGAAAAGATGTTGTTGGTCTTGTAATATTGTTTTTGCTTACGTAACGTGAGGAATGTACATTACGTCTTCTATCAATTCCAAAGTGTTTAGTGTTTTCCTTCATACACACGTTTTAAGTGCAACAGTTGAAAAACACGAAAAACTAAATGGAAGTTTCGTGTAACCCGGACACGTCCAGACTACTAGCAAACATTTGATCATGTTTCCCATATTAGACGGGATCATGGGAGTTTGAGAAACGCCTTATTTTCTTCTTTGGAGACACTTCACAACCAACCGTTCTGGAGTTATTTGAACTTTGGGCACGAATTTTTCAGAAACGTTTAAGAACTGCATCGAACTGAATGTACCGTGTGTTCAGAAACAATGTCCCTTACGAACATACAAGTGTGTACTAGGTTTATTTCAAAAGCTTCCAACCAAAACAAGCAACAACTTTGAACAAATGTAGTCTTAAGCTGGAACTTCATACCTGCTTACCTTGAGCATAGCGTCTGCGACTAGTGACTAGCATAGCAACTTGAAGTAGCAAGTCCATAGCACTCACTACATATGTGCTGCACCTACAAACGTTTTGGGCGTGTCTTCATGGTGTGTCATGTCATAAAAAATGGCGTCAAAGACGCCATATGCAACAAAATCTGGTCTCTGATTGGTTGTTGGGTTGCGACCTGAAGCTACTGTTTGAACAGAAGCTTGACGACCGAGTAGTAAGTCGCGACGCTTTGACAAGTCGCTAATAGTTGCTTGTATATGGTAAGAAGACGCACATGTGCGCCAACGCTCGCTCGACGTAGGTCGCTCAACGTCGCGTGAATGAAGTTTTAAGCTTTACTGAACCGTCCACACCAAAAGAAACATAGGTCTAGAGGAACTTTTTGTTTATGTTGCTTGTTCCTGTAATTTGTTCCTATATGTCTTCAAATGAAAAGTAAAAACATGAGTAAACATGTTTGTTTTTGTCGCCGACACCTTGTTTCTTGTTTTCCGAATTTTTTAGTTTGACAGTTGATCAACTTTTTTGTAACTGAATGTATGCCTACATTAAAAATGGAAAGGAAAGGGAGCCTCCAAAATGGATCACATTTCACCGATTTTCAATGTTTCCTTCTACAAATCACTGGAAAACCAAACCTATTCTCGGAATGAACCCAGATCGTTTCGTTTATCAGAAGGCGAGATATGACCAATCCACACAAGAGTGACAAGACTGCAGGTAGATTAAAGCTGTTCGCCAACTAAGAGTTTCCAAATAAGAGGTCCCCCACTATGAACGCGGCGCGGTACGGTTTTTCCCCTCCATCCCACAGTATCCATGGAGACGGTGATGAGTAGTATTTTTTGGGAGAGGTAGAGGAAGAAGAGAAAACACACAAACTATGGAAGGAAACTGATAAATTCTTCTCCGCTCTCCCGTCCACTATAGGACGGAAGCGCGGAGAAATTCCGACTTCAAGAAGTTTCACACTTTCTCCAGAGCGGTGACACACAGCGCTTCCCCTCTAATGGACGGTGCTCCATTCATTTACATGTATTTTTCTTGGGAGCCGTTTTTTCTCTGTGCCGTGCCACGTCACCAACCTAGCGGGCGACAAGCTTAAGAATAACATTCTACGGTTGACTAAAGAATCGGCGGCGAAACAGGATTTAACTCATTCCCCCCATTGAACTCCACACCACTTTTTTTTTTTTTTTACTAAACAAAACTTTTCTTTTTTCCATCCATTTTCCATCTACTTGAAGTACACCCACCATTACCATAGCAACAGATATTGATGGCATAGCTCATAACTTTATGCCCAATACAAAAATATTGTCTCAAAAACGATTCATAAAACAGCATCCTCATCACAAGTCCCCCACCCTCTCCATAATAATTATGCACAATAAACGTACATTTATGAATTTTGAAATAAATTAAAAACAAAAACTTCCCGTTTGCATTACAAAGGATTCATCTTTTATCAGTGTTATTCAACAATTGAATAAAAACAATATTGAACCAAAACGTATATGGTAATAGAGAATAACAACAATAGCTCAATGACCAACTTGTGTTTTTTTTTTCCTTTTTTGAAAAAAATATAAACGGTTGTATCGTGACGACAGCCTACGAAGCCCTGTAAAGAACATGCAAGATTCTTTTTTTAAAAATCTCGAAATTTCGACTTTTTCCAGAATCTCGACATGCCGACTTTTAATCGCTGTTATTCGGCCATGTTAATTATGCCATGCTGTGCGCACCATATTATTAATAAACTAAATTATTGCTGCCACAAGAGGGCGCTTGCAATAATTTAACTATTAAGAGTATGGTGCTCGCAACATGGCATAATTAACTTGACCGAATAAGAGAGATTAAGAGGCTAGCTACATCGTTTAGTTCAAAATTTCTCCGAATGTAGGCGCTGCGATCGTTGTTGATTGAAAAACGGTTTTTTAACGTTTTTTCTCCCGGTTCGAAGTCACATAATAATTAATAGAAAAATAATTTCGCGTGCTAACCTTATAAAAAGAAAACAGTGTGAAGCCAGTAGATTAATGCACGTAATAATTATTTTGTTATTGTTCTGAGTTATTTTTAACGGGAGTTCTTCAAATGGTGACGGTTTTTTTGGTCCTATGGGACTTAACATGGAGTTAAAAAAACGTAAGATTTTAAATGTTATTTAAAAATAGAAAGCCCTTTTAAAATTTAGAAAAAGGAATAATCCTGAAGGCAATCATTTTTAATGAGAGTTCTCTTAGCTTTTGTTGGACGGTGTTTTACTCCTATGGGACTTAACATGGAGTTTAAAAACGTACGATTTTAAACGTTATTAAAAAAATAGAAGGACCTTTTCAAAATTTATAAAAAGGAAACATCGTGAAGCCAATACATGAATGTATGTGCTAATTATTTTGTTATTGTTCTAAATCAGTTTTAACGAGAGATTGTCAAATGTTTGTGGGACGGTTTTGGGGCCAATGGGATTTAACATGGAGTTGAAAAAACGAACGACTTTGAACCTTGTTTAAAAATAGAAGGACCTTTTCAAAAATTATATAAATCGAGCACGTGAAGAACAATACTTTTTATTGTATTTTGCGCTTTACTGTATTTGAATTGAGCGATTGTGAGGCGATTTCTTGCAGTTTTAGTAACACCATATAAGAACACTCATTTGTCTCGTTGTCGTCTGCTCAAAACAACAAGATGGACGTGGATCTAGGCTGTTAAAAGTCGACATGTCGAGATTATGAAAAAAGTCGAGATATAAAAAAAAAATCTCGCATGTCCTTTACACGGCTCCGTAGTATCAGCCTGAAACGCTTTTCAATTTTTAATGTTTTCATTTATTGCACAAAAATAAAAAGCCAAAGGAAAAAAAAAAACCTTCGGAACAAACAAAAAAAAATTGCGGAAAAAAGATAAGATGATAGCTAAATAGTGAGTGTGTGTCATAATATTCCAGTCAATCCAGTGTTTAAACAAACATGACAATTGGTAAACACAAAGAGAGAGAGAATATTGAAAGACAAGTAGTTTTCAATCAATTTCTCTCTCTCTCTTTCTCTCCACCACATTAAGTGCAATATTCATCGTCTCAACACACAAATTGAATGAATTATACATTTCTAATAATTGATGATATTGATACAGGGTTTGTCAAAATAAATTCTACAAAAACCCCACATTCTTGTAGCAGTAGGGAAAAAAAAGAAAAAGAACATGGCCGAAATACATTATAAAGCGTATTTCTGCCATTTTTGTTTGGAGACAAGAGGATGAGCTGTTTCCATTGAAATACATGGAATCCCCAATTGCCTATAATCTTTGTCTCATTTCTTGGCAAATAATAACTACTAGGCCTCATACCTTGTCTTGTATACACGAGTTAAATGAATTCAAATTAAATGTGTTAAGGCGTATTATACGGAATCCAGTTAAGGGCATGAACACCAAATAGCCTAAAAATTGACTTTATTATTAATATTTTTAAATTGAAATACTAAATATTTTGTCAATAGTTTATATATTATATTTAAGCATTAACTCAATATTTTCAGATTATTAACTGAATAAATTAAATTCGACATTTTGTTTGTCCTTCACAGGGCTCTGTAGAACACGTTTATTATTTAAATGCATTTAAATTATCAGATGTGTGCTAGGTATAAAGGACTAAACATGACTTTTATACTTAATTTGAGCCTTACATATAAAAATAATAAAATATCAAAAAATAATTTTACGAAATATTCAGTTTCTATAAATTGTTATTTCCTCTAGTAGTACGGTAATTAACGGTTAATGTGGCGGTAACTAAGTTAATTTGGTTCAAATTAACAGAAACACTAGTAGGACTCAACCTTAATACTAACCGAAACTTTCCCTAGATTCCACTAGTAGAAACACATGTGATTAACTCAACTTGCATTGATTGACACAATACGGTTAACCACAAATTCTTGAATGGTTAAATAACGTCACTCCCTGTGTTCAAAACAAATGTAGCCTACAAACAACGTGCCGGACAGTGAGTACACTCAATTTTTGACTGAATGAGTTCGAAAATTTCGCAAATTGCAGAACAGAGAAAGTGAACCATAACAGGAAGTGACACACACACGAGTACCGCTTTTCTGCAGTTCAACTATAACCTTGGTTATATGAACTTTTTAACTTGCAGTTAATTTTTATTATGAAATGGAAACAAGATATACCTAGTCTCTTATACCTTACACATTTTTTAATGGATTTTTCGGTTATTTTGTTGAATTTCTATTTCTATTCCACTGAAGACTCACAAGTGTCTGTATAAACGAGTCTTTAAACATTTTTTACAAAATTATATATATGAGTCCAGATTCATTTTTGCATTTCCAACTCAACATGTTGCGCAACCCATAAACAACATTTTAGCAAGATCTTTAAGGGTAGGCGAAATTTTCCATCTTATCTTTTATGCGCACTGACTTGGTTTCCTCCTTTCTGCACATTTGTTTATGGAAACAACAAATGTTTTTGCAGCAAAGGTCATATTGCAGACTCAGAAGCCACCATATTGACTACAAACCTTTACAGGTGTGTAATTGGATTAAGTCATTCTTAAGAGCCGATCACACTGGCTATCTTTCTCGCAAGATTCCGTCCAAGAAATGTCAAATATTGCTATGAATCTTGCGGAGAGGGCAGCTGAAGATGAGCGTTTTCTTTAAGAAAGTGTGTGCAAGAAACAGACATCACTGACCAGCAGTAAAATTTTGTTGGCCCCGCCCTTTATGAGTGTCATCAATTTCTAATTGGTAGATATTTGGCCTGACGCTCACAAACTGACTGTGGAGGACAGTCCTCCACGAACGTATTTAAGTTTTTATAGAAGTTATTGTGTGGAGGACATGTTCACTTTCGTGGAGGACGGTCCCGGCCGGAGGACATTTCCTACAACTATGATGAAAGGTGGGCAAGCCTAGGGTGGAGCCAAGAAAATTTTACAGCTGAGCAGAGATGCCCGTGCAAGAAGAAACCACTTTCTAAGTCTCGCAAAAGTATCACATTTGGCAAATACAATTAATTCACGGACACAATTACAGTGAATATTGCAATATTTTATATTGCCAACGTTGATAGCCGCTTTAAGACAGATAAATTAACAGAAGTTCGAACCAACTGGCTTTCATGATACTGCATGAAATGCGTGAATCAAAATAAAACTATTTTTACACACCATGTATATAGAATTAAAACTGAATTTGAACAATGACGAAAGAAAAAAGAGAAAAATATTTTGAAAATGTCATAAAACCACTTTCCATTGTGATTTTGACAATCCATTCCATTATTCCCCTGTCATTATAAAGTGTACATAAATTAATACTATGCATTAGCCACACCTACTCACACATCCTGTGACACATACCGTTAACCCCTTTACCCTACCTTCCCCATTACAGAACCCTCCTCCTCTGC
The DNA here is from genome assembly GCA_036925085.1 of Brachycybe producta. Lineage (NCBI taxonomy): Eukaryota > Metazoa > Arthropoda > Diplopoda > Playtdesmida > Andrognathidae > Brachycybe > Brachycybe producta. Next base: position 4,342,321 of record JAUPFP010000005.1, on the reverse strand, counting down.
ACCGTAAAAAAATAACAGGCAATCAGAAATCGGAACAAACAGAAGTTGACTCCGCCCTTTTTATGACGACCAGCAACTTCTAATTGGTTTGTTGCGGTTAGACATTGAAAAGGGCGGAGCATGTGACGTCAGACTACATCACCAACTAATTAGAAGTTGCGTTCGTCATAAAAAGGGCGGAGTCAACTTCTGTTTGTCCCGATTTCTAATTGCCTGTAGAAAATATCTATGGTTATATCGATAAACTAAACCGTGTCGCCATTAATATTGTGTATGAATATCGCCTTTTTGTTGAAAAAAAACAACGATAACAGAGGAAGATTTTAAGAGCCTACGGGTCGAGTCAACAGGCAATTGTGCCCAGCATTAGCATTTCTTTTGCCGCGCCCTTTTATGAAGTGAGACCAAGTAACAAATCAATTAGAACTTGAAAAGGGCGGAGCATGTGACATCAGACCAAGTAATAAACAAATTAGAAATTGATGACACTCATAAAAGGACGGGGCAAAATAAATTCTAATGCTGGGCACAATTGCCCGTTACAGTTAAGGCGGGGGTCCAGTTGGCCGCGGTCAAATATCATACTAGATATTTTCAATTGAAATCCAACGCATTTAGAAAGACGGCGGTCCACACTGGCGACCATACTCGGATCATGGTTTTCCATAGAAAAATGTGAACGAACCCTATTACGATCCGGGCCCTATTGTACAAAAGTACAAGTTACAATTTTCGGTGCAAATTCTACAATTTTACAGGTGTTTCAGTTGACATTGTACAAGTTACAGGTTACAACTTTACATACACCCGTAAAATTGATGTTGCGATCTAACCATACCGCTGAGGCGTGTCAATTTTTTTGTTTACAAGTCTGTGTATTATTTGCTTTGCAAATATGTGGAGTGGGTTCTTAGATGAAGATGGTGGGGTCCACAGCCACAAGTAGAGCTAAATTTTGTTCAGTGCCGACCATGAATAGCTAGAACAAGGACAAAAGCTCCAAAGTACAGTTGGCACCATCTAATGGGCACGCTCAACTGTTCAAACGAAACATCAAAACATCAGTTCGAAATTTCAATTTATCATATTCCCGCTAGAGTCGCTGTTTCTAAAACGATGCCGTATATCTGTCAAACACAAAATTTTGGGAGTTGCCAGTCCAGGAAGGTAATAGTCTTAAGCCTCTATTACACTAGCAACCTTTGATGCAATTCAACTTGCAATGCAACTTATGATGTGCCTTACAACTATCATCACACTATAGAACCTAGTTCCAATCAAGTTTTTAAAACTTCGTTTATGTCAAGGGGGCGACATTGGGGTGAATCTCGTACGGTATCGGAAGCCATTTTACTTTTAATCCGCGTTTTATTGAATTTTAAAATTTCAATTCTATTCTGGATATCCAGTAAAATGCAGCTAAAAAGTAAAATGACCTTCCACCAAACACGATCTGCTGTGAATCTTAGTAAAACTCGTACTTGATTTCCTTCCATGTCTGCCCCCTTGGTTTGTGTCCATATATATTGTGGTAGCCATTATGATCAGCTAACAAGAAGTTCATAAACCGGAAGTCATGAAACCGGGAATTCGTTCAATGCTACATATGTCATTTCCGGCAAACGGTCTGATTGGTTGTTTGTCAGAAAGTTACATGAAAAGTCAGTCAGAAGTTGAACCTGTTCAACTCAATGAGACTTGAGTTTAACACTAGTTGAAAGGAAAATTTTATAAAGTTGCATGTCATATCACACTATAAACATTGAAGTTGCATGTCACATTGCACGTTTTATTCCATCAAAAGTTGCTAGTGTGATAAGAGCTTAAGGTGAAACAACCTTTAGGATGATAAACAGCCAGTGACAAGAAAGAGTAACCCTTCTTTCGCCTTTTCTACAATTTGTTTTAACTTGGAAAGCAAAAGAGAACAGGACAAGACAAGAAGCAGTAGTAATATAGGAAAAGAGGTAAACGAGAAAAGAAAGAACATTACTTTTTAATGGATGGATGGAAGAGAAAAAAGCCATGAATAATAAAATATAACCACGTAGACACAAAAAAATGCTCAAAACAAGTATAAAAAAGTGTTGTACTTTTTTGTTCTGTTATTATTGTTCTCATGTTTAGACGTTGAACATCTTGATCACAATTTCCACAAAGCTCAACGAACAAGGCCTCCTCTTCTCTTTCTGAATTCCATTGAGACTGAACGAACATTGCACGAACATCCACCCCCCCCATGACCAAGCAACACTTTTTTACAAGAATGGCCGGTCTCCACTTGACCAACATCTTAACAACAGTCATCGTCAGAAAAAAATCGACATGGATTTTGGATTCTTCGTTTTCTCAATCTATACTTCAAACCCCAAAATGGTCCTTCATTATTTTCGCCTTATTAAGCCTCGTAAAGACAAGAATTCCCATCAAATAAACCAATAGAAAATTGTGTAGATTGGGCTCATTGGAGAGAAGAGGGTTTCGGGAAAATACCAGAAGAGAAAGAAAAGTGGAAACACACCAAATACTGTGCATTATACACAGCATATTTGGAAACACGTTACAAAATAATGATTGAGTCGATCATCACCTCCTCATACTGAGAGTTCTAAAACGAACACAAGACAAAAACCCATTATTATAATATAACGATAATACCTTTAAAGCGTAACCCCGCATACACTTTCTTTGCTTCTAATGTTTAAGGTGGTTTTTCAAGCGCGCGCTGTTTCTTTCCTCGCCATGAGATGTGACGTAAATTCTAATGTCGGTGGGACCATTGCCCTCCCCTTTACAAGGTAAGAAAAGGTTACCTGTGCTATTTCGTGACACTCTAGCTATTGGCTGGAAACAGCTGACGTCACACAAGTACCAACAAGGCAAATGTCTTGTCAAAGACAGATAGGAGCTGCGTGCCCGTTGACGGCGCACCGCTGAAAAGCTGTCGGCCGACTTCTAACATGAAAATGCACACACGATGAGAGGTGAGCTGTGTTTTGCGCATAGCTCAAAGCTAAAGCTTTGTGTTGTTTATTAAAGCATAAAGCTAATACACTACATAGACTTTTTTTTTTGCAAAGTGTGTGAAAAATTGCAAAGCAAAACCTCTCGAATCTTTCAAGCAGCTAGAGCTTGCTGGCATAATTACATTGTGATATATAAGCTTTGTTTAAACTGTTGAGATACATATAATTGTAATTAATTACCTTTTTGTTAGAAAACTAATTACTTCTCCATTACTTTTGTTTTTATAAAATCCCCGATGAGTCTATGATTATTTAATCAATAAAGAGATATTCGAAAAGGCTGTTTATATGTTTTATGGTTCGCTTCGCTGTATTCACGGAATTGGAAAAACCTTTCCTGCATTTCAAAAAGCTTCAAAAACAGATCCTGTAACTACACAATTTCCACGTAATTTCATTGTATTTTCAAGTGTGGATTAAAAACAAAGTTGATAACTTTGCGAGAAAATCCGATAAAAACTTCTAAATAACATGACTTTTATGAATGGCTAGCCTCCACATCCCAGGTTTAATTTAAATCTATTTATTCTCTGCCCAAATCGAGTCATTTTCAAATTATCTTTTAAACCTCGTTGCTCCACCCCCGCCCCATTCCTTTATAAACCCGGGTGACCTTGCCAATACAAGTATATATTGAATACGTTTTTTTGCGGAAGTGGAGGAAAAATAGACCAAACATTATGGTAAAATACAAATTTTGAATAACCACACAAACAAGAACACACACTCCTCTAATATATCCATTTGCGTTTGTTTGAAAGGTGAGTAATAATTGAGTTAGGCCTATTGTAAATAACTTCCTTTTGAATCTCGTACTTTTAATTGTAATAATTTGTTTTACTGATTCAATTACTAATTGTAATGCAAATTACTTTTGAAAGTAATTTGTTACAAACCTGCTGCTCCCAAACTTAGAGACAATTATGCAGATTTTGTTTCTTAACAAAATTTTTATGCCCGAATGGAAATGAGATTAGGTATGTCACTGGGGATGTTGTTCACTACACCTACCAAGGGTCGATCATTACAGCTACCAAAAAAAACAGAAAAGGGGCAAAAAAGGATGTCTGTATGTCTAAGTCTGGAACCACGAGATTGTGGGTCGAACAACTCAAGAACGGTGCCACTTACAACAAAATGTCATCAGACCTAAAATGATGTACACATCCTGACGATGAAATTGGAAAAAAAATTGAAATTTTAGAGTGATTTGATATATAAAATGTCGATTATTTTTTAAAGAAAAATCGAGATTCTTCCTCTTTCCAGTTGTAGCATTCGAAAGGGGGACTATTCCTATTTAGGAGGGGTGTTCTTTTTATGTTATTATTTATGTAGAATAAAATACATGTGACGTATTTTCATTTTAAACCATATTATTACAAACGAATGACGCATGCGCATCACTTGTAACTATGTCATGTACGTGAGCACATACATGTGTTTATCTACATACACATGCACGCACTTGTGTACATGGGCTTACACGTGCGCACACGTGTGTACATGGGCTTACACGTGCGTACACGTGCGCACACGGGCGTACACGTGCGTACTCATGTAACAATGAAAGAAAGTTGGTTATTTGATATATGAAAGCATATATTAAAGCAATGGAGATCTATAGGGTTCCTTGAATCCCTTGTTATCAATACGTTCACTACAGCTACTTGGGTCGTTAAGTTTAGTTTAGGTTAGATTTGGTTTTCTTAGGTTTCATTAGGTTAGGTTCGGTTTTGTTAAGTTAGGGGGAAAGCGTTATATATTTTCTTGGTAGCTGTAGTGACCCAAGTAGCCATAAAGCAGGTGAAAACTTCCTTCGAATATTGGAAGAATAACAAAAAGAATAACAAAAAGGGGAGAGAAGAGGACAAGTAGCAAGCAAGCAGCCAGCCAGCCCACCGCATCACCAGTCAGTCACACACACCACCTGCATTATTATATACCAAAGGGTCGCGCGGTTTATATTTTACATATGTAATTATTGAATAGAGGTGGACGACCCACTTCAAGAGAACAAGGACAAAAGGGGATGCGGATGTGTCCAGACAGGAAAAAGGAAAGAGGCGGGGCCACAACAAAAGAAGTGCAACCCTCATCTCGTCCTGGTGTGTCTGGAATCTGTCCCAAAAATGTCAATACTATTCTAAATTCTTAACCTAACAGTGACAAACAAGGGCACAATTTGGCTCCTGATTCTAACAGACTAACCTTAAGCATTGAGAACGATTGGTTGCTAATCCTTCGGAATACTAAAGCAGCCGTAGGAAGGAAAGAAAGAAAGAACAAGGAACCTCTCTCACTCCATCCTCACCCTACTCTCTATTTACACTTCAATTTCAAGTTAAAATGCACCTGGACTACAATTATAAGGAGGTTGCTCTTCATACACGTGTACTGATAAAAAAAAACCATTGTAATGAACACCTTTGCACTGCCCTCTTGTACCAATCCCAGTCATACAAAATAACCAAAATGACGAAAAGTTGAGGCTACTACTACGAGGGACAGTCGGAAAGTTGCACTCAAAACTCAAAACGTACAAGAAATATTATAGTGCAACTATAAAACCACAAAAAAACCTATTTTTCTACATAATCCCCCAAAAGTTCTTGCGTTTTTTCATATCTCTGAACAAGCTTTGTGATTCCAGCTTCGTACAAATCCCGTCCAGCATGTCAACACCAGTTCTGATGATTTGTTGAGTACTTCCATGAGAAATACCCATTGTTTCAGCGATTTCATCAACTGTTATTTGTCGGTTTGATTGAATCATTTCATCAACGCACTGAACATTGTCCGCTGTTGTTGATGTGCTTGGTCTCTTCCAGTGCGATCGTCGTCAGTGATATCAGTACGGCCGTTCTCGAACATGTCGCACAATTTCCCCGACTGCTTACCTCAAAATAACCTTCTCCCACTATAAACTTCACACACTTGCTTATGAATTTCAGTGGGATTACACTTTTTCAACGATTAAAATCGGAATACTGCATAAATTTCAATTGTGGACGATGGTACAGTAGCAGTTATCATTGTTGTTACCCGATAAGAGACGAGCTATCAACATTACAATCGATCTATTGATACTGAAATTCAAACAGTATTGCCTCAACCTCCAATCAAAAAAACTTCTCTTGGAGGAAAATTGTGACCATCTGCAACACACTTTTTGACTAACCCTCGTATATGTCGTCCAAAGACATTTTTTTAAAAATATTTTTACACAAAATAAACTAGTTGATTTCTAATCGTGATATTTAATTCAATCTTAAATTTGCGACCATTTTGAATCGAAAAAGCTCAAAATTAAACAAACATAATATTCGCAAGGGGTTTCCCAAGAAGTTATCTGACACCGCCATCTTGTTATTTTCTAAAAGTGAGCGAATGGACTATGGATGATAATGAAAAAATGACTGTCGGATTGTTATAATATGGTCAGGACAGAAACCTTTACATGACGCAGTCATGTAAACGCCTGACCAGAAACGCAACGCGTGACCCTAGCCCCCCCCCCCCCTTAGACACAAGACCAGGTTCAGAATTGATCCAATTTAGCATATGTTTCAAATATTACTTGATTAGCAATATCAGCGTCATCAACGATCAAGTTTAGCACTTATTTAACTCACTTATCAGCCATCACACTATCTTAGAAAATTGTTATTCTACTACATAAGAGGCTAAAAAAGCTCAAACTAAACGCAAGAAATACTTGGGTGTTGCATTTTGTACGTGCCACAAACGACTTTCTCATATTTCTGTAAAACGCTTTTTTTATCATCGATTCCAATATTGGGAAACCTAAGCAAAACGTCATTCCACATGTTCGTACCTTCAATTTTTCTTTCTTTCTTTCTCCCTCCCTCTCTCTCTCTCTCTCTCACTCTCTCTGCTCTGACACCACAAGTGTATTTTTTCCCAGATAAACATTTTATAGATGACATTCGAAACAGGACACAAATTGAAAACCAACGGCAACACAAAAAAATCAGCACTTTTTCATACTAAGACTACTAAGAAAGAAAGAAAGAAAAAAAAACTGCTTTCAATAATATTTTGATGCTAGAAAATGGGTCTTAAAAAGGATCGACAAAGAGGGGCCACAGGTGGTGTCGAAAGAGTGAGAGAAAAGAAAGTAATGTGTAATTGGGTGCTCTTTTTTTTTTCTTCTTCTTCTCGGTATCTAAAGGGGGGAAAAAGGAAATGTTTGCAACCTAATCTGCCACAAATGGAACTTCAGAACAGGCAATTTGTTGAGGGAGAATGAGGAGTTTTTTGTCTACTTCAATTTACTCAACCACAAAATGGATGCTGCAAGAAAGAGAGAGAATAAGAAGTTTTCCTAAAATCTTTCTCCATTGATAACTAAATTGATGACAATCACATCCAACACAACCTTTGATGACACGGGATCGGGACGTCCCCCCTTCCCCCGCCCAACTAGATTGAAATGTTGGAGCAAATCATTCACGCGTTTCTTTCTCATCTACAGTAGGTGTTAAGTCGTTTTCTCCACCAATAACATCGAGCTCCCCTCTTTAGATCGATACAGAAGGCTTATACCTATTCCATATTATAATATAACCTCCCAAAAATGAAATTTTAAACATGCCCATTTTGGATTTTGACACTTTTGTAGTAATTGGCACACAAAAAAAATCAAATACCTAACCTTTTTTTTTTTTTGGCTTATCTGTAGGAAATTGGAATTACACCATTAAATTCAATACACCTCTGTTCATACAACAGCATGCCGTGACAGCAGTGTTATGGCCCTGCCACAGGGCCCAAGTGGATATTGGCATGTTCTTTTTCCCGGTGACGGTCCCGCTATCGGATCACAGATTAGAAAAAAAAGCGGGGGGTGGGGGCGTTTTATTAATTATTAACAAAAGAAACCCCTTTATTAACCGAGCCAAAGCATGGCCAGAAAGCTGCCATTTCCCAGACATGTGTGGTTTCCACATTACCAGAACGTGATAGAAGCGTGACCGTCTTTCCCTGGCCCTATCTCTCGGGCCCAGCCATGTGTGTCACGTGAAAACTTTGGCAAAAAAAATGGCGAAATTTCAGTCACCGTGCTTCATAATTTCATAAGTAACAAAAATAATTGTTACTGAGGCTAATAGGGATGGTATCAATTACGTGCAATGATCTAAAGGTGGATTTTCATGCACCGCTTTTCAGCTTTCAGATTCACGCTATAAATAAACGTGTAAAATAGTTATTTATACCAAGTAATAGTAAATAAATTTTTGTTCAGTAATGTTAACGCCCATAACCGACTTGTGCATGCCTGATTTTATATTTCATAATTTATTATTGTATGGAACTATTCGTTTTATTTGCTTTTTGAACCCTTTTCCATTTATTTTTAAAAGGGGGGGGGGGGCGGGGGAATTGGAAAGACGCGCAATGAAAACACTCAATACATTCTCGCATAGGCAAAACGCGCCTCCATTATATAAATAAATGCTAAATTAAATTATTTTTTGAGTAAAATGTTAAAAAAAAAATAATTGTTTCAATACTCTTATTATATGCCTACAATGCAACAAACGTCCATCAAGTTTATTCAATACCCTATTATTATTATTGTATATTAAATTCTTTTGAGTGAAACAAACCTCCAAAATAAAAGAATACACTTAAGCCCCGTTTTCACAATGATAAGTTGGCACGATAGTTGCTGTCATGAGAGCAACTATTGCAAGAACTATCATCGTGAAGACCACATGATAATCACTATCACACTTTCTCGTTTGACTAGATAGTTGATAGTATTGTCGCGATAGTAATAGTTGTAGTGTGACCGCTTGTAGGGAAATATCCACTTTGTAGGGAGATTTGGCTTCTGGAGGGAAAGAGGGCAACACTGGTTGTTGACTCAATGATATCTGTGAAGTAGACGTCACACGTGTCATGACAGACAACTATAACGTTACTTCAACACATGTAGACAAGTTGCTATCGTGAGAGTGAACTATCGCAACTTTCATGACAGCTACTCTCACGAAAGAACTATCGCCGTGAAAACGAGGCTTTAAAGAGCCCCTCTTGTCACACAAGCAATTTTCGTTGAAACTCTGATGCAATAAAACTTGCAATGTGATATGCAACTTCTTTTTTATAGTGTGATATGACATGCAACTTGATAAAACTTTCTTATCAAAAAGTGTGAGACTCAAGGCTCATCGAGTTGCACATAGTTCCAATACTTCTGAGGGATTTTTTTATGAAATTTTCTGACAAACAACTTATCAGGCTGTATGCCGAAAATGACGTCAAAACTTTGATAATGAATTTCCGATTCCACAAATTCCGGTTTATGAACTTCCTTGTTAGCTTGATCATGATGGTTTCCACAACGTGGACACGAAAGAAGTTTCAAAAACTTGATTGAAACTGAGGTAGTAAAACTAGTTTCATGTGTGATATAGAAGTTTATTACAAAGTTCTAGTTGCAACTCACTTCACAAGTTGCATTGAAAGTTGAATTGTAACAAAAGTTGCTAGTGTGATAAGGGCTTAAAAAGTAATGTTCAGCAACTAAATTTTCCCAGGATTCTTTTGCTTTTACATTAATTCCCTACGCCCTTCCTACTACTACTACTTCCCTTGAATTTTCTTTTTATCAAAAACTGAATAATTCTATGTTTTTCCTGTTGGTGGGAACTCTGTTGACAAAACAAACACACATAGAACCTTTCCAAATCGAAGACGGGGTTCATCATGTTCTATAAATGTATAAAATATACATTTCTTCAAACTTCTTACATGTGAAAGAGGAGGAAGATGAAGAAGACATGCAGCATCCCATTCTAAACGCCTTCGACTGGAACATTCGTTCCTACAGTTTGTTGGGTTCGATTTTCCTTTCTTTTGAGTTTCACACCCGCCCTCCCACCTTATTGATGCACTTGAGACACAAGAAAAGTAGAACCAATTTGTCGGACAGACAGAGAGAGAGAGAGAGAGAGAGAGAGAGAGAAAGAACTCCATCTCTTTTTTACTAATACATACTACTACAACCCAAGGTTCTCGAACAGAAGGAATTTCACGCACAGAAAGATTCAGATGAGGAGCTAGCTGCCTTTCCTATCTATGCAATTGCATCGAGATTATGGATCGAGTCGTATCTCCTGTGTGCCATGATTGTATATAGAACACACAATAGCAAGTACCTATAGACTCAGTCGTACTGCTGCTGTTGCTGCTGCTTGCTTGATGGATTGCCTGCCTGCCTGCCTCTACACGCACAATAAGAGCGAACAAAAGAATGGACCAACCACATGTGCCCAAACACAGGCTAACTTTCTCCTTTTCACTTCTCACAATAATTATTGATCCATCCATCCACACAAAATGCGATTTGCTTAGAAATTGGTGATTTAAATCACATTTTTACCTCGAAACTTTTTTGTTTTTTAATTATTTTAAACCTTAGCCTATTACTTTACTGGACTGGCAACTCCCTATCTTCTCCATGTTAAAGCGTTGACTGCATGTTCTTAGGCAAAAGTGATGCCAGCTCCGTCTGGTGCATTATTTTTACAGAAAATCGGAGTGAAAGTCTGTTTTTTTGTGTGGTTTGACGTTGATTGATGTGACGTAAGAGTATATAACCAACCAATTAGAAGTTGCGTTCGTCATAAAAAGGGCGGACCCAACTTCTGTTCGTCCCGATTTCTAATTGCCTGTACCCAAAACGACATTTAAAAATCGTTTGACCGGAAGTAGTGATAACAAGATTTTTTTTGTACTATGCCTACTAAACAGCACTTACAAATAGGGTCTCTTGTGCGGGCCAACCCTTCACTCTGGGGGACTCTCAATCTAAAATATTTTATAAGAATGCTCAATAGGAAAGTACGAAGTTCATAGAATATGATGAGAAATGATCTTTCTTATGAAGTTATATGGAGTAACAAGCTCAGATTTTATTATGGAATTATTCATATAGAAAACGAGTAAATACTTATGGCTCCAACAACTTTGCATAAAAACAATAGGGATTTTTTTTCTCACCTTTTTTTGCCCATGGGTCAAGAGTAATTACTTATATTTTAATCATACCAATGCCGAATGAAATCAATCACCACCACCACCTAGGTATATTATTTAAAGGCTATTTTCTAATAAATAGCTTCACAATGACACAAAGTTTAAAACACTTAAGACTGGAAATATCAAATGAGACTTCCGGCTCAAGGATTGAGAGAAGCCAACAGTTGACAATTACAAAGAACCAAGTAAGCAAAGACCATCTATCTACTAACAAAAAGAAAAGGAAAGAACGACAGAGGGTCGTCGGTATATAAGAACCAACCAACCATCGAGAACCACCTTCTTTTCTCTCTCTCTCTCTCTCTTTCTAAACAAATAAATGAGGTTCGATTCTTGGAGCTGCGAAGTAGGCCTTCTACACCGTAGATAAAGCAGAAAGGAAGGAGGAGTAGAAAAGACGAATTTGTATATCAGTAGGCCCCCCCCTTCCACCACCACAAATCGATAAAACCCCCCCTGAAGTAAGATGAGAGAGAGAGAACGAGCGCTAGGTACACATACAGATAGTAAAGAGTGAGAAAAACGTCTCCGTCTTTTCGAATAAACTTTCTTTCAATCAATGCAAGATGGAGGGAGAAAGAGAGAAGAAAAAATCACTTTGATGACAAACGTTTTCTCTGTATTCCCAACCCCCCACGAGCCCCCCCCCCCCCCCCTTTCCCTACTCCTCCTGTATGATATGTATATCCTTAAATTTCATTCTTTCACGGGAAACCATATTCGAGAAACAAAGAAAAGCACTACCAATAGATGAAACCTCTTTTTCCCCTGTTGGCACCAGGAACTTTTTACATGCTTAATGATAAGAGGCTTAAAAACTGATATATCCTAACTCCGTACTCTCTCCTAGTTTGGCTCTTATTATCACATCAATGGAGTTCGATAGAGAGATGTCAAAACAACTTCCATCAAACGATCTACCTACCTATCTATCTATCTTACCCTTCCTTCTCTTCATCTCGCAGCTTCCACCCACCCTTATCATTTCAATAGTCCTTAATTTTCAAATAGACATTTGTCACTTTTGATCCACAGATAATATTCAGATACATGTCAAACTCAAAGACCTAACACGGGCCAAATTAAACTAGGTGTAAGTTGATGTGGGCCGCAAATAAACAAAAACTTCAATTTTAATAGAAACGTCGGTTTATTTCGAAAAGTACAGTACGAAAAAAGAACAAGAACAACGGTAAAATTAATGTTTTCTTCCTGACACGTGGCATCTCATTCTCTGCCACAATATTTCCTACTTCGGGGGGAAAATCTTGTTCAAAACTGATTCAAGTTGAATGTCAGTAATCCTGGATCTGACAGGGGTTGGGCTGCAAATATATTCGTTGTGGGCCGCATGCGGCCCGCGAGTTTGACATGCTTGATGTACATGGCTTATTTCAGTAAATGACATAGAATTAATCACACGTGATCGACTAAAAAAACATTTTTACCGATAACGAACTGAAGAAAATCACATCTGCGTAATCGGGTAACAATGACGACGGTCAAACGTTTCCATAAAAATTACACATTCTTTGCCATTTACAGAAAACCTCCAAATTTCTAAAAATTAAACAAATTCGTTGCTCATTTTCAAATTTTATTTGCAAGAAAATTCTGGTCTTAATACTTGTTTTAGTTAAATATTAATAATAAAAATATACGCTACTAAAATTCTTGCAGCACCTTCTGGGTTTAATGACCAAATTTAAGAACAAACACTTCCTACTTAACTTCCACAAGAAGGTAAAGTTAAAAATATTCAACTTCTGATAGCTCGCTTCCAATCCAACAACTCTTAAGTATGATCGGTTCAGCCATTTGCTGGCTCATCAGTCCCACACTTTCCTTTGTTCTGGGGCTCAAAAGTCATCACTGTTATCAGCCACACATTTCACGAAGAAAAAAGTCTGACAGGTGACTAGTGATAAAAGTGATTGTTGAGAAGTGATAGTTTCGTTTCCAGTAAAAGCCTAAATACACGTCCTCCATCTTGGTGCTTCTAATATTTCAAAAAATTCTCTCACAATCGTTCAATGAAGATACATTAAATCGCAACATGCAATAGAAAGTATTGTTCTATTAAGTGGTTACTTTATAGAAATTCTGAAAAGGTCCTTCTATTTTTTTTTTAAAATAATGCTTAAAATCTTACTTTACTTTTAAACTCTATGTTAAATCCCATAGGCTAATTGGCAACTATGACATTGGGCTACTTGTGTGCGTAATGGTACACACTATGGGAAATCAGCTCATCACACAAAATTCATATTCAGACGACCTACATGTTAAATGGTCAAAATCGAATGGAAATGACAAGTGAAAGTGACAAAGCTCCATTTATTGGGTGGCGCTGATCAAGCGCCAAATTGAACAAGCGCCATATTGAACAAACGCCAAATGGAACAAACGCCAAACGGAATAAGCGCCAAATGGAACAAACGCCAAACTGAATAACTGCCAAAATGTGATAAACACATTGTTAGATTAGGTTAGGTTTGGTTAGGATTGGTTTGGTTAGGATTGTTTAGGTTAGGATTGGTTAGGTTAGGATTGGTTAGGTTAGGATTGGTTAGGTTAGCATGTTCTGTTTGTAAATCTGCACAGTCTGACGTCTATAAAAGCTCACAATATTTGGACCATAAGAATTTACAAAAAACCTGAATAACCGCCAAACTGAATAAACGCCAAATGGAACAAACGCCAAATGGAACAAACGCCAAATGGAACAAACGCCAAATGGAACAAACGCCAAATGGAACAAACGCCAAATGGAACAAACGCCAAATGGAACAAACGCCAAATGGAACAAACGCCAAATGGAACAAACGCCAAATGGAACAAACGCCAAATGGAAGAAACGCCAAACTGAATAAAAGCCAAAAATTTGGCGGCTATTCAGTTTGGCGTTTGTTCCATTTGGCGCTTATTCAGTTTGGCGTTTGTTCAATTTGGCGCTTATTCAGTCGCCCCATTTATTGTGAAAAACAAAACACAAGCCACTAGTTACATGTGTCAAGTTTTTTGTGTGTAACATACACATTTCTTAAAGTCGGACTTGCCGCTTTGCGAAATAGGGCACATATCTGCTAAGACTAATTTCTTTCTAAAATAGGGCTGAACTCAACTTATGCATGAGTTAAACTGACCAGAATTTAACTGTCAAGCTGAAATGGAAATTGGATTGAAACCGACATGGCAAAAACACCTAATTCCAATCTAGTTCTGCTCTTTTCTTTTTCTTTTTTTTTTTCATTGTAGTCTTTCACTGCTTGTATCATTAGATTGCCAAGTGGAACGAGCAAAACACGTCGAAAATAAGAAAGAGAAATGATGATGATGATAATTGGGGTGAGCTAATCCATTTTTGTAACAACAAAACTGCCCAAAAAAAAAACACATCAAAGAGTCGACGCACACTCCACAGCATCAAAACTCCTATTTTTCTCAACAATTTTACCTCCTAAAATAACTCCGCCTACAGACAGAAATTACCCACATAATAAAGACTAATAATTGACAAAATAGAAGCAAATGGGAAACGAGAGGATGGCCGATTCAGAAACAAAACTGAAAGGAACTCCTTTCCCCCACCCCCTTTTTTCTTCTTTGAAGACTGGTGGTCTGTGGTCACTTTCAAAGTCAAGACGAAAAAAAAAACACACCCAAAAGTGACAATTTTGTAGAGAAGACAGACGGACTTAGCGTGTTCGCAACTAATTCTGCTACTAGATAGAATTCGCTTTTCAAATGTGACCTGACCAGTTAGTTGGCCTATGTATGGTTTGAACTATCTTGACACCCTTAGGATATATAGTGAATTTAACCACCACATAGACAGAAGAAGTGCATCAACTGGAAGTAAATAATCGACGTCAAGAAACGTGTCAAGAATCTAAACAATCTTTTTTTTTTTTTCACTAAAAAAAAGCTTAACAAGAATGAAGCAAAAAAAAAATTGCTAAGAGTTTGAACCTTGTAATAAAAAAAAAATCCTTCCAAATGGAAGAAAGAGAATCTCAGGTTCAGAGGAGAGAGAGAAAAAAAAGATAAGCTTAGTAAGGCCCATAGTATAGTGTGATCGAAGTCAAGTGAAATCTGCAATATATTCTTTAAAATGGAAGAAAGACTTCCTTTCAAATTAGATAAGTAAAAGACACAAAAATGTTCACCATAATAATAAATGGAGAACCCAAACGTCCCGTTCTAAATAGCATTTTAGAAAATGGTAAACAAGACGTTCAATTCGCGAGAGAACCCACTGCATGGTAACCGATTGAGCTTTACTATAGGTTGTGTGCAAGAAGCGTTCGAAAATGTCGAGCAATTTCTATGAAAACGACAACAGTTAAATAACGTCATCGAAAGAAGAGTGAAACAAGTAAAACAAAAACCTACTAGTATACCTGCCTCATCGTAAGAAGTTTGTGACGTCATTAGGATTGGCAAATATTTAAACTTTGGTAAAATTAGTTTTAACTCCATTGACGTCCAATAAAAGCGTTGACTAATAAAAAAACCCGGAGATTGTTGCAACCCGGATCACCAATATCACTTTTTGGCTACCCTGAGTGCCACTGTTTTTTATTATTAATAATTTAATATTTATTATATAGGATTTTATATGAAAGATTTGAAAGATTCGAGAGATTCAAGAACCTTTTAGGATTCGGAATCGAGAAAATTTAGGATTCATCCCACCTCCAGTTTAAACAAAAGGATTCTGGAATTCTTATGTTTGTATAACCCTTTTTAATCAGACAATATGACACAATCCTAACTTTTCCGTCAATCCCCTGATGTCACAAGTTTCTTCTTAATCTTCCCCATATTCTAAATGACTGCTTAGTCAAAGGTGGAGCTAAACTCACAAACTATAAAGTTTCATTTAAAAGGAGATTAGTTTAGAACTTGCTTTGAGTTAAAAATTAAGCCTTAGTTATGTTTATACGTTAATATACGTTAAAAACAACATCACCGCCGACACCGTGTACCACAATGCAACGGATAATGGATTCCTGCTAAACAAACAGCTAAAACACTTTTAGCACTTGATAATCTTTCCGCCAATCAGCAGCATTGTTGCGCTTTTTACCATAGGCAAGTTTACCCAGCACTAAAATTTCGTTTACCACGCCCTTTTATGACATCATAAAAAAGTAACAAACCAATTAGAAATGGATGGCGTTCATAAAAGGGCGGAGCAAACAAAATTATAGTGCTGGGCACACTTGCCTATCTTTTACCACAGGCAAGTAAGACAGTCGTTTGCTCCGCCCCTTTTATGAGGACTGGCAACTTTTCATTGGTTTGTTATGTAGTCCGACGTCACATATCCCGCCCTTTTCAATTTCGAATTGGTTGATATTTGGCCTGACGCCCATAAAAGGGCGGGGCAAAAGATTGTATATCTTCCTGTTTTTACATGCCTGCCTTAG
Organism: Brachycybe producta; assembly: GCA_036925085.1. Lineage (NCBI taxonomy): Eukaryota > Metazoa > Arthropoda > Diplopoda > Playtdesmida > Andrognathidae > Brachycybe > Brachycybe producta. Next base: position 4,325,787 of record JAUPFP010000005.1, on the reverse strand, counting down.
TAGTTATTACTTATTACCCACTATTCATTGCTGCCATACACGCTGCATAAGTCGTATCAGCATAATTACTGATTTAAGTCCAGCAGACGACTTCCCTATGGCGCATTCACACTAGGCTGGTTGTAGCCCTCTATCAGCATAGTGTGAACTGCTACCAGCAGCTGCTTGCTCCAGCAGGCTAGTTATTTTAACAGTGGCTGGTAAAGTTGAACATGTCCAACTTTAGCGGCTACCAGCTGGTCCTGTGACTTCCTTACTGGCTGCTACCAGCTCGTGTGAACCCTTTGTCACTAGTAGTGGCACTAGTGGGTAGTTGAAACTCCACTGCTTGGGTTGGTTGTTAGATTTTGTGTTTTTGCAAGACGGTGATTGGATGACTTGTGCTGCTAATACCAGCAGTGATTGGACAAGTGTGAACCCAAAGCAGTCGCTGCTTGCTGTTGCTGCTAATAGCAAGCAGCAACCCCAGGCTTGTAAATCAGCCTAGTGTGAATGCGCCTTTACTGTGATCTAAGCCGTACTTTGAAAAGTGATTAGTTCGAGCAAAAGCTAAGCGTTTGCGAATGCACCTAAACAGACAGTCTTGTTAGTCGAATAGATGCGTGGGTTTCCTTTTTATACCTTATTTTTGGTGTATTTACTGAATATGAGTAAAAAAAAAATAAGAGAAAACGGACAAGTTCAAGACCTACCATTCAAATGAAACAACTCAAATACATATGACAGTGATAAGTTGAGAGCAAACTCAAGAATTGAATTTTTTTGACACAGTTAAAACACAAAAGTGATGAGCAAAGACACAAAACCCCCACAAAAATACGCACAAATAAAATATATGGTTTTCAAAATAAGTATAAAAACGTTACCGGTATTTACCGCATATGAAAAATATGAGTAGCCTAAGAATTTATTAACAACGTCAAAATGCAAATTTATGGAAATTAAATGCAAATTGCATTTTAAGAAACATGTGGTTAATAAATTGACCGCATGTCAGCTTTTTTTCAAAAATGTTTTCCTTTTTTGAAATAACGGGTACTTTAATCACGTATTTACAGCTCGAAAACGTTTTACAGGTTGCCATTGCAAAAATGCAAATGAAAAAAAAAAGAAAAGAACAATAGAATCGAACTTGATTCTTTTGGATTTGAAATAAGGAAACTTCAATGGTTTGCACTTATTTCTCACCTTTACAATTTCATTTCTTAAAAATAAATTTATGCACAATTAAAAAATTCTCGATTTTCATCTTTCACCTGAAATTGGACCAAGATCCATCTTATCTGTGCAGCGCATTTCTGTCGGGGTTTAACATAGGGATGGGCCAGTCGAATCCCGCGAATCTTAAAAAAGATTCGAGATTCGAAAACTCGAATCTTTGCGCTTTTTTCGTCTTTCGAATCGTAACTTTTTTTTAAAAAAAATGTTAAAACACTTTGGTAAAATTAGTTTTAACTCCATTGACGTCCAATAGAAGCGTTCACTAAAAAAAACCCGGCGATTGTTGCAATTTCCGTGGTATCCAAGCGAGTGGCGACCCTGAGTGCCACACTGTGCTTTTTATTAATAATTTGATATTTAATATTTCATTTATTTGTATTTTCTTAATGAATAATATAGGATTCTTACATGAAGGACTAGAGAGATTCGAGAACCTATTCGGATTCGAGAAAATTTAGGATTCGTCCCATCTCTACTAATTATCTTTTAAAAAACTGAATTTATGCAAAATTCGAAAATTCTCGATTTTTATCTTTCACTTGAAATTGGACCAATCTGTGCAGCACATTTCTGTTGGCTTTAACATAAGCCAAGTCATAAGCAATGTATCACATAATTTGAAAATAAAATTGACAAAAAAAAATCCTGCAGTTTCATAAGGTGGATGGAGTTAACAGCAACAGGAGGAAAAAAATCATGGATAGCGGCGAAATACGATAAGGCAGCAACCATTAATAATAAGAAACATGATCATATTTTAGAAAACCAGAAGCAGAAAAAAAACTGAATATATTGCATACATATGAGAAGAAGAAAAAAAAAACCAATTCAAGGAATTTTAAAAATTGAAGTGATTAAAAAAAATCCAAAACAAGAAAAGTCAACAAGACACGAAATATCTTTAAAGTTCATCAAAATGAGAATTGAAAAGTTCAAAACATTCTACTCAACTTCTATTAGAAACACAAAAAAAATTGAACATGAAATATGAAAACAACAAAAAAATCACCCAGGAAACATAATCATCATCACAGTTTCCACCACGTTCAGAAACCAACTTAAGCCTCGTTTTCACGATGATAGTTTTCACGATAGTTGCTGTCACGTGAGAGCAACTATCGCGAGATCTATCTATCATCGTGAAGACCACATGATAGTCACTATCACACTGTTGCGATAGCTCTATCGCAACTATCTCGTTTGACTAGATAGCTGATAGTACTGTGGCAATAGTAAAGCCTCGTTTTCACGGCGATAGTTCTATCGTGAGAGTAACTATCATGAAAGTTGCGATAGTTCACTCTCATGATAACAATTGTCTATAGTCTCTACGCGTCTTGAAGTAACATGATAGTTCTGTCATGACAGTGTGACGTCTACTTCACAGACATCATTGAGTGAACAACAGTGTTGCCTCTCTCCCTCCATCAAAAGCCAAATTTCCCCACAAAGTGGATATTTCCCTACAAGCGGTCACTCAACTATTACTATCGCGAGAGTACTATCAACTATCTAGTCAAACAAGATAGTTGTGATAGTGCTATCGCAACAGTGCGATAGCAACTATCATGTGTTCTGCACAATGATAGTCCTCACGATAGTTGCTCTCATGACAGCAACGTGGCTTAATAGTTGAGTGACCACTTGTAGGGGAAATATCCACTTTGTAGGGAAATTTGGCTTCTGGCGGGAGAGGCGACACTGTCGTTGACTGAATGATATCTGCGAAGTAGACGTCACACTGTCATGTGGCACAACAATCACGTTATTTCAACACATGTAGACAAGTTGCTATCGTGAGAGTGAACTATCGCAACTTTCATGACAGCTAATCTCACGATAGAACTACCGCCGTGAAAACGAGGCTTAAGTGTTTCTCAAATATTTTTCCCCCAATGGCGGACCACTAGATTAGTTGTCGGACGCACTTGGCAGACCAACCCCCACCTTAAAAAGCATACGGCACCGGTGCAAGCAGTTTCTAGCCAGTAATAGGGCACACTCCCTTCTCGTATTAGAGAACAGTAGTGGTTATATCAGATAAGTTATTGTTGAGTTAGCAGACTAATCTGTTTTGTTTTTTTGCTAAAACTTCCGTTCTGTAACAAATATTATGAACACCTGGCAAACCCGCCACCGCGGACATTCATTCGCCGTGCTGTTCATTGAGAGGAATGCTGCTGCCTGATCCCAGATGAACCCTTTCTTCTCGGCTACAGATTAAGAACCAAATTCAAGACAACTTCGCACATCAACTTGAACCCTTCCAACAGAGTTCCAAATATAGAAAATAATCCCCCTTCCTACAGCTCTTTGATATTTTAAAACCCTGCTTAGAGGGTTCAAAAATGCTAAGTTTCCTACGTAAATAACCGTTAACAGTACAATTTGTTACATGATCGCCATATCTTAATTAATGACACCATCATGTAAATCCCACACAAAAATGAGTCGAAAAAAGAATATAAAACAACGCATATTTTACAATGAGAGACAACGCAACCCCTCCCCCACCACCAAAAATATAAATTTGAAATCATAAATATTTATAGAATAAAAAATGACAGACCTCCATGGTTGGGTTGTGGCCCCCAGTTTCCAAAGCCAACGCCTGAAAATCATTCTCCAATTCAACAACGTCACCATGTCTCACCTGTTTAAAACAACAAACAAGTTCAATAGCTTTCTTATTAATTCGTATTAATACCCAAATGTGGGCCATGATCTAACATCAAATCGCGAATAAACGGAAGTTTACTCAACAAAAATAAAACCCCATATACCGAGGTTCACTAAAGCCGGGTATTCATCAAGCAAAGAGCGAGCAACAGGCAAACTTTTGCGCATGCTCGCCGACATTTGCTCTGGTTCCGTTGAAAGATAAACCTTGCACACACACACACACCGGAGCGCGAACATGTTCTTGTTCGCAGTTGATCCATCGTTTACAGCAAGCAAGCAAGCACTAAACTCCACAAGCATTGAACAATACAATACTCACCATCCACACTAAACAAGCATGGACTAGTCTTTTCTTTGATTTACCGCCATCCAAACTATCTTTTTTTTTTTTTGAACACGAGCGAGCGAATGTTTGCTCGCTCGCTAACCGGTACTCACCAGACAATTATTGTGGGTGAGAATGCTCGCTGCTCTTTTGGTGAATACACAGCTTAACAAAGCACGCTTTGGACGTGGTCCACTCGCAATTTATACTTTTTATTCAGTTTGTTATTGACTATATCAGAATTAGACAATTCGTTTTCATTATCAATCTTGCTTTAATTTTTCTACCAAATAATGAAGCACGATACGTTTTGTCTTCAAGGTTAGATAAATATAAAGATATGCCGCTCTACCGCTGCTTCTGCTATTTGAAGGGACATAATCATTTATTAATCACACTAATAACACTAAATACCCTAATAAACTGGCAAACCCGCATCAGGTAATGTTCTTCCATTCGGACCAGCCACCAGTCGGTTCGCCGTTTCATACATCACACACCGTCCATACGAGGCTTTGCTTATTTCTCTCCCGTAACCCAATTAAAGTTTTTCCTTTCTCCTGCCATCCATTCCCTTCTCCCCCCCCCCTCCTTTCCCTACTTATAAGATTTCGTTTCCATGGCAACAAAAACAAATTTGCTTCCTGCATTTTCTCTCTCTCTCTCTCTCCTTGCAAAAACAACTTCTCTTTTGTCAATGACGTCATCGCTTCCAAAAGCTTACGGTCCAAATTCAAGAAATAAACCTTTGTACTTGAGATTTATCTTGGATCCTCAGAGCAGGGTTCCAACATTAAAGATTTCTCTCAATAATACAGGTTCTTTTTTTCTTCTTCTTTCTATGTAGGTCACCTGTTCTAACATACGAGAGTACAAATTAAGGTTCAATAATATCAATTGCGTGAATTCTTGAATTCTGTTATCTAATACTGAGTACACACGATCAATTCTGGACTTGTCTACCACACACACACACACACGCGCGTTTCAAATGACAGGCAATTAGAAATAGGGGAGAACTTCAGTTGGCCCCGCCCTTGTTATGACGAACGCAACTTCTAATTGGTTGGTTATATAGTCTGACGTCACATCCTCCGCCATTTTCAACGTCAAACCACACAAACCAATTAGAAGTTGCCGTTCGTCATAACAAGGGCGGAGCCAACTGAAGTTCTCCCCGATTTCTAACTGCCTGTGGTTCAGACTGCCACAAATCACGTTTTCAGGATACGTTGTTAGCTAGAGCGATTCCGTATTGGTAAAAACAAACCACACATTCTAACTACCCCATGTTCATTTCAATGTTTAATTAGGAATTTTAAGTCAGTTTTTATCTGAAGTGTCTTAAACTCAGCTCGTTTGCAAAGCACGATGAATATGTTACCTCAGTAAGGTGGACTAGCCAGTCCAGGATTCAACACTGGATTGGTCACAGGCAAGTGTGTCCAGCACTATAATTTTGTTTGGCTCCGCCCTTTTATGAGCGCCATCAATTTCAAATTGGTTTGTTACTCGGTCAGTTGTCATAAAAGGGCGGGGTAAACGAAATTTGAGTGTTGGGCACACTTGCCTGTGATTGGTCTGCATTCAGACACCATAAGGTATTTTAATACCGTAGTTAAGTGCCACTCTGAACACTATATATGACTATTTACAGCGTTTACCTAAGCTCCTCCCAACTACAAACGCATCCAACCACGTCATCTTAAAAACTTCGCCCCATTAATGCGGAGCCATTCACATACAAGTCTTCCCTCGACTCCGAAACGAACAGACCCGGGGGGGGGGGGGCTCAACGTAAATATATTCGTTCTAGCAATCGCTTTTAATCACGATTCACAAATTATTAATTGGTATAGGTTTTAATATAAAAAGTAATTTAGAAGCGAATCTTTGAATTATTAGCATAAATGTTATTCATTTCACGGACCGTCAATTTATAATTTAATTATCTAATGGATGATATATTCCATCGTGACAAAGCTCTTTAAATGAAGAATTAGATAATCATATGTAACTAATAAATTCACGAACAAAGTACAAATTCACAATTTGCAAAGAAATTCACTCGTGTAACGCCATGATTAGGTTACACTGAATGCATTTGTTCAACGACAAGTTTGTCGTACTCAGTAGTACGACAATGTCGTCAGACAAGGCTGGTGGTTACGTGACATGCGACTTGTCGCACCATATGCCTTACAAACAAGAGACGGCGGCTTTTATTTACATTTTAAGCTGGTTAAGTGTGAGCCCCTCTCCGAAGCTCTACATCTATAGAAAGTTTATTTTGAAAATTATCAACGAGAGGAAAATCCAAGCGTGTTCAACACAGGCAATTGTGAGCAACAGTAAAAAAAGTTCGTTGGCCCCGCCCTTTTATGAGCGTCGTCAATTTCTAATTGGTTTGTTACTTGGTCTGACATCACATGTCCCGACCTTTTCAATTTCTAATTGGTTGATATATGGTATGACGCTCGTAAAAAGGCGGGGCCAAAAAATGTTAATGCTGGGCACAATTGCCTGTGTTCCAACTGGGACGATTCTATCTCAAACGACGCCAAGAGTTGGCGATGGAGGCTAGCAGTGACGTGGACATAGTGTGAACAAAATATAAACAAAGAAGCGCTTAAATAGCAAAAAAAAAGCACATTGCATTTGGAGCAGAACGGAGCGCAAAAAACTTAATTTAGAAATGGTAAAGAACAATTCTGAATTGAAATAAGTTTACTTTGAAAAGTAAAAAAGGATTTTTTACATTTCACCACCCCATATTTGTAAATTCTTTTTTTTTTTTGCGCTCCGTTCCGCTGCTGTAATCTGCTACAGTTACGTATGCTTTTTTGCAATTTAACCGCTTATTTGTTTATACTTTTTTTCGCTATCTCCAAATCACAACTAGCCTCCACTTCCAGACCTTTGGCGTCGCTCCCGTTAGAATACAGCCAAGATACCTAAGTGATTCATTCAGCTACCCTTCTAGTCTCTAAAACACTTAAGTTTCTTTTAATTTTGTTTCTTTGTTGGAGATAAGGGGGGGGGGGGATTGGGTTAGAATCAACATTAAGTTTAATGTAAAATGTAAACAAGTAATGGTTCAGAAGATTCACAAAAATCCTATGAATCAATCAATACTAATACTAAACATAATTAACAACCAAATCATATCACTGTATAATCAATCAGTGCTGTCACAGATTTTCACTTTTGAAATTCCCCGACTGTTACCAGGTTTTTCATTACCAAAGTAGGGATCCCTATCTTAGATTTTTTTTTCTAACGAAAGAGTTCTCTAAAGGTCATCCTGTCTAGCTCAACAAAACTCAGTTCTGAAACGATGGCTTTTAGAACTTTTTCCTCTAAAAATTGGCAGCACTGTGGCAGGGTGACCACGAGAAAATGCATTGCAAAATTCTCATTCAAGATGGCCGACCACATACTTTCACTAGATGGCATTCATTATTTCAGAATTTTCATTTTAGAGGTTTTGTTGAGTTTTAGGGAAAACATTAGGAATATAACTCTTACTTTTCATTTCAGAAATATTTTTTAGAAATAATTTGTTGAGCTCTAGGAAGGCCTTTAACAATAAAATAATAATTTCACCCGCTTAGGTAGCGATTACTTTTTTTTTATAAAAAACCCCTGACATTTCCAGATTTTTTAGGTTGATTGACAAACCCTCATAAAATAAAAGCTATTATAAATAATAAAAAAAAACAATCCAAACAAATCGAATGAAATAGATGCGCAACCAAAACCAAATCTTATTAACCCCAACTTATCTCAAAAAACCAACCAAACCTCGTCTCTCAAGTTTCAATAAAATCCAATACACTACATGTAATCCAATGCCGAACCTATTTATATTCGCTCTTACCAACTATTTGGATTTTTTTAATTTTGACTGATACAATTTTATATTTAAAAAAAATTCAGCAAGCGTAATTTGCAAAAATTAATTTAAAAAGCTTCGATGATTGATAACTTATTTATACAAGACTAGAATTTAACTCGAAATCTCACAATTCCAGATATACAAACGTAACTAATTTAGTTAAGAAAATGGCTTAATTCTAACGGGATACTATAATCTTGGACTATTACTTTACTGGACTGCCTGGACTATCTTCTACATGTTACAACGTTAAATGCATGTTCATAGGCAAAAGTGATGCCAGCTCCGTCTGGTGGCATTATTTTAAAAGAAAATCGTTGGCTAGCGTGTTTTCTTTTTTGCAAAGGGGAAGACATTGGGGGTGAATCATGTACTGTATGGCAAGTTATTTTAGTTTTTTCACGTTTTACTGGATTTTGAATATTTTAATTCTATTCTAGGAATCCAGTAAAATGTGGATACAAAACTAAAATGAATTTCCATATGTGATATTTTGCTGTGAATTTGTGTAAATCTTAGTGACTCTCGTACATGATTTTTTTTAATGTCGGCTCAGTTGTCGTTTCGTCTCCTAAGCAAAAAATGGTTGGAAAACGTTGTGGTTACGGTGTTTGTGACTCGCGTTTCCTGATAATAGATCACAACCAAAACAGGTAACACTGTACAGATTACCTAATCCTAAAAAGGAACCCTTAAAATGTGGAAGGTGGGTTGCTGCTGCTTGCAGCAAAAATGTTTTTACAATAGCTAATGTGAAGCCATTTACATACATTTGTGGGCTACACGTGAAAATCCTGACCCTTTACCAGCCCCTGACCCAAAATCCACCCTATATAACTACAAAATGAACTCGTCCAAAGTTTGACATGATATTCAAGTTCATATACCATAGTCCCGCTAGAGGCGCCACTTCAAAAACGACGTCACGACGATGCAAAACTGTCCAACACAAAATTTCGGGAGTTGCCAGTCCAGTAAAGTAATAGTCTAAGCTATAATAACATACGATCCATTCCAGGCCAGCAAAAAATTATGTGAAAGTTTCGTTAAAAATATTATTGAAAATTGATTTTTCGAAAAGGAACTCCACTCTGTAAACACGTTTACTGGCTTAGACAACATGCTTTTGTATTTGGCCATGACGATTCCGGTGGACAGAACAATAATAGCATTAATTTTTCAAAGTGGTTTCACGCAGTAAACGCAACTACGTTGCCTGGTGTAGCCAAAAGCCGCTATTACACTAGCAACTTTTGATGCAATAAAATGTGCAATGTGATATGCAACACCCTTGTTTATAATGTGCAAATATGACATGCAACTGGATAAAACTTTTCTTTTAACTAGTGTCAAACTCAGTCTCACCGAGTTGAACAGGTTCAACTTCTGACAGACTTTTCATGTAACTGTCTGACAAACAACCAGTCAGGCTGTTTGTCGTAAATGACATATGTAACATTGAAAGCATTCCCGGTTTATGAACTTCCTGTTAGTTGATCACAATATGGACACAAACCAAGGGGGCAGACATTGAAGAAAATGACATGTACGATTTTCACTAAGATTCACAGCAGATCATGTGGATGGAAAGTCATTTTACTTTTTAGCAGCATTTTACTGGATATCCAGAATAGAATTGAAATTTTAAAATTCAGTAAAACGCGGATTAAAAGTAAAATGGCTTCCGACACCGTACGAGATTCACTCGAATGTCGGCCCCTTGACATAAACGAAGTTTTGAAAACTTGATTGGGAACTAGGTTGCATAGTGTGATATAGAAATTTATTACAAAGTTCTAGTTGCAAGTCACATCACAGGTTGCATTGCAGTGGAGTTTGCTAGTGTAATACCCGATTTACGTTTTTAACCATGATTATTTCTAGTTGCTGAGACCATGGCCCCCACAAGGAGGGGGTGGGGCTGACAGGGCTCTAGCCTGGGGGCCCGGCGTGGCGGGTCGGCCAGCTAAGTGAGATGAACAGAAGACAAAAAGTAACTTAACCTTAGTGGCGGGTAGAGGAGTCCGCCAAAGATCCTGGCTGTGGGGCCCATGACTGAGACACATCATAATCACAACTGTGTATACGCGGATAAAATCCGTATCACTTTGCTAAGTCTATGGCTGAAGCCAGAGATAGTGATTCCTCTATCCGTATATCCACTGTTGTGAATACGGGTGGCGGCTACGTCAAAATTCAATGGTGACCATTGCATCTTCATCATGAATAAAAATGAAAATACATTAAATTTATTTATTTTTGCGTTTCAATAATTACTCTGCAGGCAGCCCAGCGGTCCTGTGGCAGAGAGGCTAATATATTATTCCAAAAGCTGCATAAAAGGCCATTTGTCATATTACAAAATGCAAATTTGGTAAGCAATGCATATTAGGTTAAGTGGCAGCATTCGTATGCATTCCTCGTTCAATAGCTCCAATCTACCATTTTAATATAATATTACCTCGAAACTTACACTTTATGGGGGGGGGAGTAATTAATATAGCCCTCCTTGTCCTCAAGGAAGTTCCGCAGGCCTGGTCTATATACGAAATTACAAATGGAAAAGTGCCTTATTAATAATGCCGCCGTCGCCACCACAGCATAAACAGACCGAAGACGAAACAAAATGACAGTAGCAATCTGTTGCACTTTGAAGCGCAATCTCACGTCACCAAAAATGACAATGGCCGGCAAAAGTAGACACTCTTATTGCACTATTTACATTTATTTCAAAAAGACCAGAAACCGTGAAACGAACGTCGGTGCTAAAACCACATGCACCGCTCTGTCCGTGCGCTCCAAATTATCCTAACAGCTGTTGCGCGCTGCAAATTCTCAAACTTAATGTAACAAAAGCGGATTAAAAAGAGTACATATATGTGTGTGTGGGAACCATAAAAACCGATCCGTGCGCTCCAGTTAATCTCCTGTTCTACTTTTACTTTCAATAACAAAGATTATTAATTAAACACCACTTCGTAACGAACAATGTAAATGAAAGTTGTTTCTATCAAACATTTTGACAAATTATTAACAAGAAAACCTGTCTTAAACCATTCCAACTAATGAACATTAGCTATTGAATTGATTTCCTATGAAAAAAAAAATCCCAATCATGAAATGACATCACATTTTTGAAGCAAATGCGGGGCGTCGATACATAATTTAACACGAATCTGGACTGGACGCCATATTGGATTACTATAAAACAGTTTGCAACCCATTTGGCTTCAGAATTTGGACACTGCAGTAAAAGCTCATGCCCTCACTTTGAACCCTCCAGGCATAAAAAGGTCAATAACAAAAGAGAAAACGATTGCAGCGCACTCAAACGTCAAAATTAAAAACCATTCTTCAACAGTTGATAACAAATAAAGCCAGTACAATAAATAATAAATAAAATTATGGTAAGATGATAAAATAAAAGATCTTACGTCTAATGTTATGTCATCGGCTCCGATGGCCCACCTGGTGACAGTCGTGTGTTTGTTGTAATTCTGTTGAAAGTCAGGATCTATTTGTTGAGGCCTTTGAAAGAAATAGGCGACGGCCGCATCATCCTGTGACCGCGGCAACATTGGACCGGGTCCGGCCAACGTTCCCCCCATTCCTCCTCCCATACCACCCGGTCCAAGCCGCATCTGAACGAGCGCAGCCGCCGCTCCAGCTCCAGACGAGGACGTCGCCGTCGTCATTTCTGGATGGCCGTTAGACAACATTCCCTCTTCTCTCCCTAGCCACTTCATTCATACTGCAACGAAACACATGATTAAGAAAAACATAGTAGTAATATAGAAACCACCGAATCAACTATAATGATAATGACAAAGGAGGAGAGGGCAAACCAACATGGCGACCTCCTCCTGCTTTTGTCAATAATACCAATCCCTACATAAAACACACCGCCTACACTTCAAACGTTCAAAAAACAACTAAAAACAACAATCAACTCACAAATATATACTTCAACACGTCAACCATACATTCATACATAAATTAACACAGATAAAAATATTCCAAATAAATTACGAACCAAGATGATAGACGATTGTGAATACACAATTCACAACCACCTCCAAGCGACAAACGCCATTTTCACTGACTGAGTCACTGAACGAATCGATAGAGGGCGCTAGCTACTAGACAGCTATTAGTGGCTTATTATCGCCGCCGCCGTCTAACTGACGGGCAGTGACGGCGGTCGCTAAAGAAGGAAAGTGCTAAAATGATTTATTATGCAATGTGTAGTACATTGCTCTAATGACGTCATTACAATACGTTATTCTAAAGAGTGCTTTTTACGTAAAATAATAAGCCATATGAGATTTTAATTACATGCATTATTCCCGTTTTAATCATGTAGTGTATAGCGTATACTGTTTTCTCCCGCCTTATCTTCTGCCTTTCAGGCGCAGAAGGCACAGGCGCTTGTAGACAGCTTCAGAATTTTTTTGCTTCCGCCCTTTTATGAGTGTCATGGATTTCTTAATTGATTTGTTATTGGGTCTGATATTACATGCCCCGCCCTTTGTATTTCTAATTGGTTGATATTTTGTCTGACGCTCATAAAAGGGCGGAGCCAAAGAAATTCTAAAGCTGTCTACAGATGTCTGTGATTTTCGCCGTCTTCATTGTTTGCGTCTTTCAAGATTAAAAATAAACAGAAAAACTAGAAAAGTACCGCAACCGCTTTAGAAATATTTATATTGATATCTTTCAAAATAAAACTTTTTATAAACAAAAATTGAAATAAAAACATCGTCTGCTTAAATTTGTGTCATTTTCCAGCTGACATAAAAAGTTTATTTTAAAAGATACCAACATGAAAATACCTAATTTACGTGATTGAGGTTTATAAAACACATTCAAATTGTTATTCATTTTGCCCCTGAAAGATAGAATAATTAATAAAGAAATCAAAAACCAGCTGTTCATAAACTATTCCTATTTTTTATTTCTAGATATTAATTGTTAAAGTAAAAAATTTGAAAACAAATTCCTGAAAAATAAAAAACCCACCTTTAATTTCCACAATAAATAACCTATCATTTGCTAATAAACAACACTAATTTTTTATAAACAAATTTTATTGTAAAAATAAATGTTAACAAAAACCTCATTTCATAAAAATACAAATTCATTACAAGTAAATTCACAATATTTTCTTGTAAAAATTGTCAACTTCTACTATGAGGGTACAATGATAGTACAATCCTAATAGATAGGTTCCCATAGCCAATTTAAATAAACTACATCTTGCTCAAAAGATCTCGTCGAGCTGAATATAAATATACAAATGTATTTTGAATCAAAATAACGCGTGCAAAAGCTGGAATTTACATGGAAGAATATGGCATTTTAAAGTTTTTTTTTTTGTTTTGCTATGTTAACATACAGTAGGTGAGGAATGACCTACTCATTTTTAAATAAAATCAAGTGATTTTTTTCTACATACTCTAGGGGGTGCACCACCCAGGCCCCTTGCAACAAGCCTACTTTAACCCCACCCAACCTAACCAAACCTACCCTAGGTTAACTTAGCCCACCCATACAATGTACAGGAAAAAACCTTTTCAAAATGCCATTTACCTCCATGTAAATTCTAACTTTTGCACGCACCGTATTGCTAACATTTATTGTTCGTGCCAAAAAAACATTTGCAAATTTCTTACTCAGATCGCCAAAAACTTTCTAAATTTTGTTTATTTAAATTATTGAGAGAGCCCCATATACTAGAATTATACCTTCTAATTTTGTGTAATTTACGCCATATCTATATTAATAAAATATATCAATCAAAATAATTTTGAAAAACGCATTTCAAAAGAAATACGTCACACATTACACAATTGGGTTACGTTAGGCTTGTTACAGGAGGCCAGGGGACACAGCCCCTACAAATGGATTAATAAGATACTTGCAGGTACCTTAATAGTCCATTTATTTGGATTGTTTTTTATTTTATTTATAATATTTATTTTGATTGATTATTATTGAGCGATTTTTTAGGATTAACGGGAATGGGGTGTCTGTAGCGGCATACCTTAATTTAGAGGTTTCGTTGAAATAATTCGCCAATTTTTTTTTAAATAATACTAGATAAAGTTTTCAATTGGTGCTATGGCTAATTTTTGTTGTGTTAATTAACACTGTCTAAAAATTAAAATGCGTAACTTTTATAGTATTTGAGCTATTCATTTTAAAACGGATTGTTTTAAAAAAAATTCGCAGGGGAAAAATTTGATTTTCTGCTTAATGCAAGGTAATTGCAATACACAAAACAAAGAACTTGTAAAATTTAGGTGAAATTATACAAGTTGTAAAAGCACTTTTATAAATGTGAATAATAATTGTAACTTGAGAGGTTGTATTTTTATGAAACATGTTCAAGGGTTACACAAAATTCGTCATTTATTGAAACTGAAAATCAATTTAATAAAATTGAGATTTTTTCGAAAAATTAAAGTCGGATTTCTTCTACTGAAGAAATAATAATTCATAAGATAAATTTCAAAATAAAACTTTTATTTTAAAATCATAATTAAAATAAGTTTTATTTATAAACGAGAAAAAAAAATAATTTTTTTTTTCAATAAAAGATCTCATGTATAAATTATTTACTATTTAGTCACTGCACACTGTTACTTGAAGCTTATGACGTCATAAGGGTTAACTAGAAATTTAAATTTGTGTCATTTTTTTGTCTAATAAAAAAGAAAAAGTTCCAGACAGTTGAAAATAAATTTTTTCTCGAATTCCTTTGTTAATAGCCATTATTTATCAGTAAGGCTAAAATAATTTAGCTTTTTGCAAGCACGAAAGCAGGTTAGAGGAGAGCGATATAGCCTCTAATCAACCTCTCCAATTGCAAAAAAGTAATTCTTTTTTGCCTTATTTATCAGACAAAACGACACAGTATTCTAATGACGTCATAAGCTTCAAGTTACAATATGGCAACTGTATAAATATTTGTTTTCACTCCTGATTTTCATTAAAAATCATGAAATTTAAATGTTGCAACCCAGAGATTTCTTTCTTTTTTGTTTTGTTATAAAAATATAAATTTCTTTTAATTATATTAAATGTGGTAACAACTTATAAATACACTTAAATTATAAATAACGATTTAAACTAATAAAAAAACTAGAAGTGAAATGACCGAGTTCGAGCCCAATTAACGAGTCTCTACTCTCGTCACAGCACTCTCAATATTAACCAAGCACACAAACTTTTAACAAAACTTCTCCTTCTGTTAATTATTGGCATTGTAACCATAAATCTCTTCAAAATCATCAGCCCCACAAAAACAAAACCATTTCTGATGGGAGAAGAAAAAAGAAACATTTAAAATATTTTATCTCTTTTTTTCATTTAGTTACAAACACCATTCAAAAAATACAAACGTTGTTTAGAGTTTTTCGGAATGATCTTTTAGGTTTGTCCTTAAAACGCTTAATCACTCTCCGATTCTCCTTCTTAAACTGTAAAAAAACGATGGTGGCACTTTTTATGTTTTATTGACTCGTGTAAAAAAAATTGACGTCACTTTACCTGTTTGATCAATCACCACCTTTTGAAAGATTTAGGCATTGAAACAGCATGTGCATAAAGATTGGAAAGTACTTCAGCAGTTGTTTCGACTTGTCGTTGTTCTAGAGATAAAAGAAGAACAAGGTCAATAACATCTCGACATGCTTTAAAATATCGCTGCGCACTGACCGATAGATAGACTTTCTCTTCTTTATGTTCATTTAAGAGCAATTTCAGGTCGGTCAGAAGAGTAGTCGGTACCTGAAACAGTTCCGTCAAATTCTCAATCATAAATGCTAAAAGTCTCACCATGTCGTCCTTCTTCGACTTCTAGTCCACAACGTTCATCTAGAAAAAGAGGAAAAACGAGCCGTTACAATGTTGGATACAAACACGCATATGTCGTATCTCTCCAGTTACTGTCCGTGGACATAGAAAACACCTCGCAAAGACAATGGCTAAATTTCTTGCATTCATTCTGTTCTCACTGCATTTTAACGAGACTTGATGCAACAAACAGAGGAGATGACGGAGGAGATTCCGATTCTCCTTCGGGATTAGGAGAAGATTCAAACGTATAGTCTCGATTTTTTGATTAGCATCTTCGCAACCAAGATCTTTTAGAGAAATTAAGAAAATTCAATCGGTTCTGCTTGAAAACAGTTTAGAATAATTTTGATCTTATCAAGCATAAATGTTACCGGCAATTTCACAAAAACATTGAAAAGATCTTGAGTGAATAGTGAATTGTTAAGATATCCCAATGTTTCCATAAAAATGTTGGCAAAGTAGTAAGAGTTGTAAGCAGTTTTGGTCGAAGCTAAATCGAGATCCGTTTGGAACTCATAAAGCAGTCTCTTGAGGTACTCTTGATGAACAACTCTTCTCGACGAAGATCTACAATAAGAACAGTATTTCAGCACAAAAAGAAAAAAGAAACTTGCTTTAAAGGTGTAACACTAACATTTTTCTTGGCCAAGAGCAGTAATTAGGGTGTTCAAAGTTTTGGCCATCTCTGGAGTGAGCGAAATAATTGATGCTTTATTTTCTAATTCATCTGACAATAATAAAATCGATTATCAAAACTGACTAGTTAATATTTATAAAAAACAATCCAAAATTCAAATTTAAGTTGACTTAAATGTTTTTTGAAGGTAATATTAAAAGAAATCTTTATAATTTAAATCGTATCAAAGGTTTTATTCTTCTTATTTATTATTATTATTTTAACACTTTTTTTATTAAAAAAAACCTTTTTCATTCTCCTTCAACTTTGAATTGCAAGAATCAGAAGAAGAACCAAAAAATCCGAACCTTCGTTGATGAGTTTTGGACAGTTTTTGCTGGCGGTCGTTTTGAAGATGAAAAAGTCTTCCACTATTGGTAAATCTAAATGATGCAAGAAATGCATACGAGTCAAAGCCAAGAATCGTTTTGTATTGTGGGCCGAGAAACATTCAAAGACCGAATAAGAACTTTGATGGTGTTCTAAATATTGTTCCAAATGATCCAAGTGGCCGTGGCCATGTCCATCTTTGGCCAATCAATAACACAATCATCCTCCAATTCCCACCCCTGACCAATGTCCATCTATACAAATAGAATCAATTATGTGTCATTTTGTTATGGTTGTGTTTAATTTTGTGATATTGTTTTGTCTTTATCAATTGGGAGGCTCATATAATAATAATGTGGTTTTCAAATGTAAACAACCCTGAAACTCTAATTATTCTGATTTTTAAAAGTGAAAAATAACCAAAAAAATTTGAATGTTTTAGAAACTAGAAGGGAAGCTCACTTATGTGTATTTTCATGTTGATATTTTTTTTTAAAAATAGGCTTTTTGTCATTTAATATGATTTTGAAATTGAAATAACTGGAAGTAGACGTTATTTATTATTAATTTTTAGTCTTTAAAAAGTCTATTTTGAATGATATAAAGACTGAAAATAGAATACTACCTTCTAGTTTCTAAATTACTTTAAATTTCCCTTTAATGTTATTCTATAAGGATAGAATAATCTAAAATAATGAGCCTCTTTATGGACTCAGGTGGTCGAGGCGGCGCTGATTCAGCAAAATTTCAAATTAACCGCGGCCCAATACATTAGTTAAGAGACTTAATATAACTTCAAAGTTAATTTTCTTCGTTATTCCTGGACAGAATCAGTGCCGTAAATAATTATTATTTCTGGGGGGGGGGCAAAAGTAAAACTTATGCCCCCTCTCAAATTTTTAGTGGGCCCCACCACTATTAAACAAATTGGGCCGACTGAATAAGCGCCAAATTGAACAAACGCCAAACTGAATAAGTGCCAAATGGAAGAAACGCTATAAAAGCCAAAAATTTGGTGGTTATTCAGTTTGGCGTTTGTTCTATTTGGCGCTTATTCAGTTTGGCATTTGTTCCATTTGGCGTTTATTCAGTTTGGCATTAGTTCAGATAGGCATTTGTTCAATTTGGCACTTGTTCAATTTGGCGCTTATTCAATTTGGCACTTGATCAGCGCCACCAACAAATTCCATACCTTTAAAAATTGCTTCTTCCTGTCCGGCGAGAATAGAGTTAACTGGATTTTCTAGTCTTAATTATTTTCCATGTAGGGGACTTTGGTTTGTGTTTATGACACCATAAACTTCCTCAGGACTCTAGCTTCTGTATTTTTAGGTGAGGGGTGTAAACATTCAGCATAAATGGCACTAAGCTTTCTTTCAAAAGAACTTCGAAAAAGAAAACTACTTAGCAATTTAAAAAAAATGTTTCGAAAAAAATTTTTTCTAAAATTTTTTTTTTCATTCTAACCATTTTTACGCCCCCTATTCGTGTTTTGGGTGGGCAGTTGCCCCCCTGCCCTCTGGTTATTTACAGCACTGGACAGAATTTAAATATTTTGGTCAGTATATGTTGTTCTGGGTATGAGGTATTACGATACGCTTTATTTTTAGCTTCTAATTGATAATAAATTAACCCGTAATCAACAATACCATGACAGATGCAAGAAAACGAGACAAGTTGTGAAGCAAGACAAATCGGTTTTGTTTTCTTTAATGGGTGTCTGTTGTTGGTCATGTTCTGCAGCATAATTCAGAAACGGCTCCACATTACCTGTTAACAACCGTGATTGGTCTAAATAGATATCACGTGATTTCCCCCTCCCCCCCCCCCCAAGTCATGGTGGTCATTTATAAAAGAGCGCCACCAAGTGGCTTTTATAAGCAACCTAATATGTGGGGCTATTATGCTTCGACTCGGTATACACTACTATACAGGCAATTGTGCCCAGCATTAGAATTTCTTTGGCTCTGTCTTTTAGGAGCGTCAGACCAAATATCAACCAATTATAAATAAAAAGGGCGGGGAATGTGATATTAGACTCAGTAACAAACCAATTAGAAATGACGTTCATAAAAGAGCGGAGCCAAAGAAATGTTGAAGCTGTCTATAGATGCCTGTGGCGGTGATACGAACAAATTTAATAAAAATGGCGACCACACGAGGAAACCATAGCCTCCTATAGATAGGTATCTATAGGCGGCTATGTGGAAACAAAAGGCAATGGTCACCACGTGGTCTCGATTTCTAAACGGTGTTTCTCTTTATGTACGTCCTGCCCTCTGGTGAAAGAGAAGTGCGACGATGTAATAACGTAATGAAAACGAAAAAATGACATGAACGGCTCTTGTGTAACAACATCTGGAAGCAATAAGTTGTGCTGTATAAATAAATAACATGGGATACTTACAATGGCGTATTAACACTAAATATTTGAACGCAATAATACGCCATGTTAGTTCACCACTGAGAAATCATAACTAGTTTCAGTTTAACGACGTCATATTTTATAAGTTTAAACTTTATTTTATTGCAGTATTACCACGAACACATGGTTTTTTTTCTGTAAAAGAACTTACGAGAACGTTGAGAACTGGACGAGTGTATCATCAGAGGTTACGAAGGCGTTCATTACCGTTGTTGAATCTCATTTTGCGGGTTGATCGACCGTATTTTTGCGCAAATACAACATTCCAACTATTTTTAACACTTTATAATGGTAATTATGCGTTATTATTGGTAATATTTACTTTTAAATGATTTTAATTGTTGCAAAAGAAGTTTTAAAAGGTCAAAGCGTGGTTAGGCGCATTCGTACGGGACCGCATAGGATGTGTTGCATCATCCAGTAACAGAGAGCGGCGTTTTGGAAATTCTTTTGATTAGCAGCCGCATAGCCTCTACGTAGGAGATTAAGCAGCTTTGTCGCCTTATTTAGCGCCTTTGACGCACTCCTTTAGAGGTTAGCTACCGCTAGCCACTATGGTAAGGGTGTAAAAGTGGTTGTAATATGCTGCGCCAAACGCACAAAAGTGGGTACGTGGCTGCTAATTTAAAGAATTTCCATCGAAAGAGTACCCGGCATTTTTTTCTTCTTCCGATTTCCACTTTGAAAAACTTATAATAATTTCGTTATTGGTTCAACGTTTTAGGCCGGTTCTTTAAAGCGTTTGGTTCCTCTTTTCGACCGTATCCTCGTTGAAAGGTTCATTGCTGAAACAAAGACCAAAGGAGGAGTTCTTATTCCGGAAAAGGCGCAAGCCAAAGTAGTGAACGCCACAGTTGTAGCCGTGGGACCTGGAGCCACAAATGACGTAAATATTTCAATCATTCATTTAGAAAACTTCTATGCAGTTAGCAGATATGAAGATTTTTTTTGTTTGTTTCTTTCAGAATGGTACCCTGACACCGGTGAGCGTAAAAGTTGGCGATACAGTTTTACTTCCAGAGTACGGTGGTACCAAAGTCCACGTCGAAGATAAGGTATTGAAACGGAACCGTAGAATCGAACCTTCTATCATCTAGACTACGTTTTAATATTTGAATCTTTTTTTTTTTTTCTATTTCAAGGAGTATTATCTGTTTCGAGATGGTGACATCCTCGGTAAATGGGAACCCTAAACTTACTCTACTGGTTTCTCTTCTCAAGAATCATTTATAATGTCGCAAACGTAGTTTGAAAATTTGAACAAAATGTATTTGTATTAACACCGAATAAAAATATTTCACATTCATAAAAGTTCATTCCGATAATAAAAAGATTTCAAAAATGAATATTTAACTAATTTTAAATTTAACATTTTAAATTTAATGAAAAATATTTCAATTTTGATTTTTTTTTCAACGTTGTTATCTAAAAGCCACGATTATTTTAGGGAGAATGCTGTGTTAACACCATGAGAGAATCTACTTAGTGGATTGGTTTTAGTATGTTTAGGTATTCTTCGGAGTAAGGTTAGACTTATACTTGCCGAAAGGGCACAGAAAAGCAAAACAAAAAACATAACGTTTGCAACCCAACGTTCATACTTCGTTGCAATACAATAACGTTTTCCTCTTCATACCTTCGTTTTCGTACAAAACATTGAACCAAGCGAACTTTGTGCAGCCAATCACAGCTCAGCTTTTTGTTTTTCCAAAGACAAAGAAGCGGATCAGACTTTTTTTGTAGATAGATTTGGTGCATTCCAGGTGTACAGTGAAGTTTAGTGTGAACACAACGAAGCAAAGCACAGCAAGAAAAATGAACAATTTATGATGGTAAGCGAAACAATAACGATTCTGATTCCTTGCTTAGCATTGTAGCTAAGTATAAACCAAACATAACCGGTGTCATGATACGAGTAACGGAACACACTGTCCCATCGCCCCTAACTGTAACATTAACATTCTTAAAAATGTTATGGGAGTCTTGTTCTAAGCCAATCCCTAGTACACTGTGAAAAATCAAGAGAAATATTTGCTCGTATTTTTGCCATTTGTAAGCATAGCCATTCAACAATTGAATTTACACACAGAAAATATTGTGCATTTGGAGCATTGTGTTCCAAATGCACAATATTTTCCCTCAAATCATTGTGATTTGTGGGATTCATAGCCTGGTGCTATTTGAACAAGACATACATGTGCTAATGCTGCTTTATAACTGAATTTCGCCTTTGCATGGGGAATTATGGTAGGTGAAAGGTGTTAAGAGGTTATTTGAGTGCATTTGATTCTGCTTTTGGACTTGATAGTCCCTCTGCCACAAACTCTCTGGGCTGCTTGCAGAGTACTTATTAAAATTAAAAACTGGTTACCCCATTGGAGACAACTGGAATGAAAGATTACAGCCTAACTGTATCGTGTACAAACAGTGCCAACTGAATATCACACATCCTAGATCTTTTTTAAAACCATGCCGATATTTGTGAATTTACCATCAATTGGCTGCTTCAATGCGCTAGAATAAACTTTTATGTCAAAGACATTTACAATATTTACATGTAAAACAGGTTGGATTTGTAATCATTTGTCAAAGTTTTCCAACCATATTTATAAACTAGACAAATATTTACCTTCTTCCAGGCTGTTGCAACATACAGTATACATGCCTCATCGTATGAAGAAGCTTGTGATGTCAGAGGGATTGACGAAAAATTTACATTTACACAAATTTACATTTTATTACCCCTTTTTTTGATAAAAAAAGGGGTAATAAAATATGTTCTGCAGTTGCAGTCTTTTTGCAACATATCTGCTTCATCTTAAGAAGCCATTTGTGACGCCAGTGCGGTTAACGAACAATTTAGGATTGTGGCATATTTTTCTTTTAAAAAGTGCTAACAAATATTCTCAGCAATTAAAACAAAATGATTCTTGCAATCTTTTGTAATTACCCCCTTTTTATCAGCAAAAATAGTTTAATTTTTTTGTCAATACCTCTGACGTCACAAGCTTCTTCTAAGGTCGACACAAGTATACCAAATGTATCAAGAGTAAAAGTATTAAACCTACAAAAAAAAGAAGTCAAAATCATAATTCCTAATACAAAATAGTCAAGAAAGTTGAAAAAAGTAATTGAAATAAACACCTTCGTTGCAAATTGAACATTCCAAGACGCACTTCATTTATTCCCATTGCTTCTTAAATAATCTTTTTAGCTACATGTTAACAAAAATAAGTGTAAATTTCGGCTATAGTTCAAAATGATGATGGAAACTTAAGTACGGCTCAATTTATCCTCTCTCTCGCTCTTTGGGCTTAGGTTGGACTTAAGACGCCGTCGAGTTAACAAAAGTAATAACAATTAACAAACTTTCAACTATACATAAATAATAAAAAAAAACCGAATTTGCAAAAAACAAATAAAAAGCAAAATTCTCGGAATCTTTACAATTATTGCTAAATTCACATCTAACATTCTTTTTAAGTGTCAAACACAGTGTTGATAAAGTCAGTTCTGAATAGTAATAAAAATTGTTCAAAATTTGATTTCATTTATACTCCAAAAAATGTCAAAATAAGTTTTAAAAATTCGTTACAAATTATTCTAACTTGACATTAACGTTTCAACTTCAACAACGACTAAACACAAAGACATTCAGATAATTAATGAATTATGAGCTATTTCTTTTGTTAAAGGTTACACATCAACACACCTAATGTCCAGAAGTGATTTGGTTAAAATGTGTGCAGTAGGACATAAGAAGATAGGGATATGATGGGATGTCGAAGGGAATTTCACTTTTAGAACTACTTACATACCAGTTTTAAAAAGTCGTTAATTTAGTTGCCATTAATTTGCTCCTGTTATCTTTTTCAAACCTTGAGTACTTAAAGACTTTGGACGTTCGAGGGGAAGACCGAGAGCTCGATCCCAAATAAGAGAAGCCATGACGCCGAGGGCTCTCGATACACCGAACAGGACTGTGTAGTAATTCATCTCTTTCAAACCGTAGTACTTTAAACAAAAACAAAACAAAAAACAATTAACTTGTTACTACAGCGAAATATACCACACACCAAGAAAATCACAACAGGAAACATTTATAATGCCTCCAGTGTGTGAAGCCCGAGTCCCACCATGTTTCAGATGCGCCAACTGCCATTCAGTGTGTGCAGTAGAGTTGATTTTATTGTTAACCAGACAGTCATCGGTGGTGCTTACCGCTCTCGAGAAAACGACATCCATTTACATATACAAAAACGTTCTTTGTGATGTCATTTACCATCACATTATGCTACCGCTAGCTTTAGTTGAACGAGTGATCAAAACACAACAAAAAACCTAATGAAGTAATCAACATTTTGCAAGTGCTTGAAGTTGTGCATGCCAGTTGATGTATTACACGTCATAGCTAGACACATGGTCTGACTACATCATGCTCACGAGGCTTGTTTCCGAAGCGATTAACTTTACAGTTCAAAACGCAAACGTGACAAATATTGATTAGATAACCAAAACACCTCAACCCCAACTTACAAACTTTCAAGAAACGAACAATTTGGTATTTATGAACATTGCAGGCACCAATAAATTGCGACTTCCAATTTAAAGAACACAAAAAATCCCACTTTTACCAAAATCTTACGATGCGCATTCATGGTTCGAGTTCGCCCGTACTCGACATATGCCAAGAACGGATTCATCGAACGAGCCACATTTCGTCATACTATTGGTTCCCCTCCCCCTCACACCGAAACTCTGGTCCCCACATAACTCACTGGCCATCGTACACCACCAGGAATTTCTTTAGACACCATTTAAAACATACAAAACAATACTCTGCAAAACACATTGACTGCTGTTAACGTTCAAAATATGAAATTTAACAATATACCTGAAGTAAAACGCCACTGTGAGCATCCACATTCGGCCATGGATTCTTAACTTTGCCGGTCTCCATGAGAATCGGAGGTACGACAGTGTACACCTGAGAAACCAACTTAAACAACGAATCGTTCGGCAGATGTTTGAGCGCAAACTCCCGTTGGCAAGTATAACGAGGGTCGGTCTTTCTTAATACGGCATGTCCATAACCAGGTACAACCTGAAAAATTATAGAAAAAAACATTAATGTTTATCCGCAGAACGTTTAAAAGCCTAGACATTCGAGCGTGCATATGAAGCTACAGACGAAATGTTTTGGAAACATCAAATTAAAGTTATGAAATTTGATGTGTCCAAAACATGGTCTCAATTCGGTGCATCCTTACTCTCTTGAAACTGTGTTTCGAAGATTAATCAAAGTTCAAATAGCTTCTTGAATGTCGTGGCCAAGTTTTAAGGTCTTTTAAGACCTCTTAAACTGGATATTCATCAAAAGAGCGAGTCAGAGCAAACATTCGCTCACGATCGCCGATGTTTGCTCATGTTCAACAACACCATAATCACCACCCACACTAAACAAGCCTGAACAAGTTTTTTTTTGTTTGATTAACTGCCAACCACCCGACCTTTTTGAACACGAGCGCGCGAATGTTTGCTCGCTCGCTACCTGGTACTCATCAGACGATTATTGAGTGAGAATGCTCGTTTGCTCTTTTGGTCAATAAACAGCTTTAGACATTTTATTTTAAACCTTGAATTATTCAAATACGCTCAATAGCTGTTCAAGGCCATTGACCTCAAAAAGATCTATGTCAAATGGCCTGCTCTAAATCTGCTCTGTGACGTTATCACAGTAAGAGCAGCAATAAAAGAGCAAACCACCATTTAATAGGACAGGAGTTGATATTTAGGATGAAAATGCCCTATGGACAGTACAATAATAGACCTGTACAACCATGGCGGACACCATTGATGCGACCCCTACTTATAGTTTTTATGTTATGTAAAAAAATTAACGTACTATTGAGACGGCACCATGTTTGAGAGCAGGTTCAGCTCTCTTTGCTCTTGCTTTTAAAAAGAGCAACGAGAGCAGCAATTGCTCTAACAAATGAACACTAATCAAGACCTTCTCTCGTCCATATCAACTTCTTTTCTCTGCTTTTATTCTCAGAGCAGGCCATTCGGACAACACTTATGTTTGCCAGAAAATAAGGCATTTTTCTGAAGTGTCAAATTGCTGTTTGCTTGCTAGAGCGATTTCAGCAACTTTGGAAGCAGAGATTTGACCACGTCGCATGACGCGTCTAGGCTCTTAAAAGTGAAAACACAAACCTGTCCAGATTTCAATGTCTTCCAAATGAACTCTTTCAAACTCTCGTCCGAAACGGTTTTTCCGAGCTCTTTTTGAAGTTTTGTCAACCACACCAACACTTCCTGCAATTAAAATTCAGAAGCTTCAAAATATTCCATCTTCATAAAAAAAACGTCCTCCGAACTATTTTACTGAAAATTGTATTACCTGATTAGCTAAACCGTGAAGAGGACCGGCTAAACCATTCATACCGGCTGCAAACGAAAGATAAGGATCTGAAAGAGCACTTCCGACCAGATGAACGGTGTGAGCACTGACGTTACCACCTTCATGGTCACTTGAGAAAGCAAAACGGAAACACTTAAAGAGGTGAATGAATCCACACAAAAAATACTACCCCTAAGTTACCTGTGAATCGTCAAATACAATCGCATCAACTCTGCAAACTCTACGTTGTCGAAACCAAGCATCGAAACGAAGTTTCCGGACCAGTCTTTGTTAACGTCGATCCCTGCGATCGACTTGCCATCTCTGTACAGATTGTTGTAGATGGTTGCGGCAACCGTCGGTAACTTGGCAATGAGATCCATCGCGTCCTCGTAGACGTACTAAGCAACAAACAATCAGAACTATTCAATGTGGAATCCTTGACGAGAAAAAAACAAACGTCAGGTATTCCACTCCAAGTTCTCACCTCCCAATACTTGGCTTTGTGTACTCCATCAGCGTACGCTTTAGCAAACTTGCTTTCGCTGTTTAATGCTGTTACTGCGGCACTGAATTGCGACATCGGATGGAGGTTGGTGGGAAAGTTGTTCAACATCGTAACGACGTGAGATGGAAGGTCGGCACGATGAGCCCAAACCTGAGACACAGCTTTCACCTAAAAATTGTAGTTCGGACTTTTATCATGTCTGCTTTCTTTATTAAAGCTAATTGGCCGCAATTTTAAATGAAAAATAAAACAGTGAAAATAATTTAAAATAAAAAATCATAAAATATATTATCTGTCCGATCCCTAAAAATTTTCTTTTAACACAAAAAATGCATTCTGGCCCTTCTATTTTGTGTTAAAAGCCAAGACTTGACTTGACTTTTTCAAATGCTCTTAAATGCCTCAGGAGCGCTTAACTGACCCCAGAAGTCCCCATTTATCTAGTCAAGGGCGCCTTTATGAGTTTGCATAACGGCGCCTTATACTCACGCAGTGGTGCTGATCATACGGTATGACCCGCGGATATATTTAAAATTCGCTATCCGGCCCACACTCTTAATGAAGTTACAAATATGACCCTTTCATTGAATAATGTGAATGCCTGTCTGGTGATATTTGCGATTATGAATAATATGCATATATTGCGAGAGTAAGCCTACAACGGCAGTGGTACAGAGGGCAGGCGCCACCCTCAAGTTTTTCCCGGTAACATTTTACAAGTCCAGTCCGGGCCTGAATGACAGGAATGAGAGACACTGGAGGGGAGGGAAACATTGTCGCAAAGTCAATATGCGAAACCTTTCCGTGTTAACCCAGTTTCACCGTATCCGAGCTGTTCTTGGTCCACATTAGCTCGAATAATAAGAGACTCTGCTGTATTTATTTTCACGTTTGACAAATACAATAGTCCCGATTATCCGAGCTAATGTGAACCAAGACCAGCTCGGATACCGTCAAACTCAGTTAACATAGAAAAGTAAAGTATTACTACCTTTTACCCCTCTTTAAATCATCACTTGGCCCTTATGTAAATATACCTTATAACTTTGTGCCAGCAACCATAACCCGAGTGGTTGCATTGACATGACAAAAAAAAACAAACAAGACTAGCTCGGATAAACGGTAGATCCGATAATCGAGACACTACCGTATTGCACGTGCCATTTAATTGAACTTCACATATGAAAATATATTTATGAAACCATCGAGAAAAACAGGCAAACGAGTTTCAGTCTAGAGTGTATATAACTTCGAGAAAAACAAATAAGATATATTTTTATCAGAATTTTTTTTATACACTAAATACAACCCATTTATTATCACTTCTTATTGATTACTTTAGAGCTTTATAAAAAAATGTTTTACTGTCTTGAAGAACTTTTCAATTTTTATTTGTGTAAGATATACGAATGTAAAAATACTTACAGGCATATCACTTTCTGACAATCTTTCAACTTTTCATTCAAATAAACTGGGACAAAAAGTTCTAATCTTTCATTTTTGTCCTAAGTGATCTTCGTGTTATACGGACACCAAACAACCAAATACCTTTTCCAAACTGCTGTTTGGAGAAATTTTTCCTTTTTCCTTCAAGCTAGTCGAACTAGTTCAAGCAAATAACTAGTCCATTACTAATCATTAACATCGCTCATAACAATTTAAGGCATAACTAAAAGGTTGTTTTCAGTTTAAGCCTCGTTTTCACGATAGTTGCTGTCATGAGAGCAGCAACTATCGTGAGAAATATCATCGTGAAGACCACAAGGTATAGTCACTATCCAACTGTTGCGATAGCACTATCACAACTATCTCGTTTGACTAGATAGTTGATAGTACTGTCGCAATAGTAATTGTTGTTGAGTGACCCACTTGTAGGGAAATATCCACTTTGTAGGGAAATTTAGCTTCTGGAGGGAGAGAGGCAACACTGTTGTTGACTCAATGATATCTGTGAAGTAGACGTCACACTGTCATGTGACAGAACTGTCACGTTACTTCAACACATGTAGACAGTTGCTATCTTGAGAGTGAATTATCGCAACTTTCATGACAGCTACTCTCACGAAAGAACTATCGCCGTGAAACGAGGCTTTAGTCTACTAATTTTATTTTTAGTCGACTAAGAAATTTGGTTGACTAATAGTTGACTAAAAAATTTTTAGACAACTATTAATAATCTAAAAAAAAATTTCTTAGCTACAAGCGTACATGGCTCCATCTTAAATGAAACGAATTCCCTTAAATTTAACTCAAACTAGTCCACTTGGAAAACGGCTTAATTTTTTAATCTTTAAGAGATTAATTAATTTTTTTTTCCAGATCGCATTCTCTAATTTCTCCATTTTTGTTAAACTAATAAAAGCATTAGAATAATCGGCGTTAACAAATGCCAGTAACAAAGCAGATATAGTAAGAAAAACATAAGCTACTAGTGCAGATATAATCCCTGTTTGCCATTGTATTTCGTCGACAGCTGCAAATGGTGTCCTAGTGTAGTCTTCATCCGTTAATCTCTTCTATATCTTTTTTTTTTTACTGACTGACTATTCTGTTTTCGTTTATCAACATTTATTTACAAAATACATACTTGAGCTTCTGTTGGTATTTCTCCGGTGACGAGAAGCCAAAAGAGTCCCTCTGGAAGTGGTTGTTCTCCTCCCTTCGCCTTCGGAAGTAACTTTTGGCATTCGGGAATGCTGTAGCCACGGAAGCGAATTCCTTCGTCCGCATCGAGAACAGATGTCTCGGTGACTAGCGCCTTCATGCTCCGCATACCACCGTAGACCTTTTAAATAAAGAAACGCGAAAGAAAAAAAAAAGCCAATCAATAACAATAACTCGACCGCTTCCTCTCTTAAGTCTCTCCGCAAGACAAACCATGTCGACGGTGATTTCTCCGATCTTGGTATTTCCATGTTGTTGCCTGAATTCCTTTATGGACTTTTGCTCTTCCGGGATCTTCCTAGCTAAGACGTCCTTGAGATCCTTTTTTTTTGTTGGTTTACAAAAAAGAATTTGAGTTCATGAGACGAACACCAATGACTCGAGGCAAACTAAATCCAAAATACTCACTGTGTTGTCCGACAGGTTTCTTACAAAAACGGCAGACAAAATTGGAAATCCTTTCTGTAACTAGAAATAGAAATCAGCTGAATCAGTAATAAAAACAGAAGAAAAAACGAATGAAATTTCACTTCTTTCGGCCAATTTTATTTAAAACGGATATTGGTGTTTTCAGAACTACAAACTCCAGGACTTTTTTTGTCCAAGCATCTTAAACGTAATTTCACAAGTTTCGCTAAACGAAAACCTTTTTTCTCCTAATTTAGATTAGAAATAAATGAGACACACACAACAGCGTGAGAATTTACTCAATTCGGACTTTGCAATGGAATTTATTCAATTACTTTTGACCAAAGTTCTTACCAATTTTTGGCACCAAATAATCACTTTTCATTCTTCCGGAGATTTTAAAGGGTACTTTTTTAGTTTTTTTTTTCAGGGTGAAAAATACACTAAAATTCAGTGTTATTGCACAGCCCAGAACAATTGCCGAAGTTCTGAAATATGTTACTGCATATCAACCACTTTCAGAAATTCTTTCAATTAGCAGCCGCATATAGCCTACTACACGGCGAAACTCTAAAATGCAGAAAACTCGCATAAAATGGCCCAAACTAATGTGAAATTGCAGAAAACTCATTAATTTGGGTCGTGTTAAATACGTTTCTGCAATTTCACACTAATTTGGGTCATTTTATGCTAGTTTCTTTAATTTCACGAGCGCCACAGTATTTTTCTGCAGTTTCTGCGTTTTAAAAAAACCCTTCTACGCGTGAGATTTTTCAGCCTTTTCGTCTTATTTTGCACCTTAGCATGGGTTTTACAGCTGCTCTCCTAATCGAAAAACGCTCAACTTGAAACTTTACAACTTATAAAATAAGTAGGGTAAATTAACTTATTAAAAATTCAGATAAAATTCAGTCATTTATTACATTCTAACTTTATGAGTCTGGAAGCAAATTTGTTGTAGGCTTGTAGACACTTAAATTGTTGAAACAAACGTATTAATTGCATACAAATTTATTTCAGTATACAATGATGTAAAACTTTAAAAAAAAAAAAAGTTCGTCGCTGTAGGCCTACATCAAGGTATAACAACACGTGTGCGTTCATTACTGTAGACGCAAGTGTGAAAACGGGGAAAAAGAAAAGACCTTCAAATTCGATATTAAAAACCGTGAAATGAAACTTTCCCGTTGTTTCATAATACCAAAAACGATCATAATGTCTCTCTCTCTCACTTGAAACTTGAGAAAGTCTGATTAATTTAATATCTGAAGGTTCCAACACCATTATGATGAGAATGTTTCTCATCGATTTCACATTGAAATCACGCACTGATTTTATCAATCAATCAACTCGTACTCGTGTGCGCCTAAGGGACATTTCTACTCACAAA
Organism: Brachycybe producta; assembly: GCA_036925085.1. NCBI lineage: Eukaryota > Metazoa > Arthropoda > Diplopoda > Playtdesmida > Andrognathidae > Brachycybe > Brachycybe producta. The sequence continues at coordinate 4,294,994 of JAUPFP010000005.1, read as the reverse complement.
TAATTAATTGACCACCAAAAGTGTGAATTGCAATAGGATATGCAGTTAGAAAACGTGGCATTTGGGTGTTGAACATCAACTTATACCCTCTGAGCAGAATAGAAACTCGGAAGGACCCTGTTGAAGGTTACCCTTTTTCAGAAAATCCAAGTTGAAGTTCAAGAACGAAGACTCCGCTAGTTGAATTTCGACCTAAACACCTTGAACCCCAATCTACCACCCCCCCCCCCCCCCCCCATCTTTCTTGGTGGCCCACCACCATGGTGAAGGTCACCAGTGACAACCACACCGCATGGTCAACCCAGATGTCCCAATACAGAAATGGCCTCATAGGGTCACGGCCTCTCTCTCTCTATCTCTGCATGCATAAAATCGATATTTTTTTATCATTCCGAACGATAAAGGGGGGGGGGAGGGGGCTACTCGACTGAATCGGGGAATCGGAATAAAGATGGGGGGGGGGGATGGCGCCAACCCCGAAATAAAACAGATTACTAATCGGTTTTATTCCTAAAATATACATAATATACAATCCGAAGGACAACGTCACCAACTCTTTATATAGAACTACTTCGTTAATATTCTGATCACCTTTGAGAATTAACTAAATATTTATTAGTTTTCATGGTTTAAAAAAAAAAACTGTTCTTTGAGTTCCATTCATAACTGATGACGTCATCCGTAGTAGGAAGCTAGAGACCACGTTGTTTTTACAATCGCGGATCTATCAGACCTTTACACTACACGTAAGGAGAAGGTCAAACAAAGGTCACTTTAACATTCGATGCTAATCTTAACATCTATTTTGAGGCACACACACACCATTTTGCATTTGGCTCCATTTGCGAATTCGAACTCTCTTTTCAGTATCATTTCGCCTACATTCACTCACCCCCTCCCCCCACCCAGCTCTCATTAAATGGAACATTAAGGGCTGGAACACACAGACGACTTTTGAAAGATTTTTTTGGCGACAAAATTAAAAAGTCGAAGGTCACTGGATTGTCGCCGCAATTTATTTCCTATGGAAAGACGCCGCGTGTGTGTCAAAATTCTGCCAAGGTCAGTGTCTTTTCAAAGAAAACACACTGCGACGTGACCCTCCAGCCGCGCGACCTTCGACTTCCTTTTGTCGCCAAGAAGTCGCTTGTGTGCTAAGGGCCTAAAAGTAAAGCAACAACAATAACTATTTTTTTTTATCCATTAGAGGCTAGCGTTTTCCATTCAAAAGTGTCTGTATTCGACAACGCTATCCTTTCTTCCTCATTTTTTGTAAATTATGGGCCCATTTTTACATGGGGTCTCTCGGGTGTTGAGCAACGCGTTTGAAAATAACGAAATTGAATTCACAAAAGTGAACAACACACACTGTCGACTAGACTACACACAAAAATAATTCCATTCAACACTGGCGAATACGCTGTTTACACCTCTGTTGAGTCAACAAAAGTTGGCCCGCCGCCAACATATGTTCACCCGGTAACCTACCTAGTTGATCAATTTCGTTGAAATGAACCGGTTTTGCACGGTTGTTTGGCCGATTCAAATTTGTTGATCAATCGTGTACTACCCGTGTAAACAGGTCTTTACAAAACAAAATTGTTCCCATCTAGACCTCACGTGGAATCCAGTTCATTCCGCCATTTTGTGCTCAAATACGAGGCCATAAAAAAAAACCTCATATAAGGAACAATCCTATAATCCCACTACTCGCCCTAGATCCTATGGGTTGTTTAGAAAGGTATTTTTAGAACTGAAGACAACTATGCAAATTTGTTTTCGACAGTAACAACACCATTTTAAAAAGTTTGTTCGCTTATGTTAAACTAAGCTAATCATTTTTAAATCAACTTGTATTCGTTTTTTAACAAACTGGAGCCACAGAATAATATTCTTCTCCTTAGCCTGTACTGGAGCAGCGTCCACAGTTTCCCCTGCAACGAGGCTAACCTCGCCCATAATCACCCAGATAGGCATGAATATTTTAAAATGCCAAAGACCCTCCAAATAAATTCTAATTCTTGCACGCGTATTTTTTTTTTTGCACGTTTGAATTTTTTGCTGTTTAAAAATGGACTCAAGGACGCCAAACATGTGTATGATATGATTGCATATTTCGGGATGAGCTAACAGACATTTTCTATGAGTTCATTTTGTCATTGTCAAAATGCTAGTTGTTTGTTTTCCGTTCGGAAAAGCGACGGATTAAAAGGATGATCGGATGAACATTTGGGGTAACTCTAAAACCCGAAACTAAATGCTTATAGAATTGGATGAACACTATACTTTTAAATACATAGGTTATTAGGTGGGGTTACGTTAAATTGAGTTTGTTGCAGGGGGTCGGGGGTCACAGCCACCCAGAATGTAAAAAAATTAATTCGTTTGTGTTCTGCACCCGTGTTAATACTGTAGTGTTCATCACTTGCTTCATCCCAAGGGTTTTGTGTTCATCCATTTCTATAAGCATTCCGTTTCAGATTTTAGGACTACACATGATGTTCATCCGTTCATCGGTTCATCCTTTTATCCTGATCCGTCTAATATACATGTATATAATAATTAAAGAACAAGGTTATAACGTTCATTCTCCTCGGAAAACCTAGAAATTACCTATGAAATCTTAAGGATGCAACAGGCATGACGTCACATCCGATGCATCTTGATAAATGAATGCGAGTCGTTGGGTGCATTTGAGTACACACAGAAGCGTTACAGTAGCTCTACACAATTGCATCACTTCCGTACAATATTGTAGAGCAATCGTACACTGTTGCACGTTATCAACTGCACCAGTAAAGGTAAGGACACACATGTCCCGACCTTTACTGGTGCAATTCTATCCCTCACAACAGCATAGGGGGGGGGGGGGGGGGGGGGGGGGGGTCATTCGTCCACTATTGAAAGTCGCCAATTAAAACAGGTCAAGAATAAGGAATTTCATTTTTGAGGGTCAATTCAACTTTTTAAGTAATAAAATCTTAACTTTTTACGGTTGAAAAAAAACGACAAAAACTTAAAAAAAAAAGAACTATAAACTTACAATTAATTTGCGATTTTTATCATCATCCATATTTTTTGTCAAATATAAGAAGATATAAATCAAAAATGACTTTTTCGCCCTTCAGCAATATTTCATTTTAACAACTCACCTTAATTTTATATTCAAATAAAAACAGAAGGGGGGCTTTTTTCTTAATCACATCCTCAAATTAAACTAAATAAACCACATTTAATTGCACATATATTATTATTATTTTAAAATAAGTAGGTCTTAGATGATTTTCATCATCATTTCACCTGACAAAACTAATCGCAAAGAAGAAAAAAACCGCAATGAAATTTCAACTAATTTCAAATCTAAAAATGAAAAAAAAAAACGTCTGCAAAATTAAACATTTTTATAAAAATTCGGGGCGATTTCTCAATGTGAAATCGTCTTAGCCGTATAAAATGCTTCAAAATTGCCTAAATTTACCGTCAATTTCAATGAAGAGTCGGCGTTTTCTGCTTACCTGCACTGAGCACGTTAATTTTGAAGCCAACACACGACACAGAGCCATATTGCAATTCAAGGGATATTGAACGAAAAAAAGGGGGCGGAGAGAAAGAAAAATAAGAAGAAATAAAAAAAAAAACCCGAACGAACGATGAAGGACTCTTCTCAAAAGGAGGAGAACAAACGCGACCAAAATTATTGAGATGATCTCTTATTAAAATAGATCGCGCAAAAGGACTGGAAATCCGGACGGAAAAGAGCGAGAAACAACCGAAAGCTAAGAAGGAGCACAATCAACACACCCCTACTTTTTAAAACATAGAACAGTCTTAAATAAAGAAACACGCAATCGATCGATCGACCAATGATGACATTGCGCACTTTCCTTAATTCTACGATTTGCACATCGGTTAAACGATCATGTCCTCCTTTTCTGCATGGATTCACCCCCTCGTATCGTCTGATTTGGTCTCCCACGGAAGTCCCAACCCCTTGCCAGGGCCCTTGGATTAATATGAGGCAACGTCATTTCCTCTTTTGCTCAACGTTGCCCTCGATGATGTCATCACTTTCCGCTGAGAAACTCGATGGGTTCTGAAAAGTCAAGGGGAGCCGACATTGAAGAAAATCATGTACGAGATTCACCAAGATTCACAGCAGATGCTGTAGATGGAAAGTTATTTTACTTTTTAACCGCGTTTTACTGGGTATCCAGAATAGAATTAGAATTTTAAAATTTAGTAAAAGGCGTATAAAAAGTAGAATAGATTGCTATACTGTTCGAGATTCACTTCCTAATGTCCGTCCGCCTTATAAGTCTAAAAATGACGTCATCTTAACAGCGCCACCAAGTGGTTGTTGAAGGCAACTGTTTAAGTGTTTTTTTGAAAAAATATATATTTAAAATAGCCTTGAATATGTAATTATTGGTGTTACATGTTATAATTTAAAATTTATATTTATATTTTGCGATAGTGATGGTATTCGAAGAAGCTGGTCCGGCAGAAATCGTGAGATTAGCTCAGAAAGACGAACACTTTCTGACTAAACTCCGATCCGAAGTGACCACTTTGCTTCAGAAGGTAAAAGGAATCAGATGGTGGATATTATGGCACAAAGAGCTCCAATTGGCTTCGGACTTCTGTTATTTCGGACTCACAACTCTGCTGGGTTAGCATGCACTTTATGATAAACAATAGCGAGCCAATCCATAATGTATTTTGTAATTAGGTAACCAGACGCTTGGAGAAGAATACGTGAACGTCATTCAAGTGGACACAACCAAAAGAAGGATTCCTCACTCATGGGTTAAAATTATATAGCGTCGAATTTATGGAATGTTGATCGATCTCTCATAGATTTGTTTTCGCAGAAACGGTTACTGATGATCCTCCTTCATGTTGGTGGACCTTACGCAACAGAACGATGGGCTGAGAGGATCCGATGCAATCTATCGACTCGTCCCGACTTTCTGTCTCATAATCCAAGGCTGAGATCCTTTCTGGAAGATTCTCTTCCAAATCTAAGCCAAGCTATCTCTATTTTACATCGCTGTCACCTTTTGCTTTTTTATTTTCAAGTCAGATATTATCATTTTGCTAAAAGGCTTACCGGAACACGATATGCAAGTTCCTTTTAAGTTGTATAAAAACTGCAGAACGAGTCTCAATGTGAATTTTGTTGGATTACAGGTTCTCATCCGTCCTTGGCTCGAAGATGGTCTTTCTCGATGGGGATACTGGATCTTGGGGCTTCTTTCCCTCCTCCAGTTGCTTTTGAGTTTGGCCGTTTACGCATACTCTTATTGGTCTCGTAAAACTGGTTGTAGTTTGCAGAACGAACCAAGAAGCGATCATCATCGTTCTTGGTACTAATGAAGAGCATAGAAAAATAATAGTTTTTATAAACATAAAAAACAGAATTTTTTTAAAAAAAGAAATAGTTGTTAAAATTTTGAAATAAAATGAATTAATTCTCAGTCTTTAAATAAACTTTAATAATGCACTTTATAGACCAAAAGTTTGCATAAAGTGAACTAAATGCACATTGTGCCCACTATAACATGTTAGTGCCAAATATGCAATAATAATCAGTTTATTTCAAAATTAAAAAGCATAAAATGCACTGTTTCATCCTAAGAAAAATCTTGTGACGTCATAGGGATTGACGAAAAATTTATTGTGTCATTCTGTCTGAAAAAGGGATAATAAATGAATGCAAGAATCCTTTTTTTTTAAACGTTTGATATTTTTATCAATGACATCACAAGCTTCTTAGGATGAGGCAGGTATAATTTTCTTATAAAAAATATTTTTTGGTCAGAAAAATGTTCTACAGAGGATTTCTTAAACCAAATTGTTTTGATTTTGTATTTTCTGTTATTGCTTTTGCTGATTATGACTATAAACTGTTTAATTACTGTTTTATTTGCATAAGAGCTATTCCACACTAATTCACCCAAAGGTGTTGCTCAGTCGTCTCAGATATTAGTGTAAAAAATCACAACAAAACTAGAACATAAAAAATACTCTAACTTTTTTTGTTTTTAAATCAGGCCATAATTTTTGGAGAATTGGCCCTTTGAAGTTTCACTGTTTTGCTGAAAATGATGCAAATTCAAAAAATGCTAACTCCAAAACTAATAAAGATAGAACAATGGTTGATAGCTCAAAATAAACGTCTTAACAGTGGGAAGAAAAGAGTACTTAATCATCTTTTCATTATTTTAAAATTTAGGTTGTCAAATTACATGTTCAATTTTTGGCATTGGGGTCAAAGCTCAGGGTTCATATTTTTTGCAGTTATGCACTTGGGTCTACTCTAGTATGGCCCACTGTTACTTTGATTGAACTATGACTGCAACATAATAAAAAAATTAGCCAAAACTTCGGGTGACTTTTGACCTCGATTTTCGCCCTGTGGTGGTCCACCTGCAAAAAAACTAATTATGCTATGTAAAGTTCATTACATTTCCTTTCCAGTGATGTAAAAACCATAGATGACATTTTACAGGTGAAGAAGTGACAATTTTTTAAAATTTGAAAAATATTTTGAACTATTAATATAAATTGTAACAAAAAAACATGTGCATTAAACATATGCAAATTAAAAAACCTGTAGATTACATAGGATATAATACAATACATCAATGTTTTTAATGTATAAACTTTCAATTGGTAAATTTTTTTTATATTGTAATACATATACTTGTTAAAGTTACTAAAATGTATAAGCCATGTGTAATGTTGTGTATACAGTGTATGTATAATGCATGTGCATACACAGTACATGTATGTATGTATTTTATGTGAAAAATGACCAATTGAAAATTTATAAATTAAAAATTGAAATGATTAAGTGTTTATTGCATTATAGATTATGTAATCTACACGTTTTTGAATTTGCATGTTTAATACACATTTTTTTGTTACAATTTATATTAAAAGTTAAAAATATTTTTCAAACTTTAAAAAATTCTCACTTCTTCACCTGTAAAATGTCATCTATGGTTTTTACATCACTGGAAACGAAATGTAATAAACTTTCACATAGCATAATTAGTTTTTTTGTAGGTGGACCACCACAGGGCGAAAATCGGAGTCAAAGGTCACCCAAATTGGATTTTTCGAAGTTTTGGCTAATTTTTTTATTATGTTGCAGTCATAGTTCAATCAAAGTAATAGTGCCACATACTAGAGTAGACCCAAGTGTATAACTGCAAAAAATATGAACTCTGACCTTTGACCTCAACACGGCCTAAAACGGGTTCAAATTTCACCAAAATGCTAAAAATTGAACGTGTATTTTGACACAATAAATTTTAAAATAATGAAAAGATGATTAAGTACTCTTTTCTTCCCACTGTTAAGACGTTTATTTTGAGCTATCAACCATTGTTCTACCTTTAGCAGTTTTGGAGTTAGCACTTTTCGAATTTGTATCATTTTCAGCAAAACAGTGAAACTTCAAAGGACCAATTCTCCAAAAATTATGACCCGATTTAAAAACAAAAAAATTTAAGAGTATTTTTTATGTTCTAGTTGTGTTATGATTTTTTACATTAACACCTGTGATGATCAAGCAACAAAATTTGAAATTTTGGGTGAATTAAGTGTGAAATGGCTCATAAAATAAATAATTTTCCAAAACAGTTTGTACATTTTTGAATTTTTCTAAAGCGATTAACTAAAATTCAAATAAAAGTCACACAAAAATTCAAAAATTATTTTTTGTAAAAAAAAATAATTAAATCAATGAACTTTTTGAAAAAAGACGTTTTTCATACAATTTTATTTTGAGACAAATGTTTTTTGTTTACTACTTTATCCAGGTCCAAATCGGAACGACTGTCAACAGAATCTTGTAAGACTTGTCCGTTATGTCTAGAAACGCTTTCTTCTCCAACTGCGACTCCATGTGGACACATTTTCTGTTGGGATTGTATCTTGCGGTGCCTACAAATGAAGGTAAAGTGTTTCAAGAGCGAAAAGAAAAGTATCTAATGTCAAATCTGTCGTTTACACAGCAACAATGTCCAGTCTGCTCGGAAACGTTTCTTCCTTCTCGACTCATCTATCTGAGGAATTATTGCAATTGAAATACCACTTGTTTTACCTTAATATATTTATGAACAGATTTTAAATTTAAAAAGTAATATATTTTTCTGTACATTGAAATTTATGAAATAAAATCACCAACAAATTATAGCTTATATTGACATTTAATTTGATGTCTGAATATTGTTTTTCTGTACAAGTTTTTCACTACAAAACAAAGAATAAAAATAAAAAATAAAATTAAAATATACAGACGGCCCTGGGGTTATGACTTGCGTCATTCTGCACAAACAAACCGGGACACTACAGGGCAGTCGCCATTATCAACCCCATCTTCAGCACCAGCTTTCATTATGGGTTCTGATTTACATACACATCCAATGTGGTTAATGAACAGCTAATTATCAAGACATGATGATTATTCTGTCTTTCAGGTGCAAAATTAAGAGAAACTAGAACGTGTTTCAGAAACTAGTGTGATACTTTTTTCAAAATAAACTATTTAAAGCCAAAAATTAAAAAAGTACTGTCTGCTAAGCATGCTTAAAGTTGGGTCATTTACAAACTCACATAAAAAACTTATTTTGAAAGATGCCAACATAAAAATACTAAAGTTATTGAGCTACCCTTCTAGTTTCTAAAACACTTTCGAATTACTTCTGTTTCGATTCGAGATACGCCATTCCGGGTTGGGATTTATAGTGCATAGTTGCAGAGAAGTTATCAGAGTTGGATAACACAGACGGCTCTCACAGTTTATGCTGTATACAAAAATCCGAGAGAAAAAAAAAATTTCGGTCACCTAGAAGAAGAAAAAACTTTTAAAACTGTCCACACCATAGTCTAACCACACACAAAACCTACCTGATTATTGGAGATCAAAGATGCGCCACCGTGATCCTCATGCTGATGACTCAATTAATGCATACACGTCTTTCATGAAATCTTCGAATGCCCCAGTTGAGACCAGTCATGATGCTTCCGTTTATGTCAAAATACAAGCAGCAAAAATGCAGCCTGCACCAGCCCATCAATGCGCACTTAAAATGCGCTCAGTTTGTGAACAAATATTTCAGATACTATAAAATCTACACATTTAATAACTAATAGTTATTAAATGTGTAGAAAAATTGCAGCATCATTATTACCAATTACAAAACATATGGAATTTTGAGCTGATGTTAAAATAGATTCAAGAGATAAATGTAATATTTCACAAACTTATCCATAAAACACTGTCAATACTGAGATTGGCCACTTTGCGCTATTATTTGAAAAAAGTTGGATGTTAATTGTTCGACAATGATACCATTACTGCGTAACCGTCCCCCCCCCTATGTGCTGATACAAAGCCCATGCATGTCAAAATGACGTTCAATGGCTTTAAATTAATGAATTTCAAATGGCCCATCCCCAATTATACACCACAAATTAATTTTCTGCAATATTCTCAACACAGTAAAATACGATAAAATGCATTAACAAACCCAAAATATTACACATATTTGATTTTTGGTTTAGAATTTTTCATTATATGCTGCAAGCCTCACAGCGGCCGTGGCACAAAGGCCAATTTGAGCTGTTGAGTTCGTCTCCAAAAGGTTATCGCAAGTGGCTGGGCTGTGGTTGACATTGTATTTCTATGGAAAGACGCCGGACTTTTGACATGTGCGGCTTCTGAAGAGAAAAAACCAACGCCGGTCGTGGGGCTGCAGTTACTATGTATTGGTATGGAAAGACACCGCACCTCTGCACACGAACCACATGCTGACTTCATTTTGCAGTGAAACTCAACAACTAAAAAGTATTTCCTGTGCCAGTGGCAATCTGATCACAGATGGATTATTAAAACAAACATTTTTTTATCAAAAGTTTATTATTTCATCTTATATGTATTATATTTAATATGCAGTTGAATTATTATCTCGGAAAATTGTAAACTTTATTTTTTGTTGCTTTTCGTAAATTTTTTTTTGTTTTGAAAAACGATTAAATTAAAGGTTAATGAAAACTTATTTGACGGCTTGAAGAACAAAATAATACAGCTGATATTTATATACAACAAGTGCAACTCATATTTTGAAGTAAAAATTATGAAATATTGTCTACCGGTAACGAAATTAATATTTAGAAAACAAAAAAATGTAGTTCTCTTTTATACTCTCATTTTTCTTTCCTTTGAATATTCAACTAACTTTCTTAGACAATTGGTGCTTACTGATTTTGGGCGTTCAATTGGCAGGCCGAGAATTCGATCCAAGATAAGATTCGCCATCACACCAAGAGATCGAGACACTCCAAAAATGACTGTATAATAGCTCATTTCTTTCATTCCATAGTACTAAAAGTAAAAGAAAAAAAAACCTATGCATAAATACTGTAGACCATATTAACGCCGGCTTTCGATTACTTGTTACCCAGAGCAAGACCTGGGTAATTGCCCCCTATCACGAGAAAAACTACTGTTATGTACTTATGATTGTTTTCAATACTTACAATTTGACGCTCAATAAAATTTCAATTTTTTACCATTGCAAGAAGCAAATACAATAAGAAAGTTGTTCATATTAAAGGTATTATAAATTTCATTTTCCCATAGACATCATTGATAAACTATTTATATTTAGTCTATCTTGGTGCCCTATTGATCTTTATAATAGCTTTTAATTAACTTGATTTTGCAACAGTGAATATAATGATGATAAATATTCTTGTAAATAAATTAGGAAAAAATCAATTTTTAATACGTTTTATCTTATTTTTTATGCACCTCAAAAGTGAGGCCCAGTGGTCACACTTGGACCGGCACTGAAACACATTTGCCCAGTATGCAAATGAAAAACAACAACAACAATGAAATTGAGTTTTGTTTATTCTGAATTACTGTATCACATCATTAAGACAGGGTTGCCACCGATTATCATTTCTGAAATTCTGACTTTTCCAGGTTTTTCATATACCAAACTTGGATAATGTATTTTCCAGGATTTTTTTAAGAGCCTAGATCCACGTCCATCTTGTTGTTTTGAGCAGACGACAACGAGACAAATGAGTGTTCTTATATGGTGTTACTAAAACTGAAAGAAATCGCCTCACAATCGCTCAACTCAAATACAGTAAAGCGCAAAATGCAATAAAAAGTATTGTTCTTCACGTGCTCGATTTATATAATTTTTGAAAAGGTCCTTCTATTTTTAAACAAGGTTCAAAGTCGTTCGTTTTTTCAACCCCATGTTAAATCCCATAGGATCAAAAACCGTCCCACAAACATTTGAAAAACTCTCGTTAAAACTGATTTAGAACAATAACAAAATAATTCGCACATACATTCATGTATTGGCTTCACGATGTTTCCTTTTTATAAATTTTGAAAAGGTCCTTCTATTTTTAAATAGCGTTTAAAATCGTACGTTTTTAAACTCCATGTTAAGTCCCATAGGACTAAAACACCGTCCAACAAAAGTTAAGAGAACTCTGATTAAAAATGATTTAGAGCAATCAGAAAAATTAGCACGTACTTACATGTGTTTATTGCCTTCAGGATTATTCCTTTTTCTAAATTTGAAAAGGGCTTTCTAGTTTTAAATAACATTTAAAATCTTACGTTTTTTTAACTCCATGTTAAGTCCCATAGGAGCAAAAAACCGTCACCCAAACATTTGAAGAACTCCCGTTAAAAACAACTCAGAACAATAACAAAATAATTACTACGTGCATTAATCTACTGGCTTCACAATGTTTTCTTTTTATAAGGTTAGCACGCGAAATCATTTTTCTATTAATTAATATGTGACTTCGAACCAGGATAAAAAACGTTAAAAAAACGTTTTTCAATCAACAACGATCGCAGCGCCTACATTCGGAGAAATTTTGAACTAAACGATGTATCTAGCCTCTTAAACAACTTTTGCACACTATTATTATTATTTGACATCCATACGCTCGTACACTGTACCTGTAAAAGAACACCAGTGTGTGCATCGGCATTTGGCCACGGATTCTTCACTTTGCCAGTTTCCAATAGAATTGGAGGTACAATGTCAAACAATCTTGACACTAGTTGAAAGAGTGGATCATGCGGAAGGTTCTTTAGAGCAAAATCTCTGACGCACAAATAGCGAGGGTCAGTTTTACGAAGGACGGCATGGCCATAACCGGGAACAACCTAAACAGAATATATAAAAGTGGCAGTGGTCAATTCATGTACATACGGTTATGCGATTTAAATGAATAAAAAAGTGTCCCGATAAAAACCTGTCCTGATTTTAAAGTTTTCCAAACAAATTTCTGTAAGTTTTCTGTAGATACATCTTCGCCAAGTTCTTTTTGAAGGTTTTGAAGCCACACTAAAACTTCCTAAAAGCAATTAATTTTATATTTTGAATTCATTTTCATTCGGCTATATTATGGAGGGTGCATGGTAAGCAATAGCAAATACTGAATAATGTTGCCGCTCAGTCCTCGCGGCAGCATGATACGTTGAAATTTAATACCTGAATTGCTAACCCATGTAGCGGACCAGCTAAACCATTAAGAGCAGCAGCAAACGAAAGATACGGGTCTGCGAGAGCACTTCCAACAAGATGTCCAGTGTGTGCACTCACATTACCAGCTTCGTGATCACTACAAGAATCAAACGAATTACAATACATTACAATAGCATTATTTTTGTAAACGATATTTTGAATTTTATAGTGTAAGTAAGTCATCGATGCTCCCTGGGTTTACGCCCTGAGGGAGTAAACTTTTTACCCGTTCTCAACCTATTACGACAGTAGCCCCTTTTGACCAAAGTGAACCCAGTTTTGACGACGGTTGGCCGAAAGTGGGCCCGGGTTGCCGACGCTCTCTGCCGGGACCTAACCGACCAGGATCGGTCAGCGCTTTTCGACGGCAAAATATGCTACCTAATGTCAATTTCCTGATAATTAATACTTGGATAATGTCACATAGACTCAATTTTTTTTTTAAAGTTGCGGTGACTACAATTATCTTAAAATAGGCTAAAAAGAAACTAAAATGCCATAGACCTCCATGTAAATTCTAACTTTTGCACGCGTTTTTCAGTATGCTCTGTACGTGCTGGAATTTTTTTTTCACTATTTATTAAGAACTGGTCACCCCTCAATACTGTTATTCCACTCAGTGAGATGAGTGGTTTTTCAAGATGAGTGATCACTAGGTCGGTGAGGCGTGGCGTGTAATTTGTAAGAAGAGGTCCGTGCACTATGAAGCAGCATGAGCTACGTGATGTATAGTTTGCAAAAAGCTAAGCGTCCACTAGGTCAATGGGGCGGGCGGAGCGGCGTGGTGCGAATCGGTTTTGTCCCCTCCATTCTGACCGAATAATTCCGATTCACTTTACCGCCATAATGGACGAGGCTCCATTCATTCACATGCATTTTGTTCGGGGCGGGGGGCCGCCTGCGCCACACTGCTGCACCCCACCGACCTAGTGGAAGCTTAGCTTTATACTGCCAAACTACGAATATTTTTATTACTACAGAACTTTTTTTTTAAATTTAAACATCTTATTTAATTTCAACCATAAATTCTTTTTACGACAATCAACATACCTGTGTGAAAATAAGTACAGTCTCATGTATTCCACAAATTGGTGATCATCATATCCTAGCATGGACACATAGTTTTGGGTCCAATCTGAATTCTCATCCATTTTTTGGGGTTTTTTCCCATCTCTGTATAAATTATTATAAATTGTAGCAGCGACCGTCGGCAATTTACCGAGTAGATCCATCGCATCTTCGTAAACATACTAGAAATAAATAAATAAATAAATAAACAATAGCGTTTCGCTTAGTACGGCCTACAGCTAAAGATAACATCAAATAAGGAATCAAATGAGGAAAACTACATAGACTAAAGCTCCAAAAACAGCTATTGCGTGGCCCTGGCCTAGTGGGTTTGCAAATGCATGAAAATTCGAGTTGCCACTTAGTAAACTTGTAAATTCTGGACCGTACAAGAGATTAAATAAGCATTTCATCAGTATATCAATTAAAATAGATTGATTTAGTGATTAATTAATACATCAATTATTATACTGAGACATCTATCAATCATTGATATATTTATTGATTATATTTTAGAAATATGCTGGGGAGCATTAGAAAAAAAATCTGCTAAAATCGTAGCATAAAGGCCCCCTCACTAATTTCAATAAACTAGTTTCCTGGGGAGAGCTTATCGAGGCGAGTACGAATATGCATATTTCGCTAGGAACCAAAAACGACCAATAAAACACGTGCAAAAGACATCACGGCATTTGAAGGATTATTTATACCTATATGGGTGAGTGTTGGCAAGCTATGTTAGGTTAGATCAAGGTAGGTCTGCCGAGAAGTCCCCTATACGGGCAGCCTCCAGTCCAAAAAATCAATTGATTTAATGAAGAATGATTTAGGCTAGGCCACACGTATGTTACTATAGAAAATAACTAAAGTAATAATATATACGAGGTTGTATATCCCTGCAAGCTCTAACTAATTTTGCTTGTGTTTGCTATTTTCACCAAACAAATGCACATATTCGAACACAGCCTGAAAAGATCTTTCCAAGACGCTAAAAAACATTTTATAACAATAAAAAAATTATTTCTCAAGCCAAGTAAATTTCGAGACATTGAGCGTCTCGAACTGAATTTGTCGGGATACCGGAACAGAGGTCTAAAAACCGGGACTGCATGTTCTGAAAAAACCGTGACAAATGGAATCCCTAGTCACATGATTTATAACAAAGTAAATGCTTTGTGTAATTGAGGAAAAGCAAAACCTAAAAAGTAAAATAACAGCATGTGTTCACTTCATAATAAACAAATTGCTTTTTACCTCCCAGTAGTCGGATTTGTGCAAACCACAAGCATAAGCCTTCTGAAATTTGCTTTCGGTGTTTAATGCTGTCACTGCCGCACTGAATTGAGACATGGGGTGGAGATGACTCGGAAAATTATTCAACATTTTTACAACATGAGGAGGAAGTTCAGCACGTTTGGCCCACGTTTTCGAGAGAGCCTTTACCTGTGAAATATACGTATAGATTTAGACTATACTTAAAGTAGTCACACTATCCATAAATGACATCAAAAAGCAACTAGTAGTAAACAAAAAAAGAAACAGTCCAAAAATCAATGCAACTAAATATAAATATTCAGTCGACGATTATGAAGTTTTCCATATGGAGTACTTTGGCTGAAATATGTTTCTAATGCCTCGTGGCGACCGCAGAAATCTTGCATAAAAACTAGGTGCAAGTAACAATGGATAAATCTTTAAACAACTACCATCTGGCAGAAAATATTAAAAAAATACACGCTTACTCTCAAGCGTGGTACGCCACATGCATAGACGTCACATTACTTAATGAGATTTAACAAAATTTTTACCAAATAATAACTTAATTAACCTTTGTATTTCAGGCCAGTGCAGCGAGTGAGGAGAAAAAAAATGTTAACAATCCCTCTGGTTAATTAAACCAACACATAATCCTTTAACCTCGCATCGAAAATCGTTATTTTTAAATTTAAACAAGTTGGTAGCATGAGCTCTAGATTGTCTTTCACAGAATTAGCCTCAAATTTTTATTTTATCTTACTTAAAAATTGTACAAGTATATATTAAACTAAATCGCTCATGGGCTGATGAAGAAGGGACTAGTAGCCTCTACATGTGGTTGCCAATGCACATGGCTTATGTTGGTCTGTGAGCCCCCGGACCCAATCTAAGGGGGCGCTCCGGATTTTCAGCCCGGGCGCCGGCCTCGGTTTGCCAACCGAGGGTATTTTGTTTTCATTTTTCCTTGCTTGAAGGAGGCAAATAAAAACCTTCCTTCTCGGGAGAAAGGCGCGCGTGGCGCGTACTACGTACGTGAGAGCGCCTGAGAAGTTTTCATATTACACTTTCCGCCCTTTCGCCGAGATGGGGGCGCGCTTAGATTCTGGCTTCCACCCTCAAAACTTGGCTAGATCCGGCCCTGATGAGCCCTTCCCGAACTGGCCTAAGGGTCAATAATGTTATTTTCCATACAATAAGTACGTTCTAAAAATATTAAGATATCAAACTTGCTATACAGTCAAATGACAACAAGTATAGCACCTGCAACAATTTTTACTCAAAACAAAATTTGCCAAACTGCATTGATGTCATTAATGCACACAAACTCAATGGCCACCACATCAGCACCTGCTTTTCAGTGGGTATGTCTCCAGTTACAATAAGCCAAAACAAACTTTCTGGAAGAGGTTGGTCACTTCCTTTAGTCTTCGGCAAGAATCTATAACATTCTGGAATAGTGTAGCCTCTGAACCGAACACCATGATCCCGATCACTCTCCGAAGTCTCCGAAACAATTGCCAACATATTACGCATTCCACCATAAGCCTTTATAAAAAAAAAACACTTGTTTGAAATGAACCATGTTTCAAGATTGAAACACTCGAGGCAAAATTAAGTCACTGACCATGTCGATAGTGATCTCGTCAATAACTTTGTTGCCATATTGGTCACGAAATTCTTTAACAGTATTCTGAATATTTGGTATCTTTGTTGCCAAGACACTCTTCAGGTCCTGTTTTGAAAATAGTTGAACCTTGAATCAACTTCTCGTAATTTAACAAAACTGCATTCAAAATGTTATACTTACGGTTTCCTCAGAGAAGCTACTCGTTAACCTCGACCCTCGAAAAGAACCATGCTTTAAAAATAAAAAAAATTCTTATAATTGAAGCAACTTTATTTGAAAGAAGACCAGTTTTTGACAAGTAGCAATTATATTTGAAATCATGTTTTGAAGAAGATTGTCATATTTTGTGACTTACAGTTTAACGTTTCGATATAAATTAGCAAAATTAATATGAAAATTAGTACAAACAATGTTGTTCGCGTGTCTACATAGCACACATCATCAAGATATGCGTGATGTTAAGTGTCCTATTCGGACAATTGGTATTCTGTGCTGCTGATGAATTGTTTTGGATCCACTGCATATGCAAGCTAAAAAAATTTTCTAATAGCACCAACTATGCCATCGACGGCAGGGATTATTCTACCATTTTATTATCCTGTGACTATAAGCCCATAGATTGATTATGATTAGTTAAAGGGTATTTAAATAGAAAAGAAAGTACCACCACATAAACCTCAAACGGGCTCCTAATTGAAAGTTACGGGCGAGGGTACGGCCTATTCTCTACCATTAGTAACACAGTGGCTGTCATTCGAAAGAATATCCTGAATGCTAAAGGTGGATTCACATTACTCAACAATTTGTTTGAAAGTGAAATGTAATGTCGCACAACGCCACTTGCAACATAAGACTATTTGTTTGTGTTTTGTAGCATTTCTGTTAGTTGCTACAAATTCTGCTGCAACTGCTAAATGAAAAATTACCCAGGATATCTCGGGATATCCTGGGTAATCTTACGTTTAGCAGTCGCTAGCCTTCAACCAAACAAAAAAGCTTTGTAATTGTCATATAATTTGCACTGAAAGGAGGGGGGAGGGGGAATAAGGCGAAAAAGGTGCCCATCCTTCAAGGTTGGAGTTTTTTTCTGGAATGTTGCTGTTAGGTTGTGTCTGTATAATGTCATTGATCAAGATGACTTGAAAAAAAAATTTGTGAAGAAATTCTTTAGGAACACAAAACAGATAAAATCGTTGTATATTGTGCAGCATTGTATTCAACTTTATTGAGCAATGTGAATCCAACTTAAAATGGCCACCGCAAAAAAGGAACTGTCGCTGGATATGTTAGTGGATTTTGAATTTGAAAAATTACTCTGCAAGCAGCCATAAAGGCCTATGGCAGAGGGATGGATGCTCGTTCAGTTACCAGTACTTTTCTCTACTGAACTTAACTGAAGTACCTTGAAGTACCCATTTAGACCCAACACATTGCTAGAAGATACTTGTGAATTAAACACTGGGTTGAAGAAAAATTTAACGTTTTTGTCACAGACTAAATGACAATCATAAATTTTACATCAACCCCTTTTACTTCACAGAAACTTCTTACGACGAAGCAGGTATATTAGGCACCATTCATGTTAAAATAGGCCGTATTATTTTTCATTTCGAGAGATAATTATTTGTTGCCGTGGCATTGAGTGGAATTTTAACATTGAACGACGCCTCCCACATTGCAAATTCTCTAAAGGTGCTTTAAAAAACTAAAGTATACCTGCCTCATTGAAATAAGAAGCTTGTGATGTCATGGGGTTGATGTAAAGTTTCGGCTTATGTTATGTAGTCTGATAGAAAAAAACATGATAGCAAACATTTTCAACAGTTTACACAATAGGGTTCTTACATTCTTTTGTTATTACCCCCTTTTTATTTTCCTCAGACAAAATGACACGTGACTAATTTTTTGTCAAGTCCTTTGACGTCACAAGCTACTTCGTCAAAGAGACAAGTATAGCTGAACGCACCCAATTTGCATACATGTATTTGGGTTTGTCTGTACATAAGTGTGTGTTGTGCAGTGGCGGAGATTTACTATTTTGTCTCCCCCTAGGCAGCAACCATGGTGCTGTCCCCGAGCAAAGCGATGGGTGCTGGTTTGAGACATCCATTGTTGGATACCACCAGACCTCCTTCATCTATTCGCCCTCCCCCCTTAATCTGTACTTCTGCCCACCCCAGTTATATTCTGTACCATCCACAAGTTACCTATTCATCACGTAGCCTACCTTAACTATTCCCACCCATTCATCTGTCTATTCATTCTAAATTCCAGCGCTACGCAAAACATTAATAAGAGCGCGCAAAAAAATACCGGACAAAAAAGAAAAATGTTACTTAAGGAAAAATATTTAAAATGTATTCTTGACCTAATCAACAATTAAAATAAGGAATCGTTTAATTTTATGTTTCAATTTAAATTAAAGGTAAACACTGAAAAAAATTACATTTTTTTTAAAATGCGTCCCTTGGACTTTAGCACAATAGGCGACCGCCTAAGTTCGCCTACGTAATCAATTGCAAATTTTCGAATAAATATTCTTTTTAAGCACACCCTGTATGTAAATAAAAAATTAGTGAAAAAAAAAATTACTAATACACCGGTAGATATCTATAATAAAAAGGAATAATAAACATAGTAGAACGTCTTACCTGAAATGCCAATATTAACTTGGATTTCAAATGCCGAAAAATAGCCATGGTTTTAAATTAAATTATATTATTCGTTGATAACTTTATGTACTGTATATAACCTTTTACGTATATTATGCTATTTTATAATGTTAAAAAAAATTAAAGCAAATGCTAACTGTACATTCAACCAGCAACCTTCAAAATGCAGACAGATTATGATATGGTTGTGTAGTGTGACATCCACTAAACAAAGTCCTAATGTCAGTGAAGGGATTGAACTAGATTGCGACCAATAACAAAAAACGTGATTTAAATCAGTCCAAAGTTTATCCTTTGGTCTCGGAGCTTATTTATAGAATCTAGATTAACTTCTTATTCTTTCAATTCTGTCGACCAAGGTCAACTTATTAAGCCTTCTTCTAAGAAGGCTATTTTGTTTTTATTATTTTGTTATTATTTTTTAATTGATAAATGATAATAAACAGTTAAATTTACATTTGTAAAAAAAAAATTAATGAGAATTATAAAGTGTCTCAAAAAGTTCATAATGTAGATCTTCTTAAAAACCCAGGGCGTCATTACAAAGAAAGTTATATAGTTGTGGCAATCATCTCTTATGATGTCATTGCTTTTGTATGAGGCACCGTTTGGGTCATGGATATATCCCAGGTAAAAATATATATCCCAAAAAAATATTTTATATATCTCAAAAAAAATTAATATATCTAAAAAAAATTTATATATCTCAAAAATATATTATATATCCCAAAAAAATATAGTAAATATCCCAAAATATATTATATTGTATATCCCAAAAATATTTTATACATCCCCAAAAATATTTTATATATCCCAAAAATATTGTTAGGTTAGGTTAGGTTTTTGGGATATATAAAATATTTTTTGGGATATATAAAATATTTTTGGGATATACATTTTACTAGAGATAAATCTATATGTTTGAGATTTAATTGAAAAACATGTATACTGTATAATTACACTTTTTATATATATAAAAAGTATATTAATTAAGACCCAAACGCGCCTCATACTTTTGCACTATTATTTTATGACCGTCATATTATTATGTATTATATATAAGCCCCATATTATTATTATTATACATCAGTCATACAGTATGATAATGGTTTTCATTATAATTTTTTTTTATTTGCTTTTGTGACTGCATTACAAGGTTATGTGCTTGATATGACATTTTACTGTCATATGACAGTCTTATTTATTTTATCTGTAATAACACCCCTTAATTGCATTTCAAATTCCAGGAGTGTCATCTAATGTAACCTTGTGAAGGTCGGGGTCATTTAGGGAGAGGAGTTAAATAGAAATATTTGATCAGATCTTTAATTCACCTAAATTTTTTGGCACCAAAATTCTAATATCGAAGCCTATAGCAAAAACCTAATACCTTTTACACACCTGATAATCTAAATGTATTTAAATAATAAACGTGTTCTACAGAGCCCTGTGAAGGGCAAACAAACAATATGTCGTCGAATTCAATTTATTCAGTTATTAATCTGAAAATATTGAGTTAATACTTAATAATATATAAACTATTGATTTAGTATTTCAATTTAAAATATTAATAATAAAGTCAATTTTTACTTGGTTCATGTCCTTAACTGGATTCCGTATAATTCACCTAAACACATCATGTGTGTACTGCCAATAATGCATGTATTAAAGGCAGCCATTGAAAAATATAATTAAAAAAAAAAGAACAATAGAGTAAAATAAGGATTATTCCGCATTTAATAACAAACAATATAAAGAAAGAAAAAAAAAAAGGATTTAGGAAATAGAAAAAGTAAATTTATTAGTTATAAGTCATTTTCAATCAGGTAATTTCATGTGTTTTAAGCAGACGTTATTTTGTAATTGCGTCATGAAAAGTTTAACATTCAATTTCTCCTCACGGATGGTTACACATACAGAAAAAATTCCACTGAAAAATAGATTATCTATTTTGAATAATGTACAGCGTTTTCCAAAAATAAAATACACACTTTGGTTGTTAATAACTGCAATATTTATTTTCCTGAATTTAATTTAATAATTATATAAGTTATAAAACTTTCAACACATGTTGGACATTGTTGGACAATAATGCACCAGAGTGCGCAATGCACCCATACATAGCAAAATATGCAAAATATTAAAAATATCCTAGCACTACTTACTAAGTAAGTTATACACATAAATATTGCTCAAAATAATTGTATTAGTTATTTAAAATTAAGAGCCTAGATACACGTCCATCTTGTTATTTTGAGCAGACTACAACGAGGTGTTACTAAACTTGCAAGAAATCGCCTTATAATTGTTCAATTAAAATACAGTAAAGCGTAAAATGCAATAAAAAGTATTGTTCTTTACTTGCTCGATTTATATAAATTTTGAAAAGGTCCTTCTATTTTTAAACAAGGTTCAAATTCGTTCGTTTTTTTTAACTCCATGTTAAATCCCATTGGACCAAAAACCATCCCACAAATATATGAAGAACTGTCGTTAAAAACGACTTACAACAATAACAAAATAATTAGAACGTGCATTAATCTATTGGTGTCACGATGTTTTCTTTGTGAAATTATTTTTCTATTAATTATTATATGACTTGAAACCTGGAGAAATAACGTTAAAAACCCATTTTTAAATCAACAACGACCGCAGCGCCTACATTCGTAGAAATTTTGAATTAAACGCTATATCTAGGCTCTTAAAAAAGCATTCAACATATAAATGAAATTCTTAATATTTCGACGTCACTGCAAGCATTAACAACAGTGACATTTACTCACTGCAATTAGATACATTTAGTAAACGATACATAAACGCGAGTTATGTCTAGTTGAATTCTTAGCCCCATGGGAAGTACCATACAACTACTGTCTAGTGTGACAAAATGATAAATCCAGCACTAAACGCCTTGGTAGAGCTCAATGAAAAGAATTCTGAAAAAAATATTCCAAAAACATAAATTCCACAAAATGTAACTCAGAAATTTTTTCGAATTTTTAAAAATCTTAAATCCTTGTGCTTTTCCAAGCTTTTTTGGACTTCTGGGGCCAGTTGAGCACAACAGCGGTCCTGGCAGCGGACCTGCCAGAGGAAGCTGATAGGGTGTGCTTACCGTTTTTTAAATTACCTCTCTATGCTGCTTTATATACCAGCTCATTGAATTTATGCCCAGCATGGGCTTTTTTTTCCCAGACAAGATGGATATCTCGTTCCTGTGTTTTCCATCCACTAAGCATCATGTTAGTCTGGTATGCTTCCCATGTGTAACTGGTCTTCCCCAACAACCACCTTATAGTAGACATTGAGTTTGAATTAGATAGAAACTGAATTCCATGGCCAGAGTTTGCTCTGCATATTCATCTGCTTTCTGAATGGCCAGAAGCTCTGCTTAGAACATCTACCTGGCAATCGAGCTTCCAATGTCTCACAGGTCTCCTCCTGCTCTACAATCACAAAACCGTTCCAGTGTATTTTCCACCAGGCAACCTCTCTTTTTTTTCTGTCCAGGCCTGATTTGTCTACTATTCTGTTTGGTTCTGCTATATTGGCATCATGCTGAAAAATCTATAGCTTGGGGAATGCATCACACAACACTGCTAGAATACCAAACAAATGGGCTTCCATCAATCTTTGTTCAACAACATTACTTAAAGTTGCCATGATGAAGCGGTTTACCACCATCAATGCTCTCCTTAGATAGTGCAGGTATGAAAAACCACATTATGTATCATAACGCCCAGACATACACACACATATATACACACACACAAACACAGCCTTTTTGTTCTATGCACGATCCTATGGCCCCTTTGTGCTCTGCTTTGCAGAGCAACAAAGGTCCAAAAAAAGAAGTAGGTCTATCTGATTCTGCAATTTCTGTGTTTACATCGCCTAAAAAAGCGTTCTCATTCTAAAAGTGGTGGGAAAAAGAAAGCGACTTTACACTTTGTCAACAAAAAAATAATTTCAAATGTGAATAGTTTGTGAAACAAGTGATTTTTATCAAATAATGATTTGAGTGTTTGTTTATTATTAGTTAATATAATTTTATGCAATCATTGTTATAATAAAGAAATCTAATGCCCTATTTTAACACACATGTGTGTATGCACCTTATTGCAACTGCTTTTTTTAAAATCAGTTTAAAATACATCTTCAACAAATGATAAATATTATCTATACTAGTTTAATAAAACTATCGTTAATACTCCAACTTTTATTATCAATTTTTCGTACATAATTAGGTCTCGCACTATATTTGAGGGCTAAATAATTACTGTATCACTTATATTATTTATTTCTGAAATCTATGTTGAAAATGTAATGGGTTGCTTTAAATTCCAGGCCGTTTAGTAATCCTAAATTGAAATAAATTGATTATAATCATTCCATACTTTCCATTCCTGTTTGATGAGCATTGTAGCCTATAATTATTATCTACATGTACATGCTACATGAATGCAATGAGGGAGCACACATTCATGAATACTTTCAAAACTGAACGTTTCCATCACCAGTCAGGCAATGCCTGCCACTCATAGTCACCAATTTTGATGAAAATTAAAATGTGTGTAGGGAATACACAATAATTAGACCCTTATTTTTTATTTTGCCATATGACCATTATTTCTTGAGAAAAAAATTCCCAAAGTTTGGGTATCGGATGAAAAAATGCATTTTTCTGTAAAATTTTAAAATTCAATATCTCGTAAACCGTAAGACAGATTTGTATGACATTTTCAGGGTATCATCTACCTATTATATATTAACAATGTATATATATTCATTATTGTTTGTATTTATTTATAAATTGAAAAAGAAAATCCCTAAAAAGTTGCGAATTTTGAAAAATGTGGCTTTTTTGATGCCCTGTATAATGGCAAAGAAAAGCGCCATTTTCACATGA
Source organism: Brachycybe producta (assembly GCA_036925085.1). Taxonomy (NCBI): domain Eukaryota; kingdom Metazoa; phylum Arthropoda; class Diplopoda; order Playtdesmida; family Andrognathidae; genus Brachycybe; species Brachycybe producta. Next base: position 4,270,880 of record JAUPFP010000005.1, on the reverse strand, counting down.
AACACACCAAGACTTTCATTTTTTGCCGTTTTTTGGAAATTTTCCAATTCATTTTTTGACAATTTTTACATTTTTGAATTTATGGGTTTTTATGGTCCTCGGTAGTCGGTTTGGCCCTTTAGAGTTCATGTCAGTGCTTTCATAGGCTAAATGTAGTGGGCGCGTGTGGTGGCGGCCACCACCCCCCCAAAAAACTAAATTAATTTTCTTTTTTAAATTATTTCTAATTTTTTGTAATAAAAACAGAATACAAGTTCACACATTTGTCACCAATTTATCTGTCCCTGTTCATGCTGCATGGCCAGCATGTAGCATTTTTAATGCCCTAACAGTTCAATCCTTCCAAAAATGCAATCCAATACGAGGTCTTTTTTGTTTGTGGTCTCCTAACTCTTGCCACACCACTTTTCAATCCCAATTTGTGTCTATGAAAAGAATAGGACCACTCCTACCGGAAGGTAAACTCTATAAAGACATGTTTTCTACCTGAAGGATCGAGTGAAACTGAGTTTAGGTGTGGACACGGATTCCACGGAACAATATGTTTCTGGACTGTATCATGTTTGTCGATTCTGTCCTGCAATAATGTATCGCGACAGTCTTGCGACATTGTTTCGCCACAAAATATCCCAGTTATATGCCCAATTACCTTAATACATGTAACCGAAATGCAATGATTCCAATGAACCCTTTCATGATTCATACATTGTTTTGGCCAAAACCAGATGAAAACGAAATGGGCGAAAACTGCTAATGTATTTCGTCAAACATGAAACTTTCCTAATTGTTGTGCTCCAGTAGATGGCATACATGTTGTGTGTCAGCAACCTCTAAATAACGGTTAAAACTATGGAAATTACAAGTAGATAAGAGAGATAATTTAATATTACCACCCAAATTTCTTACAAGAAGCATGTTTTTTTCATAGGGTGCCAATTCTATTGTATTAATGGCTGTTGTGGATTCTAAGAACCGATTTGTAATTGTGGATGTTCGTCGGGTATGTTTCACGTGCAGTCCGCTAGTTACAGATATAATAACTCAGTGACAGGAATGGCTTAAGAGCCTATATGTGTGACGCCATTTTGAATATTAGCAGATGACAATTATAGTTCCACTTTTCGCCGTTTAGTGGCGCCCCACAGCTAAGCCATTGAAACCAATGAGAAAGAGAAATTTCTATTTTAAAAATACATGGTTCAGGCAAATGTTTTGTTTTCTGCAACGAAAATTGTTATTTTCAAAATTCAAATTGCAATATGTACATAACAATATTGCTCATCTAGTGATACGTTGGTACAAATTTATAATTAGTTTTTCTATTTTTAATTTCGCTTAAAATCTCGTATTTTTAGCCCATGTTAAATTCCTATTTAAAAAATACATGGTTCACATAAATGTTTTGTTTTCTGCAACAAAAATTGTGATTTTCAAAATTCAAATTGCAATATGTACATAACAATATTGCTCATCTAGTGATACATTGGTACAAGTTTATAATTAGTTTTTCTATTTTTAATTTCATTTTAAAATATCGTATTTTTTTAGCTCATGTTAAATCCCATAGGCGACAAACGCTCCTCCGTTTATACATTTTATAGGATCAAACTTCCCACTAACAATAAGTTTCATAGTACCCTAAAATTTGACCACTAATTGTATACGACTCAAATTACTCACCATTGTAGATCAAAAGTCGCTCTTCCTTTTTTCAGTAGTGCATATTTACCCCAAAAAAGAGCCGTTATTAAAATATACCCACTTTTATCCATCGATAAGAGAGAAAATGGCGGACAAAAGTGTATCAAAATTGATTTTTTTTGCCACATGTTGACGTCACAGCTACAGAAGCGCATACATGCGAAGATTTTTGTAAGTTTTTTTTCTTCACTGTAGGCTCTTAAGAAAATAATACATTAGGCCGGGCACAAATTAGGGAACCATATGAGTGAGCAACCAGCAACCAAATCATGATCGCATGACAAGAAAGTGGTTGCTGGCATACAATGGTTGCTTATTCCCTCTGCTCACCACACTGCATGAGCAGAGGCAACATCCACTTACTACTGTTGCCAACTATCGATTTGATGCCTGGAAATGCAGCGGTTGCACTAGTGTAGAAGTACCAGCAACAGTTGCTGGAGACTGTTGCTGGTAGCAAGCTTCCATTGTTGCCTAATTTGCGCCTGGCCTTAGGATTACCTGATGGACGTTATTTTCCATGATCCACAATGCAAGCTCCTCAGATACTAGTAGGAAATGATACATTTCAGCTTCGGTCTGATTTCATGCGCCTGTTTTCTGGTAAAGACCTCGACACTAAACTATTCGATATTTAACTATTGTTTTAGTAGAGCACGGTAATCTTAGGCTCTAGGCTCTTAAGAGCCTAAAAAAAGTAACAAACGTGACCAGTGCCTGATTGTGAAATGACCTACTTTTATTTTTTTTTCCTTCAGATTTTCAAGATAATTATGCGTGTAATTTTCGAGAAAACAGCAAAACAACTTACCGGTGCAGTGACTCCTGATCCCTTTGGTGGGCATCTTTTTGGCCTAATACTAATAAAGGCGCTGTTCGGACATAATGGCTCGTTGAACAGCTGACACATGCTACAAACGAAACAGAAATGAAAACATGCTAATATCATTACATCTATTAAAGAGTTAATTCTCATATACTCTTTGCATCGATGTAACAGAGTCGCAGCTAGCTAATTTTTGTGTTGGAGGTTAGAATAAAACTGCACCCCATATATAGTACTATCATCCTAGTTATTTTATATACTGTGCGCTCCTAATAAGCATTGTGCCCAAGTAGGTGCCTCATTCGCCTTGCTCTAGTTAAGGCTCTTTTATGATATGATGACCCACCTGAATAAAGTCAACCTCCTTTTTAATTAACCAGCATGGCAATATTGCCATTTTCAGTCGTACAACCACGAGCACCAATATGCAAAGCTCTTATTTTGAATGCCTTCTTGGGTAAATCCTTGCATCAAAATGAAACAAACACTAATCTGAATAAACTTAAAATAATTTGGCAGGACCTTGGTGAGATAGGGTCTACACTTTCTATTTCTGGATGTTTACAATTCCTCAACAATTTAAAATTATTTCTATTATCCTTTATCTTTCTCTCTATATATGATTGACACTTACGCAATTTCCAAATGTTACTTACTACACAAATGGCATTGAGTAATTATAAACTGAAAGATAAGAAAATACAAGGAAAGACCGACCACCCAAAAGCTAAAGCAAAAATCATATTATAAAAAAAATTTCTTTGATACGTGTTTGTCCAGACGTTTGTCCTTGTGATTCACCAATTGCATACCCTAAGAAGGATAGCAACGTTTACAGGGTTGCAACTTGCCACCGTTTTTCATTTCTGAAATTACCCGACTTTTCCAGTTTTTTTTCTTCATAAAAACAACAACTGCTGCACGCTGTAATAATAATGTAGGCCTACCTCACTGTGACATAAAATTTGCCCTGCTAGTAGCTAGAACAGTGATTTCCAACCTTTTTTGTTTGGAGGAGCCCTTGAAATATATAAAAAATCTCGGGGAACCCCTACCTATCAGACACACTAGGTTCGATAGGGGTAAATTACAAAATATAGTTAATAAATAATAATTAACTCATACTTTTTTTTATAAAAGAATATTTAAAAGAGTATTTATTGCCTATTTTTATTTACTATTCTTCGCAAACTTTTGAAAATTCTCGCGGAATGCCATGCAGACACAGGCTCGCGGAACCCTGTTTGTGGGAATTACTGAGTTAGGAGGTAGTATAGCTTCACTGTCATACTGACATTTTTACTGAACATTTTCTAATTCTCTGACATTACCAGGTTTTCCATATTCATTTTATTTTTTTAAATTTTAAAAATTTTTTAAACTTTTACCCTTTTTTAAGCTTTTTGACACTTTTGGGCCGCAATGTGCACTCCAGAGACCTTTTAGTGCTTTTAAAGCATTTAATTATTTTCCGATTTTTGGTCATTTTTTTAATCTCTCCAACTGAAATTTCAGAAAAATAAATTGTCTAACTTTTTTAGGTTTTACATGTAAAATTTTGACCAGATTCTCTGACTTTTTTTTTCAAAATTTTTTAATTCTCTGGCATTTCGAGGTTTCCATTTCTCGTGGTAACCCTGGTTTTGACTATGTTTAATTACAAATCTCTTAATTCTGATAGAAAATAGTATCAAATACAATAAGAACTGGGCCCACACTCGGATACATAATAATTTAAATAAACTTAAAATTATTTAATGCCGGTTATGAACATATTAAAGACATTCATGCCAAAAAAAAAGCATTTGCAAACATACACAAGATGTTGCATAGATAAGTTTTAACTTTGTAAATGATTGACAATCTTTATGAATAAAAAAACCACAATGAAAGTTGAGATAAAGAGTTAAAAGACAGTGATTGACAGTGATTACCGATAAGTGTCATGAGTTTCGTGATTCATGTCTTATTGTGACAATGTATACGCGGCTCACTTTTCAAAAACGTAATCTCAGCAGCTATTATGTAATTCTTGGTGGTGGTGGTGGTGGTAGTGGGTGGTTCCCCATCAAATGTACCACCATTGTAGTGTTTTGAAAATATGCATGGTGAGGAATTGCTTATTCGAGGCTCTATCGTGCTAACCACAGTATTTTATGTGACGTCATTTAGCTGAAACTGAGTGTACAGTGTAAAGAAACGCAAGGATAAAAATTGGTATAAAAATTGAGAAACATTTTAAAGTCGAAAAAAATCAAAAGAATATGCCGAGCATTCCTTAGTAATCTTCAATGTTTGATTGAGCACCAGAAAACCCATATGACAGAGGGACATTGTCACATTGTAAAATACACTACACATGTAGCTAAGAACAGTGCTAATGTACTGTTAACAATATTATTGTTGCCAATAACTAAATACAGAGTGTTCCTACATTATTCACCACATTATAAGCCTTAATAAATTCGTTATTTTATTAGCTATCACAAAACGACTTGCAGTAATTAAAACACAATTCAAGATATTCTTGTTTTAATTAAGAAGACTGCTGTAATTCAGTCAATACTTAAGTAAACCAGAATTCTGTAAACGTCTACATGAGTCACTTTTGCATACAGAACATCCAGGAAATTGATGATTTTGTTCCAAATATTGAGAATAACATCACAGAATTAAAACATCTGATTGAAGAGACATTAGCTTCCAACGCGCAAAACATGCTTCGAATGTTTAGATCATTTAGAACGAAATCATCTATCACCTGCTACTAATTTGGGTAAAATGGAAGTTTACTTCATTTTGGTTTACTGAAGTATTGACTGAACTGTGGTGGTCGACTAACACATGTATTCAAAAACGTTACCTAGAATAAAGCTAAACTTAAAGAATTTGGTAAAAAAAATCTATTACGAGTCTGTTGAGAATTTTAAAGTGTTAATTTCTTTAAGTTTTGCTTTGTCTTAAGAAACGTTTTAGAATATAGTCGTTAATTAAACTAATTTATTAAGACTTGTAACTGGATGATTCATTTATTCACACCCTGTATAATTAGATTTATTGCATTAAATCAATAGCTTTTCGTCATTCATAAAAATCATTTCATGTTAAGAGTATGTTTTTTTTTCACTGAAAACCTGACGTGACTGGCAAGCAGTCAACATAACATGGACAGTTTCACAATTTCTCTTGTACCCTCTAAAGCAACGTTAATCATCTGCCACTTCATCAAATTTTGTTGGAAAATAACATGCTTTTATTTTTGTACAGGTGCAATTTGTAGCTTTAATCTATTCTTGTTATTCACTTTAAATGGCAGATGATTGCTAATTAGCATTGTGTAAGATGAAAGAGATTTTTCTTTTGTTACACAACTTGTCTAGTCATCTTTCTCATATTATTAAATCTTGAAAGACTGTAAGCTATTGTGTAAGATTATTGTATAACATAATTAAAAACAAAAACAATCGTTTGTTGCCTCATATCTCTTTTTCCCAGGGGCGGACTGGAAGAGGAGGAAGAAGAAGAAGAAGAAGAAGAAGGAAAAAAACATCCTTGGAATAATTAATTATTTGCCCTATCCCATATATAACAAGAAGCTCAAAAATACATAGAACTTCACCCGCTTTAAATGTAATTTTTATTAATCAAAATGACACATGGTTGCTCTATTTTAATTTCTTTCGCTATTTTGCACAAACTTTTAGCAAGCGTAGCGAGCAAATTTTTTATTAAAATAAATGTCTAAAATAAGCAGAATTATTTTTTCTTGCTAATTTTTTTTTCTAGTTTTCTTTCTTTTTCACCCCGAAACGTGTCATTTTACTAGTTTGGATTTTCCAATACTAAAAACAAAAACATCAGCTTTCTGATCTGTTTCTGTATTGTTCCATTTTAAACGTTTATCGAGTTACATCTTAAAAGCAGTCCTCTAATTGCATTCCAATGCGAACCGCATTGGTTCGGCCTCATCTTGAGTATTGCTGCAGTGCATGGAAATCCTCAATCTGTCACACTCACTAACTCAAGTCGAAATGGTCCAGCGTAAGGCAGCTAGGTTTGTTTGTGGCAGGCATAAATTTACAGATCGGGTCACTGAGATGCTGTCAGTGCTACAATGGCATAGTTTAGCACATCGCAGGGCTGAGTTAAGTTTGAAATTGTTTAGAAAAATTACACGTGGTGATTGTCCTAAACCGCAGTCCAGCGATATTCATAAAGCACTATACATGGGCAGGGCTGACCACGCTAGGAAAATTTGGGAGATTTTTGCTATTATAGATTCATATTACGGGTCTTTTTTTTCCTAGAGTTATAAGACAATGGAACTCTCTTCCTGAGGCAGTGGTGAATGGGGATAATTTTGTTTTGTGGGATTGACATTTGTATATTCATTTTGTTTTTTTATATATGTGCATGTATTGTTATTCTTTACTGTACTTTATTGTTTTACTGTCGATATAAAACTTGTCTTAGGGAGAAAAAAAATACAAAAAAGTTTCTTAGTGTACCCCCACGTATCGACTCACGTACCCCACTTTGGAACAACCAGCCCTCAAACTAATTGGCCCAAAATGAAAATGCCCGATTGCCTGATAGGCCACTCTGCAACTGCATTTTTATCGCAACTTTATATTGAAAGAAGACAACTCAGAGAATTTGAATACAAAACATGACAAATACGTTATAGCACCATTAGCTAGATATTAGGAGAAAAGGAATTCGATACTAAAACTAATAACAGAAGAAACGTGGCAACCACTCATTCACTAAATTGTGGTTTATTTCATTACTAGTGGGGGGGGGGGGGTAACCCGTCATAAATGACGGGAGCCAAATTCTAGTTTAATTTTGCTACTAAAATTAATTATTTAGCTATTTTATATAAATATATTGATAAGGAATGGCAATTCATGATTTAAAGTTATGGAGCTATTGTGCTGGTTTTCTCAATTCAATTGTCCTTACAAAATAAAGCAAACCATGTTTGTGTAAACTTTGTTATTTTTCACCAGTTGATCACAGAGCCCAAATTTCTCCTCAGTGGAAGCAAGCATGTGTCGAATGCCTTTTGTCAATTTACATCCCATTGTTAAGACCTTTGTAGGCGCGTTTTCCACTTGGCAAATCCGTTAGACACTGAAGTGGCGTCATCTGTGTAGACAAAAACAAAAATATCTATTCAGCCACCTTAAATATACATATTGCAGTTTAACTAAATACATTCCAAGTCTCTTTGAAAGAATGTACACCAAGCATGTCAAACTCAAAGGATAGCATGGGCCAAATAAACAAGGTCTAAGTTGATGTGGGCCACAAAAAAACAAAAAACTTCAATTTTATAGAAACGTAGACCTGTTTATTTCGAAAAGTACAGACTTATAAAAAAAAAAACAAGGACAACGGTAAAATTAATGTTTTCTTCCTGACACTTGGCATCTCTTCTCTGCTACAATCTTTCCTACTTAGGGGGAAATCTTGTTCGCAGTGATGACTTTCAAAACTGACCCAAGTTGATTGTCAGTAATACTGGATCTGACAGGGGCTGTTCCACAAAGATATTCGTTGTGGGCCGCGGGTTTGACATGCTTGGTGTACACGTTGACATAGTGGAGGCTTAATCTACTTGAAAGTCATGTAGATTAATTAAAAGAAACATTTTTTTTCGTATTTTTACTTGTAATGCAGTTTTCACAAAGGCTTCAAACTTCAAAGTGCAACACAGTGATTTATACAATGTTGTACTTTGAAATGTGTTTGTTTACATCAGTGATTCTCAAAGGGTGTACCATGAGTTTTGGCTAATGTGCCACGAAATTTTGGATTTTATAATTATTGTGTTTATACAGTTTAATATTTTCAATTAAAATTTACACTTTATTGGAAGAAGCAAAATAAATTAAGGATAACGTCGCCATAACAAGTAAGCACTAAACAGTCAAACCAGTGATTTCCAAAGGATGTACTGGTTGGTTCACTAGTATGACGTGAGTTTTGCTAGGTTTGTCGCAATTTCTCCAAACATAAAATACTGTGCCTTTTGGAAACCCCTTAGACTCAACAGGATGCAAAAAAAATGTTTTAAAAATACGGATCAACAGTAAATTCTAGGTTTACAAAGTCCATTTCTGTGTTCCGTAACTGAAATAAAAGTGTTTTCCTTAAAACGGAAAAAAATATTTGACAACAACATGTCTTTCGAGAAAGTGTCTAATAACTGCACTCTCCACCTAAGAATTTTTGGAAAGCAATCATTTGATATACATGGTCTCATCGTGTGGCCCGCAACGATTTTGGAATTTTGAAATCATTATTGCAATCGTTTTTAATTTTTTTTAAAAAAATGATACGTATGTAAAAGTTGAGTGTTAATTGTTATTGAAAAATTATTCTACTGATTTAATTGCACATAACGTTTAGATTATAACATGTTTCTGCTAAGCGCCTAAAGATACTGACAAAGAAGCGCTTGTTCCCTTGCAAAAGCCAAATTTCTTTTTACAAGCTTTTATTTAAGAAAGTAAAGGAAGTAATGAATTGAGCATACGACACTCTTTCATTCGCATGCAATAGTGTCGCATGCTACATAGCGAACAATGTTTCCTCTGTGGCATGCTACAAACGTGACTCGTGGGTCATGTTGCACGTTGTCACCTTTGTTTCCGATCCGAGTGGAAACAAACCAATAATGCATGTTGTAGTCAGAAACAACACTAACAAAATTGACACACAGCACAAAATAAGTTGTATCTTCCGGTGTAATAGGAATGTCGCATGTGGCAATATTTTGTGGGTTATGCACGCAACAGTATGCTACACAATATCGCTTGCCACAATCCGCACGCCACACAATGTTTCTTTGGTGTAATTCGGACTTTATGTATTAACAAAGCTTAACGCTGGTTATAACGCAGTGAAGAAGAAAATTGACATTAGGCCAAAGAAAGGAAAATGACAGACAAAATTTTAAAATGACTGTATACTGTGACGGACCTTTTTCCCCAGGTAGAATCTGCTCTTTTAAATGATACGAACGACTTTACACTCGTATTAATAGTGAATGGCTAGGCCAATATAACGTCTATCACTAGTCCTCACTAGTTTCTGGCTAAAGACGTTCACAGTCTTGAGGATCTTTAGTCTCTGTATCTCTCGGGCTTTCGTCCATAAATTTGCACCTGAAAATAGTGTGAATATACTTACAATCTTGCGTTGCAGGTTTGCACCTGTTTGGAGTCTTGAGGTATCCAAATGGTGAAGAGTTGCAATGTAATGATGAAAGGCGCGTTTCGAAAATAATCCAACACAGAAAGAATAATAGAAACACAACTGGTTTAGTTTAAAGTAAATCAGTGAATATTGTAACTTGGTTAATAAACAACACTTAGAAATAATAACATTCGAAAATTAATTAAAAGAACCTAGCCAAAATCGGGCATAGGTTCAGTGTTTTGAGAATCGGCCCCAAACAGACAAATATCACTCTTAATATACCCTGAGAATCCAAAAGTCGGTTTCTCAAAGCAAAAACGTCTGATTGGTTAAAATAACGTTTGGGCCCAAATAGACCAATCAACGGATCGGTCTATCTGGCCAAAACCATGACTCATCCTCTGTTATCACACCCAAGTGATAACAGAAGAAAACGTAAACAACAAAATTAAAATCACATAAAACCCACTCATGTAGAAGTTAGAAGTTATATGAGTGTTAATTAAAAGGTCAATTGCAAAATAGAAGCTGGGTCACTCGGTACCCAAAAGTACCGAAAGCCACATGGCTTTCGAGCTGATTGCAGGTGTATTTAATTGAATTGAATTGATGATTACAGGGTGAAAAACAAGTTTAAAAACCCAAAACGAAATAGCGCTAAATACGGGCCCAAAACGTCTCAATATGTCGCACCTCAGATGAATCGTGGCACAACTCAAAAAAACACTTTTGGAGGAAAAATGAGTTTAAAGTTGCATTTATTCATTCTCAATGTATTGTAGGGGAGCCAAATAAACGGATATTATGAATAGTCAAAACGGTTTTTGCACTTGAGAAGCTCAGCAAAGTAAGTCACGAATCTTCTCTTAAGAGCCTAGATACACGTCCTCCACCTCGTTGTTTTGAGCAGACGACAAGGAGACAAATAAGTGTTCTTATATGGTGTTACTAAAACTGCAAGAAATCGCCTCACAATCGCTCAATTCAAATACAGTAAAGCGCAAAATGCAATAAAAAGTATTGTTCTTTACGTGCTCGATTTATATAATTTTTGATAAGGTCCTTCTATTTTTAAATAAGGTTCAAAGTCGTTCGTTTTTTAACTCCATGTTAAGTTCTATAGGTTAAAAAAACCGTCACCCAAACATTTGAAGAACTCCCATTAAAATCCACTTAGAACAATCACATAAAAATTAGCACGTGCATTAATCTATTGGCTTCACGATGTTTTCTTTTTATAGGCTTAGCACGCAAAATTACTTTTCTATTTATTATTATGTGACTTGAAACCTGCTCAGCGCCTACATTCGGATAAATTTTGAACTAAATGCTGTATCTAGGCTCTTAACTTTAAACTCTTTTTCCCCAAAAAGTGGTTTCGTTGAGTTGTGCCACTCTTCCAGCCGAGGTGCGACATATGCAGTCATTTTAAAATGTTGCCTGTCACTTTCCTTCTAATGAAACAATTATGTGGGTGTCGTCGCCTCTGGGGGGCGGCAGTTTTAATCTTGCCTCAGGCGAAATAATTAGCTAGTTACTGCTCTGCCTAGAAATACGAAAAAAAAAAAACACATTGATATTATAGGCTTTCCAAATACTATAAATATAGTAAGTGTGAGGGGGTAATTAAGAGTCCAGGCCTAAAAATAAGTACCCATGACCACAAGTTGAACGTAATCATGTGTTTTATAAGTTATAAAACTTATACAAGTGGCGCACTTGTTATCCAATGAAATGGTTTAATGAATGCGACGTCGAAATATACTGGAAAAAACTCTCGAGGTCATCATTCTAATCCAAATGGCTTTATAAAAACAGCCAACAAACCACATCAAACGACTCATTTGAAAAGTATCAATCAAGCCAACGTGCTTTTAAAAACTTCAATAATGGTTCGCTTGATGAAATGGATGTTAGGGCTTCTTTTTACATGTTGTTCCACTGCTTTTGCAGTTAAAACTATTTCTACTAAAAGTACTTTGAGTGGTAATTATAATTTAACAAAGGATGATCATGATGCAGATGATTCGAACAAACCAAAAAGTAAGTTATATTTTATTGGAAAGAGGACTAGATGGAAAAGTAATAAAAGTTTTATGACACTTTCATTGTATAGAGACAAACAGCAAATACAGTATGTCTTCTTGATAATGTGTAATAATTATTGTCATTTTTAATTGCAAATAATGGAGATCTGTTTGTGGTAACAGAGAAGGATGTCAGACAAAAACTCTTTGAAAAAAAAAAAAACATATCCCATGATTTATAGGGCCTAAACAGCTGGTTTTCGAACTCTATGATTAGTCTGTTCTTTCAGAAGCAGAATTAAGACAAACTATAGAAAGTGTTTTAGAAACTAGAAGGGTAGCTCAATCATTTTTTTTTTCAGGAACAACATTATGATAAAATTTAAATTGTTTACAAAACTAGAATGGTGGAAGATTATGCTAAGTTTTTTTTTCTTCATGGTAATATCTTTAAAAAAAAAATAAAACATTTAAATCTATACAGTAGTTTGAAATTGAAAATGACCCATTTTTAGGTGTTTTCTTTATTATCAACATTTCACAAATAATATTTTCGTCTTTTTCAAACTTGTCATAAAAGGTTCATTTCGTAATTTATCATCATGAAAATAAAATATATAAGTGATTGAGCTACCCTTCTAGATTCTAAAACACATTTCCAAGTTTCTCTTCATTTTGCATTTGAAACCACCTTAACGTTTATCTTAATGACATTGTTTTTTCCACATTAAAATAAATAATTTATAACCGATAGCTTTCAAGGTAGGATGACCACGCTAAATCGTTTGCCATTAATAAAACTATTAATTTTAGCTTATTCAGCAACAATTTGAAAATTATTGAGTTTGTTAATAACATATTACGAGTATAATGCGCCACCATAAATTTGTTACAACTTTTATTTTATAACGACTATACAGTAAAACATGCCGAAGTTGTTGCAGGTGAGTGGTAACAGGGGCCTCAAAGTATATTTTTTACATGAGAGTATAATTTCACATTGTTATATAAATTTCATATTTTAAGATTTGGGTATGAAAATACTACAGTAATTAATACTAATACTAATATTTTGTTGTTGTAAATGAATGTAACTTTTTGTTGAAACTTTCTTTTGACAGGAAAACTTTTTTTTACATCTGATTTAAAATTAACATTGTAAATTCTTAAAACAGTCGTAATTATGTTATATTAATCTTTGTTTTTAACAATGAAATTTAAATATCTCGTCAACAATCCTATTAAATTTAAAATAACAATTTTTTTTTAGTTTTTGAGGTAGCCATCTTTAAAGTGTTGATGTTTTTCGTGCGCCAATCCAAAAATTCAAAAAATTCATATTGACCATATCAGCCAACGAAAAATCACTTTCAAATAACCTGGCTCCTTCTGGAAACCAAAGCCTATTTTTTTGTATGATATAAAGAATCTAGAAGGGTGATTTACCGAAATGTATTGTCAGATATGCTTGATTTAAAACCTATTAAAAACCTTCATACAGTATGAGGAGACCATGTTGGAAACGTGGCGGCCCTATATGTACACGTTCTTTGTAGAATCACCTTAACATTACATTGATTTAAAATTACTGACAAAAAAAAAATCATGATTTAAATCACATAATATAAAATTCACAGAAAATTGTCAATTTTTTTACAGTTTGACACATTATGATGTTAATAGACACAATTTATTTCTCAATTCTCAATTAATTTAATAGTGGTTTAATCTAATAAGGGGTGGATCTACATAGGGCTAATTGGGCTTGAGCCCAGGGCATCAGTTTTTCTGGGGGCCCCTTAGACACAATGCAAAGCATCGTGTAGTTGTTAAGAGCCTAGATCCACGTCCATCTTGTTGTTTTGAGCAGACGACAACGAGACAAATGAGTGTTCTTATATGGTGTTACTAAAACTGCAAGAAATCGCCTCACAATCGCTCAATTCAAATACAGTAAAGCGCAAAATGCAATAAAAAGTATTGTTCTTCACGTGCTCGATTTATATAATTTTTGAAAAGGTCCTTCTATTTTTAAACAAGGTTCAAAGTCGTTCGTTTTTTCAACCCCATGTTAAATACCATAGGATCAAAAACCGTCCCACAAACATTTGAAAAACTCTCGTTAAAACTGATTTAGAACAATAACAAAATAATTAGCACATACATTCATGTATTGGCTTCACGTTGTTTCCTTTTTATAAATTTTGAAAAGGTCCTTCTATTTTTTAATAACGTTTAAAATCGTACGTTTTTAAACTCCATGTTAAGTCCCATAGGACTAAAACACCGTCCAACAAAAGTTAAGAGAACTCTGATTAAAAATGATTTAGAGCAATCAGAAAAATTAGCACGTACTTACATGTGTTTATTGCCTTCAGGATTATTCCTTTTTCTAAATTTCAAAAAGGCTTTCTATTTTTAAATAACATTTAAAATCTTACGTTTTTTTAACTCCATGTTAAGTCCCATAGGAGCAAAAAAACGTCACCCAAACATTTGAATAACTCCCGTTAAAAACAACTCAGAACATTAACAAAATAATTATTACGTGCATTAATCTACTGGCTTCACAATGTTTTCTTTTTATAAGGTTAGCACGCGAAATTATTTTTCTATTAATTATTATGTGACTTCGAACCGGGAGAAAAAACGTTAAAAAACCGTTTTTCAATCAACAACGATCGCAGCGCCTACATTCGGAGAAATTTTGAACTAAACGATGTATCTAGCCTCTTAAAAAGAGAGGTATTAACCTGAAAATAATAACTACAATATCTTAAAAGTTAAAACAGTAGGTTAGGCTACATACAAACAGCATTTATAAATTTTATTAAACATTTTTAAAAAGTGCCTCAGAAAAACCTCAAGCCCAAGGTCCCAAACAAAAAAAACTACATCCGCCCTGAGTTTAATTACAACTAATTTGTTTCAAGTAAGGTTCAGTCTCATGGCGTGTTTCAATTAGATCAAAATTGGATTGAAAAGTGAATTATGATTGGGTCATATTTTTAAAAAAATATCACAAAATAACTTTTTTTAAAAAAATTGACCCGACCGAAATTTATTTTGACCTTTTATTTTGACCTAATTATAATTAAGACACAACGTATTTGTCACATAAAAAGATGGAATTCTAATTTATAATTATCACCAGCCAGATTGCAGAGAGTGAAATTTTCTATCTTTGCAATTCAGTCAGTATAAAAGTTATACCTAGTACACACCTGATAATTTAAATGCATTTAAATAATAAAAGTGTTCTACAGAGCCCTGTGAAGGACAAACAAACAATATGTCAAATTCAATTTATTCAGTTAATAATCTCAAAATATTGAGTTAATACTTAATTATAATATATAAACTATTGACAAAATATTGATTTAGTATTTCAATTTAAAATATTAATAATAAAGTCGATTTTTATTTGGTTTATGTCCTTAACTGGATTCCGTATAATTCACCTAAACACATTTTTAATATAAATTCATTTGACTCATGTGTGTACAAGGTATTAGGTATAAATCATTATTTGTAACAACCCTGTCAAAAACATGTATGTAGATTAGATGATTGCTTTCTTGAGAAGGTTAGGCTGAGCTTGCATAGTTCCGGATCTGCACACACGTTGTTTCCGGATTCTACTTTTTTGTTTTTTCTTTAGTTTTCTTTACTTTTTCTTTCAGTTGTAGTCATTAAATTTTATTTTAAAAAAATACAGAAACTTTTTTCTTTCTTAGTTTCTGATTTTTTATTTATAAATTTCTGAGTTTTTCATACAAAAGTTATTGAGGAGTCTAGATTTTTCAGAAGACGTCATCTAAGGGCTACTTTGCTATTTGTGCAACACACTTATATTTAATTTATTATTTTATTTATATTTAATTTCAATTATAATCAATGTTATGCAACTATCAGTCTACGAACATAATAAGTACTCACAATAATTATTATGAAATAAATTTATATTTAGCAACTAAATAATTACACTTTGTAATATTTCCCATCTTGTATCCAATACTATATATTGCTATTTTTGTGGATAGTGTCAAACAAAACTTATGAAGTTATGATTAATGGCATTTTTATATCGATTGTATGTTATTTCTGCATGTAAGTGATAAAGGTTATCACGTACATACATATTGATGCTTGTTGTACAAGGCAAAACAAATCTGAAGTGGAGTTGTTTCCAAGTCCAAATTACAAGAGTCCACTGCATTTCCTACTAGGTTAGTGGAATTATATCAGAATAGTCGCCGACCTTTATAAATAAAAGTATAAATTGATTGATTGATTGATTGGTTAGCTATAACTTTTAATTTTTGGGGGGATTTGAATTTGATAAGTTACTCTGCAAAAGTGACGTAGCTAGGTTTTTGGCACCAAGAGCAAAAACCATTCAGTGCCCCAAAAACCTTGTTTGCAATAGAAATTCATATGTAAACCAAAAAATTGCGTTTGTTAGTCAAAGAACCTGGCTAGAGGCTAGAGAATTCAGAGGTCGAACTTGTATCTAGCACAGCATTATTAAGAAACAAACGAAATTTTTTTTCTGGTTGTTTTATAAAAATTGTTAATCAGGAAAACTTACAAATAGAATTTTAAAAATTCAAATTAAACATGATGGCGCTTCTTGGGAGACAAGTGCCGAGAGAAAAAGGCTTCCCATTGTTTCCCGTAGCTACACCACGGCTCTGCAAGCAGTCAACAGTGGAAATGTTGCTTGCAAAATGCATTAATTATTAAAACAAACTATAAAAAAAACGACACAAATCCTATTATGTTCATATATGTAGACTGATTTACAGTTACTAAGATAAGTTGTTAGAAAAATTTAACAACTTAACACAGGAAACTTTTCATTAAACTTACATGCGGTAAAACTTAAAATGAGACGTGCAACTTAAAGCAGTGATCACATTAGCAATATCACTGCACTGTGTCCTTGAATTAATTACAATTGCCAATGTGATAATATTTTTGCAAAACTTAATGAGGTTTCTTGCACACAATCTTAAAGAAAACGCTAATCTTCGGGTTATTATTTTTTTTTTTGCAAAAATTCACAGCAATATAGTTAGCTTTTTTCTTGCACAGAATCTTGCGAGAAAAAAAAAATAGCCAGTGTGATCGCTGCTTAAGAGTTTATAGTGTGATTTGACATTAAACTTGAGAAAACTTTCCTTTGGAACTTTTATGAGACTGAATCTCATAGAGTCGCACATGTTCAACTTCTAAGAGACTTTTTATGATACTCGCCATAAATAGCCAATCAAGAATGAACTAGATAATATCTAGTTCAAACCTTTGATGTCATATTATGACAGCAAAGGTTTGAAATATCATTTCAATCTTTTGAATTCCATTATGTTATTTTCTCTTATCTTATTAGTTATTTTCAGTAAACAACTTATGAAACTAAGGCACTAGTTTTAAAACTGGTTTCATGTGTTATACTGTATAAAAGTTTATTAACAATATTGAATTGATTTATTACAAATTGAATCGTTTTATGGCATGATTTTTGCTTGTCTGATAGGGGCATATAATATGAATAAAATCCCTTTTAACCAACAAAATATGAATCTTTTGTATAGAAATGTTTATAATTTTATCAGATAGTAAATAAAAGTCCAGTGTGTGTGTGTGTGTGTTTGATCGAATAGTTTTTTTTCTCCAGCTCATTCAATGATACCGGACCGAAAATATATTCTGTGTTATCCGATTTTTCGTGTTATCTGTTTTGGTGGTTAAGCAGGTTTATAACTGTATCATAAAATCATAATAACACATCATGAAATTCTTATCATATCTTCGACCAACTGTCTTTATGTTTTTTTGAATTTCTATGTCAATTATTATGTTTCAAAATTAAACATGATACCATTATAAGATCTTGTGACATGGTTTTGTCCAAGTGGTTGGTTGAATGGCCTGTTCAAATTTATTGTATCAACTTTTTGGAAGTATTTTAATAATTATACAAAATAATGGAAAGATATGTAAAAATCTTTACTAGAATCTAAAAACCTCAAAAAAAATTTTTTAATGTGGAATAGAAAAAAAATTAGATAATTTTCAAAATGCCAATAAAAGGTTTCTTTCATAGGCCTAGTATTTTATTATACAAGCTATATATTACATTCTCAACTTAAGTTTTAAAATTAGATGTACGCGGGTGAGTCAAAAATTATCCTCACTTTGGCTGTAAAATTTATTTTAATCAACTTTTAGAAAAGGCATCATTTTTCGAAATAATCTTCTTGCTTTTCAATATATACTTTGTCCATCTGTCAGCAAGCATTCGTATTCCATTATTAAAAAATGTTTTAGGCTGAGCTGCGAGGCACGAATCCACCGCTGTCTTCACTTCTTCATCAGAGGTGAACTTTCGTCTTCGTAGCAGGTGAAAGTACGATAGAGCAAGATCAGGAATATAGGGAGGATGCTTTGACATTTCAAAACGAAGTTTTTGCAGAGTATAAGCAGTTTGGGCAGAGGTGTGTGCGGACGTGCATTGTCATGCAAGATCACAACGCCCTTGGATAGCAGTCCTCTGTGTTTAATCCGAAGTTTAGGCTTCAGCTCTTCAGTGAGCATCTCACTGTAACGAGCACTGTTGATTGTTGAACCTTTTTAATGATAGTTTTTCAATGCTGGCCCTTATGAATCCCAGAAAACCGGAGAGTGAAGTTAATTTTTGACTCTCGCTCGTAAAAAGAAAAGCTGAAACATGGAAGTCATATATGAAGTTATGGTACATTATAACTAAAGGTTGTTTTTTTGTGATCATTTGTTGCAGATTCCACGAGTCTGCATATGTCTACTACAGTCGAATGTATACCAGTCTCAATAAATGAATTTCCATCAGATTTTATGACAGAAGAGCAAAGAAGCAAAGGTGGTCTAGTGCTCCATTTCATATTGAGCATGTATGCTTGTTATGCACTGGCTGCTGTCTGTGACACTTACTTTGTTCCTTCTTTGCAAATCATCAGTGATCGTAAGTCAGAGTATATAAAAGTAATTAAATTAATATTTATGACACACACAAGTGCCATTAAGCGCCATGTCTAAGAGGGGAATTTCTCCTCTTTCTTCCCGCTTGCCATAATTTATAAAGCCTCGTATACACTTCGATATAAAGTGGCGCGACAAAGAAGAAAACTTACAACACTGTGCCAAAATTTAAAAGTCAAAAACATCGACCCTTCCAATAAATTCTTTGGCTATCTGGCTACGGCCCAGCAGTCATGCAGATAGTCTCTTAATTGAAACTTATCTCGTATTAGTATTCATATTAGAAGCATTTGACAGATAGCAAGCTGTGCACTTTGTAAAATCTTAATTACTGTTTCTATGTTAAGATCTTGGACTGCCAAGCGATGTAGCTGGAGCAACATTTATGGCAGCTGGCACTTCATCACCAGAATTTTTTGAATCTATAATAGGTATGTTTATGTCTAAATAGTTGACTCTAATAATTATTATTACTGACAAATAAGTCCGACTGAGGCACTTATATAAACCTATTATATATATATATATTTATGACTCATTAAAATAAATTTCAAAAAGGTTCATTTGTGACTGAAGGAGACATTGGTGTTGGCACCATCGTAGGCTCAGCCGTGTTCAACATTTTGGCAGTCACCAGCGTTTGCGGCATTCTTACTGGCATGGTGAGTTGTTCTAGTTCAACAAAAACCATTTCAAGTTGTAGTCACAACTCAATTGCAGTTCTCTTTGTGAACAAACAAAAAAGACGTGTGCTAAGTACCAAAAAGTAGTCTAGTATGTGTTTTTTTTCTTACCATTTTTGTTCCCCAGGATTTTCTCTTCCTAGGTAGTGCCACTTGATTGGTGGCCTCTGACTCGGGATTGTGTCTTCTATGCCATTACAGTGGTCGTTTTGGTTTTTGTCATTTATGACGAAAAAGTTTACTGGTAAAGTATACATCAGCATGTCAACGGTCCACGGATGACAAACTATGAGGAAATTTGCCTTATAATGTTGTCGTTCTTTGTGTGAATACGTATGACTATCTTTTGTTTGGCCTCTGTTTGTAGTGAGAACAGTAGTATTTGTTGTACACACTATCAGTGACAGATCACCGCACAGGCGAAAGAAGCATGACACTTGTGGTCTTAAAATTGCAGTTGCCTCAAAAAATCAAAAAGAAAACTAGATTTTTCTTCATTTTAACATTTTGTTAATTGATAAAAAATAATAATTAAGGATAATAAAGGCAAATTAAAAAAAAACAGGGTGAATAAAAATTATGATTTAAAAAAAATCGGATTTAATTGATTTAAATCAGATATTTTTAAGATGGCTTTAGATATTTATTTTGCTTTCGTCCGGTGGGACGACGCCACTCCACTGCAGTGACTATAGCTAAGCTCCATAGATGCTTTTTGGAAAATTTGGACGCAAAAACGTCAAGGGAACGTTTTTTTTGGAAACAACATTACGAAAAAATCAAATTGTTTTAAAAACTAGAATGGTAAATAATTATGCTAAAAGTTTTTTTTGTGGAAATATCTTAAAAATATAAAACATTTTATAATAATGTGACATTGCATGGAAAAGCTACAGTATGTTCGCCTTTTTCAAACAATCATAAAATGTTTATTTTTAAAGACATTATCATGAAAAAAAAAAACTTTTAAGCATTATCACCAACTATTCTAGTTTCAACATTTTGAATTTTTTTGTAATGTTTCTCCTAAAGGGACGGTATGCATTTACTGACAGCGTATCATCTATGCTTCAAGAGCTAGAATGGGAAACATTAGCAGTCCGAAAAAATGAGCAAAGCCTCGCTCTTCTGGGACGTTTGCTGTCTGATGATAACATTACTCTGCTTAATGGTTTACTAACTAGAAATCCTCGTAACGTCCCTGCCACATGGCTTTCAAGCTGATTGCAGGTGTATCTAATTGAATTGAAAAACCTTTTGCTTGAAAACTTGATTTTTTCTCAAAACTGCAGGCGAGGAGAAGAGACCTCCTATAGAACATGCACAGTGCACACTGCAGTAGCACCTTCAGGGAAGGAAAAAAAAGAGAAAAATAAATGTCTATAGAGCCACGTTAATTTGCCACTGTGTTCGTGCATGTGTTTGGAAGTTAGTCTGTGCAGTACGGCTGTTACTTTACATTTCTAAAAATACAAACAGTTGCATTAGTATTTTGTACAATTGATAAACAATGACTGATGATAAATATTTTCCGTAGGTATGAATCCGCTGTGCTTCTTGTGATGTTTGTTATGTATGTGCTGATAATGTACTTCAACACAAGAATCGCATCCTTATTCGGTGTTCGAGTGGTCCGTAATTCAAAAAATAACAGCATCGAGCAGATACCATCTACAGATGCCATCGACCCTTCAGAGTCAATTGCAGTTATTTCTAGTTCCAAAGTGCAGGACAATGGTATTGTTCGTCAAACTGCAATAGCAATTGCAAATGGCACTCTCGAACCATTTGAACGGAAGCCAAGTGAAAATGGTCACTTGACCGTTGCAAATGGCTACCAAAACGGTGAAGTCAATAGAATTTTGCTTGATGAAAATATGGTCAAAATCACGACAAAGAACGATGAGGATGATCATGAAGGTAATGGGAAAATAAACAGCTAAATTCAGTACAAAATGGTATTTTCTAAAAAGCCTCCAAAACAAGATCTGTTCGCATTATTTCATGTGAATGGACAGTGTTCGAGTCAAATGCTCAAATAATGTAATGCAATCAGTAAATAGAAATATGTTTAAATTTAGTGTCATTATTTATATTCTAGATCACGAATGGAGCCCAACAAATATACCTGCCGGAAGCTTCTTAACTAAACTATCCTATTTCATAACGTGGCCAATCAATTTCCTTTTCTATTTGACCATTCCAAACTGCAACAAGGCAAGATGGTACCGTTTCTACCCATTGACGTTCTTCATGTCTATTATGTACATTGGATCATTGTCATATTTTGTTGCCTGGATGGTCACTATCATGGGTAAGAAAGAAGTTAGATATAGATATTTGAATTTGAATTTAAAAAAGCATTCACGAATTTGCGAGTTTTTTTTACTATAAATTTCATTTTACATTATATTCAGGATTTACAATCGGTGTTCCTGATACTGTAATGGGCATAACATTTCTTGCAATTGGCACGAGTGTACCCGAGGGATATTCGAGTGTAATCGTATGCCGCAAAGGTAAATAATAATCGAACGACCATATTCAATTTACGATCTTATTGACATTAGACGCTATTTTATGATGCTATCGAAATTTCAGGACTTGGTAACATGGCTATTTCAAATAGTGTTGGGAGCAACGTGTTTGACATTCTCTTCTGCCTCGGATTTCCGTGGTTAATAAAAGCTTTGGCTTTTTCAACTACGGGTTATGTTCAAATCAACAGCAGCGGATTAGTATACTCTGCTATGACGTTATTGGCAACTGTCATTCTCTTGTATTTGGTCATCGTTTTATGTAAATTTCAACTAAATCTCAAAGTGGGAGTCATTTGCTTGATTCTTTATTCTGGTTTTCTAACATTCGCTTCATTGGTCGAACTAAATGTTCTTGGAAATGTCAACCCACCATTGTGTTCATGACAACTTGTAATTCATTGCACAAACAAACACTAAAGCAATTTTTAATAATTGTGTCTATAACTACGCTCGTATAATTGCATCGATATTCTATAATAACTGTACCGATGTCCCAGCTGTTTATTCTGTAAATCATACAATAAAAATCTTTAATAAACATTGATTTCACAATAAAACACTGAAGTGCAATAGACATTACGATAGCCAATTTAAAGATATATTTGAAAACGTTTACCATAAACCGGGGTTACTTTGACTCGAAAATTGTATCTTTTTTGTAGTTTTCATAAACTTTTACATACTTTAAAACCTAAAGTACTTGCCGTTAATCGTTTTATCTTATTTTACTAGAATGAAAATTAGAGTGTTCTTCACTGAGGACCATCTATAACAACTTCTACAAGCAAATTTTCAAACTAGCAATAATAATTTATTGCAATATGTACATTATATATACTAGTGGAATAACCCATCATAAATGACGGGAGCAAAATTCACAGGCAATTGTGCCCAGCATTAGAATTTCTTTTCCTCCGCCCTTTTATGACGTCAGACCAAGTAACAAACCAATTAGAAATTGATAACGTTCATAAAAGGGCGGCGCAAAAGAAATTCTAATGCTGGGCACAGTTGCCCGTGATAAATTCTAGTTTAATTTTGCTACTATTATTTCGTCCCCGTTTTATATTTGAAAGAGAAAATGAGCTTTTCATTTTCTCTGGTGTGCGCATGCGCGTCGTTTGTTCCTTTTTTACTCCTTTCATTTCAATTTCAGTTTCCCCCTCCCACTTTTTTACCCTCCACGTTTCTCTCTCTTTCTCCCCCTTCTACACTTTCCAACCTTTTCCCCTCTCCAATTTAATATCATGGGATTCTTGGATGGGGAGTGTGCAACATATAGTTGACCTTGAGAAAAAAAAGCGGTTCATTTATTCAGTTAAATTTATATAAATTCCGACGTGGTTCAAGGTTTTTGTCCTTGTTTGTACAGCGTTACTCAAAGAGAGAAAGAAGTAAACATCGTAGAATAGACGGGGCTTAGCAGCAAATCTTTGCTGTGGTCACATTGGCAATAATTGTACCTAGATTTCCTGCTTTACCATATTGAATGAATTGAATTTCTCATTTCTGTAATAATATTAACTCATGCAGTGGTAATTTGTCCAGCATAGGGCATCGAGATTTGTCTGCAGCAGATATAAGTTTACCTATAGCGTTACTGAAATGCTGGTGGTGCTTCATTGTGATAGTTTAGCTCATTGTAGATCAAAAATTAGTTTATGTATGTTTCAGAAAATTGTATGTGGTCAATGTCCGAAACCGCAGTCTAGTGATATAAAGGAAAGCATTGTATGTGGGAAGGGATGTTCACTCAAGAAAAACTAGAAAGATTTTTGCCAAGACTCTTATTGCTCTTATTGACTCTCATGCTCTTATTACTGGTCTTTTTCCTGACGGTTATATGACAATGGAATGCTTCTTAGTAAACAGGTTATTCCTGATGTTATTAATGAATTGTGGTTTTAAATTTGTCATGACTGCAGTTATAATTTGTTATAATTGCAATGCATGTTATTTTTTGTAGTCATTATGACAATGCATCTTGCAGCACTTGGATCTTAATATCCCTCTGACATAGGCCAATCGGCTGCTTGCAGAGTACTTTTTTGTAATTGTAATTGTAATCAACGTGATAATACTCCAGCCAAGACAAAGTGGCAGAAAATGCTGATTTTGTTTTTGACAAGAAATTGTACACAATTCACAGCAATACCTGACTGATACCTTGCATAACATTTTATAAATGTCTAGTGAAGGTAATCAAGTCTACGGGTGAAGTAGTGTAATAGCCACTTTAGTTCATTTTAAAATTATTTGAAAACAAAAGGAAAAAACCTTAATTACCAACAAAACACTAATTATATTATCAATCTTTTCTTTTGGTAAACATATTCTACAATTTCGTTATTTATTGTCTCACTTAAAGAGAGGAGCACAAAAATAAGCCAATAGACTCATTTTGTTTGGCACCTTCCACGGAAATCTTGATTAAAAGACGAAAGATTTTCATTGATTACTGAAAGGAAGCCAGATTTCAAGAAAATGATGAAACATCACCTATTATAGTGATAGTGATCTCTAAACAATCTGAAGAATCAAAATAAAAGTTAAAATTCATATATTTGAAATAAAGTTCATTTATACCAAATGTGTAATAAGACAACTCATATTTTCATTTTTCTAAAACATTATAATCAGAATTAATTGCAATTTGAATGCAATTTAAGGGCAAAATATTATACGTTATTTCATTTATTTACATAATACAGTCAGCGCGATCAATGCCATTGCGGCCATTTGCAGCACAATCAAGGTTGATTTTTTTAAATTAAATGATTTTTTTAAAAATAAAAATATAGAAGCAAATTTGAGACTTCATTATTTATTATTTGGTAGTATGTTGTCAGCTAGAAAATAACATATTTATTACATACTTGAGCAGCCAAAACTAAAGTAATGTTCAACATGCCTACGTTTTTTTTAGAAGATAACCTCAAATACACCCAGTTCTACTACCTATGACCTCAAGCCCGGTTCATATGCAAGGTTTTGTACAACATTTTGCCAGTGCAGTTCAAGACGATGCAGGCAAGTCTTGCGTGTGAACAAAAAACTTGTGCAACTATGTGCATGAATGAACTGTGTGGAAACGGCACATGGAGATGAAAAACTGAGGCCGAGAGCTCAGTTATTTTCTCTTTTTTTAATTCAATTTTGTACTGTTCAACGACGACAGATCTTCAACTTTGTTGTGTGGACACGTCAACGTTCTTTCCTACACAATTTTGCCTGTCCAGTCATAACTGAGTAACAAAACGTTCCATGTGGACAGGGCTTTACAAACAAAGGGTGAATACAAGCTCGTAGATTAGGTGGCAAAACTTGTGTTTATGTACTGGTTCACTGAATGTCAATTACTTTTCTGAATTTCAAATAACTATTCCAATAATTTTGAGAGTTACTTAATGAGTAATTAGTATAATTGAACTAACTTGTCAGTGAATAAAATTTGTATTTTATTTTAAATGAATAAATTATATTTATAAAGTTAATAAACAATTAAATTATTATAAATTTTTAATTTTGGATGTAAAGTAATGCTTTTTTTCTAAATCTTGATTTCAATAAAAATCCTAATTTTTTTTCCCACCGCGGGCACAATGCATAACATAAAGAACTAGTGGGGTAATCCGTCATAAATAACGGAAGCCAAATTCTAATTTAATTTTGCTACTAAAATTATTTAACTATTTTATTCAAATACTTCATAAGCATGCCCTTACTATTGTTTGGGATCTTGGATCGGGAGAGCGCAACATAAAGTTGACTATGAGAAAGAAAAAAAAACTCAGGTTGATTTAAATTTAAATAAATTCGGACGTGTTTAAACGTTTTTGTCCTCGTTCGTACAGTGTTATACACGGACAGACAAAGTTAAATAGATATAAAAATTCTAAAATATATTTGAAAATTTAGATAAATAAATGAAGGCTCAAGATTTTTATGATGACATTTAAAAAATAATATTCTTATTGTACGTCTTAAGCCTTTTTTTGGTTTCATCATTTTTACCATTTCTGTCGCCTAAATATGTAATGAAGAGCTCAATCAACAGATACAAGTGCGTATAGTTTTGCGTAAGGTTTTGCAATTCTATAATGTAGGCGAATCTTGTATATAAGCCAATAACTAATGGTTAAACGATAACTAAGATTTATGAATTTACCAGTGTTTATCTCAATGATTGACATAATTTTAAATTATCATGAAAAATACAAATAATCATAAATCCATCAGAAAACAGAAAAATTTAATCCAATTTCGTTTACTACAGAGTCACTAACAAACTTAATTGTAATGAAAAACCACTAACATTAATTGTATATATGAAAAAAATAAATTATTGTTGTTTTTCTGCAATGACTTCAGACAGGAGAATATTTTAATTTTACTATATGTATAGCAATTATTTTAACTGTCTCCTTGACATGAACTGTAAATTGCCGTTGATAAAATGATAATTTTAAATATAACAGTAATTAATAAATTTTAAATTCACTTGTGCCATTTCATTTTAATAAGGCCATTTCTTGTAATCTGTGTATTTTTTGTTGTTGGTATTATGCCATGGAATGAAACCTCAAAATATAAAAAATATATATATATATTTTATTATCAGCAATATAATGTTTCCTTTATTAGGTAATAATTAAATAAATATGAAGTTATTAGTTAATAACATTCAATTTTGATTTGTAAACCCCATATTTTGTTTCAAATTGATAACAATAATTTGCTATTAGTTGAAAGATTGATTGAAATTTCATGCCGAACACAAACGTTATAAATTTGTCTTTCTGAACAAGGTTTCTACATTTTAAGCCTTACGCACAACAAAACAACAAGCGCATGAAAAACATTTTTAACGATGGAACGATTTTCAAA
Source organism: Brachycybe producta (assembly GCA_036925085.1). Lineage (NCBI taxonomy): Eukaryota > Metazoa > Arthropoda > Diplopoda > Playtdesmida > Andrognathidae > Brachycybe > Brachycybe producta. The sequence continues at coordinate 4,243,987 of JAUPFP010000005.1, read as the reverse complement.
CAACAGTAGCGAGGAAATACTGAGCGTTTCTCTAAGGCATTTTCCAGCAGAAATATTTGACCAAAAACAAAGATTGCATGGTGGTTTTATCTGTTATGTATTTGGAGCAATTTATTCTTGTTACGCACTTTTTATAATTTGTGATAAATATTTCATTCCTGCTTTGAACATCTTAATTAAAAGTAAGTAAATTAAAAGTTAACTTTAACTAATATATTCTTGTTACATTACGAAATGTAGTAATTCTCTACGTTAACATATAGAACTCGGATTAGCTAATGATGTTGCAGGAGCAACCATTATGGCAATGGCATCGGCAGCACCGGGATTTTTTATATCCATAATAAGTAAGAACTTCATAATTTATTATAAGAAAACATAGCCTAATTATATTGTACTAGAAAGAAAGCCCGTCTTCAACGGGTGTGATAGTGATGATAGCCTTATAGCCCCAGAAATCGGTTATAACTCGAGTTACACTTGATTGATTCGCCTGAAATTTTCGAAATAAAGAAAACATTTTATGTTAGAAATTTTCTGCCGGTCAAAAAAAATTTTTTTAACAAAGGTAAAAATTAAAAAAATTAAAAATTGTAAAATGACCGTTTTATAATTACAGATCTATAATTATAAAACGGTCATTTTAGTTTTTAATTTTTTTAATTTTTACCTTTGTTAAAAAAGAGGCACTAACGAACTTTTCACTTTTATTAATTATTGCGACAAAATAACATGCTGAACACAACAGTAACATTAAAATTAATGAAGTATAGGACTGTCCTGATGTTTTATAACTGAAATCATTATTTTCTGCATACTTTAAACAATATTTATGAAGAAATTTACAGAAATTCTGCCCCGAAGCAGCTAAAATGGCCCTTTTGGGCTTTGCTAATGTATTATAATCTCGGCAATCTGCTTACTCATCACTTAAGATGATGCACCAACTGTTCTCTATAGGAATTAAGTTGGGAAAACTCATCGGCCATTCGAGAGTGGTGGTATTTTCGTTTCGTAACCATTTTTTCGTTAGGTTACTGGAGGGAACTGGTGCATTTTCTTGTTGGAATACTAAGCTAATGTTAGGGAATCGATGTTTTTATGGCAGTACACACCCTCCAAACATTGTCTGATAATCAATAATATTTGTTTAGGTTGAAATAAATCCTAAGCTATGCATGCAGTTGAAAAACTAAGCTGCTCATTCCAAAGACACTAAATGTTTCCCATATCATTAAGCTGACCCACTGCCAAAATTTTGATTTAGAAAATATTGCGGTGATTTTCTCACATCCTTCCAATATAAAAAAGAAAGAAAAAAAAACACGTCAAAATCATGTAGTTTGGTGGTGAGAGCCTAACATTATGCAGTGTTTAGTGCCCTTTGCAATGAGTAGCTTTGCCTCCATTTCAACCAAAAAAATAATGTTTATTATCAGACAACATTATGAAAGTGTTTACTAACAGTCCAAAGTTGATTTCCTAGTGTTAGGTTAGTATTCCAACAAGGAAATGTACCAGTTCACTCCAGTAACGTAAGGAATAAATGGTTACAAAACCAAAATATCACCACTCTCAAATGACCGGCGTGTCCCCCAGACTTAAATCCTACAGAGAACTTTTAGGACATCATTGTACATAATGATTAAGCAGATTGCCATGATTATACTACAGCAGTAGAGCTGAAAAGTGCCATTTTAGCTGCTTCTGGGCAGAACTTTTGTAAATTTTCTTATAAATATTGTTTAAAGTATGTAGAAATCAATGTGTTAATTTATAAAACATCAGGGCAGTTGTATACTTTATTAATTATAATGTTACAGTTGCGTTCAGTATGTTATTTTGTCACATTAATTGATAAAAGTGAAAAGTTCATTAGTTTGTTTATGAAACTGCCATTTTCCAGTTTTTAATTTTCTAAATTTTTACCTTTTTTGGAAAAAACTTTCTGCCTAGCAGAACGTTTATAATATAGGATGAAAATGTTGAAAATTTCAGGCAAATACATGAAGTATAGCCCAAGTTATAAAATTTGTTGCATGTTATAAACATTTACATTTTGTTATAATTTTATAAACATTTATAACATTATAAACATTTACGCACTGTATAATACCTCAGATTGAGAACCCTTCGTGATATACATTTGGAGTAAATACTTTTCTTGATCCTACTATTATTATAAGCTTGCCTTGCATTGAAGAAATTAATTTACAAAAACCCCAGCCAGGACTTGATCCAAGGACCTCTCTCATGAGACATAACCAAATTTGTTACCAATGTAAATTGTGAGATCAAAGGTGACCTTTACCTTGACCCACATGGGTTAATTTATTCTTTGAAAAAAACGTGATGCAATAAAGTCTGCTTTCGTGGCTGCCAACTTTTATATGTTGCGGGGTTTTTTAAAATTTGATGATTTTTCACAAAAATAATTTAAACGGAACAAAATTGAACATTCTAATGTAGCCTACCAAAAAGCCCATCTAAAGATGTGTATACTGGTTAATTTTCATGATTCTAGAGTGTGTAGTTTCCGAGAACATTCGTGCACAAAGGGAGGGAGGGAGTCAGCCCTTAGCAAATTATGATATTAGATGATTCGAAATAATATTTTTTCGCTACGGGTGATATGAATTTAAACAAAGTAATTACTTCTTGCTCTTATGCGAATAATTGGAGTATGAGTATTTGCTCGTTTTTATATGAATATTTTAGATCTGAGCTTTTGCTCGTAATAAAAGTGTAACATGCCTGGACTTCTGCGAGGTGGTGGTTTGTTAGTTCCTGTTATTTTACTGACTTTTGTCAATCCTGTTTTAGGGCAAAAGACTACTTCCACCCCCGTTGTAGCTCTCTGGTTAGCTCCTAATGTAATAGGGTATCCTATTCCTATTTAGGAACAATGATGATTGGCTTCTGAACCTCCAAAAGGTAAAACAAAAACACGACAACAGTTGAATTAACTCTTATTTCTACCGACATTGCACTGGTAGCCTATGCCACAGAAATTGACTTTACACTGAGTGATCAGCACTGTGCCATCGAACATTGAAGTTGTACTTGAAAATATTCTGATGCTTTGAAAATTCCAAAACTCTTAAAACTCTTTAACCATAATCACTTAAATTGCATAAAAACGTCTTCAAAAAGTGCCACGAGGTTATCCTGTTCTCAAAACATTTCCTTTTTGGGAACTAATTTTTTTTAGAATATTTAAATCATTTTGGGGAATATTTTCAAGAATTATTATCTGCCAAGTGCCATGAGCAAATTAGAAGGAATTCCAATTTTCTCTATGTAATCGCTTTTACATATGTCGTGGGCGATGGGAAACTCTTTTCGCCACATTCTTAGGGCCACCTGGGCACCAGGAGGTGCCATCTTTCAGGGCGCTCAGGAATGCGACTTACACATTGGTCATTGGTCATGTGTGGGTCGTGTCACAAAAAAGTATTTGCTCGGATCATTTCTCCCAAGAGACAGATACAAGATATACAAACTGTATATAATCTGTAGTTTGTACTTTCCTAATGAACATTCTCATAAGGTAAGGCTACGCTAGCTGATGCTCAGTGCTATCAACAAATAAAATACAAAAAAGATTGCCACACCAATTCCCATTTATCAGAAAAACATGTCTGTGTGACAGTATGACAAATTGTTTTGAGTTTGCAACCATGCATTGGTATCTTGGAAATTAAATGAAAGTATTATTTTTTTGCTCTGTGCTCATCCTCATGAGCAAATTACTTTTTATTTATTGACTCACTGAATGTTTGTTGCAGGTACGTTTATCACTCATAACGATTTGGGGCTTGGGAACATTCTTGGATCTTGTGTTTTTAATGTGTATGTAGTAATTGGAATTTGTGGGTTACTCATTAAACAGGTAATTATACTTAATTATAATATAAATTTTTTATTTTTAGACTTTTGGCAGTTTTTTGAAAAAAGCCAAGTCTTTGCTTTTGATCCATTTTTTCGAATTTTAAAAATTCTTGAATCCTTGTGCTTTTTCAAGCTTTCTGAGCGCCAGTTGTGCGCTCCTGAGGCATTCTTACAGCTTTTAGAGTATTTAAATATTTATCGACTTTTGGCCGTTTTTTTAAAAAAGCCTTGGTTTTTGACTCATTTTTTTTAATTTTAAAAATTATTAAAGTCTTGTTTTTTCAAGCTTTATGGGACTTCTGGGGCCAGTTGAGTGCTCCTTAGATCTCAGATTGAGAACACTTCGTGGTATACATTTCGAGTAAATACTTTGCTTGATCCCGCGTTAATACAGAAAAACTCCAGCCAGGATTTGAACCAAAGACCTCTTCCTCACTAACTCTCTGCCAAATACATAACCAATTTTTGTAATTGTAAATGTTAATTGTGAGATCAAAAACGACCTTTACCATAACCCACATGGGTTAATTTATTCTTTGAAAAAAAAGCGTGATGCCTGCTCATGAAATTTTATGATTTTTCACAAAAATGTGGTAATTAAACAGAAAACAATTGAAAATGCTAATGTAGTCTACCAAGAATCTCATCTAAAGATGTGTATACTGGTTAATTTTCACGATTCTAGAGTGTGTAGTTTCCAAGAACATTCGTGCACAAAGGGAGGGAGATACAAAGTCAGCCCTTAACAAACTATGATACTGTACACTGTATATTAGTATATATTAGTGAATACTGTACGCTCGTAGATATCCATAAATTCATAATATTTTCTCTCTTTTTTCTTCCTAGCATATTCATATGGAATGGTGGCCCATTACACGAGACTTTGCATACTACATAATTAGTTTAAACGTGTTAGCAGTGACATTGTCTGACAACAAAATCTATTGGTAAGGAATGTAGGGCCTATCATTTTCATTGAAATAAGTTTATCTTCTGAAAACAGTGGAAAAACCAGTTATTTCACGTAATTATCATATACTTATTAGTAATATCTAGATTATTTTACCATAAGTAGATTTACTAATAGATCTAGATATTACTAATAAGTATATTATAATTGCGTGAAATAACTGGTTAAATAAGTTTGGCGTGAAATAAGCTTTTTAGACAAGTAGTTTAGAATAGCCATAAAAAAGAACAAGTCAATCTACATAATTTTATTAAGAGATATCAGCATTGGTAAGCTGCATGGTATGAATTTGTCACCCTCAGATATTTTCACTGCCGAGCAGCATGTTATTTTAGTATTTTACCTGACACTACGTACTCTCAATTGAAAAACGATGCTAGTGCTCATTGTGGAGATTTTTCAAAATAATTTTGGCGATGTATAGACTCTTAACGGTGATTGTTACGCTTTTATTGGCAATGTTTTAAACAACACTTGAAAAAAAAAACCAGTAAAATAATTTGAAATGAAAACAAAAATAATTTAATTAAAGGAACACTAAATTGAACGGCAAGTTGCCAAAAATAGACTCTCTTTGTCTAACTCATGAATAATTTTCATGAGAGAAACAATTATAATATTTAAATTGAAATGAAATAAAACTAACTGCTTCATTATGTACGTCTATATAAAACATTTTTTGTTCACAAACAAGTTATAAGATGTATGGATGTAAGCATGTAGAGTATGGATTTTAGAACACCTACCTTTTAGACACTGATAGTGACCAGCACTAATACAAATGCGATTTGCATAATAATGTGACTCAGTCATATGTTGTTGTGCATATCCTCAAATACATTTGTATAATGTATGCGGAAATACTATTAAAATAATCTATAAAGTTGTGTAATTATATTAAATTACAGAATTAGTTAAGGTGGCTGATTAGATAGTTATTTTGTTTTCGTAACCCCCCTACCTCACTGCAGTGGCTAATGCTAAGCTCCAGTGATGTTCTTGGAAACTTTGGAAATAGCAAAAATGTCCAGCGAAAAAACAAAAATTCAATTTGTTTTTTAATTTGTTATCAATTTTTTTAACAGGTATGAAGCACTGATATTATTGATTGCCTATGGCTTCTATGTATTAATACTTAAGTACTCGGAACAACTCAAGTGCTTTCTTCTTCAGCATATGAACCACTTGAAAACAAATATACTGAATTGCAAAACAAATGTTAGTACACCACCACAAGAATCAAAAGAAAAAGAAAATCATCCAGATGTGGTTGTTGTGGTCAATAATGACGAAAGTATAAAGCAAAAAATGGTGTTAAGCAAAAAAAGTGAAGACAAAAACTCCGAACAAGTAGAAACCAAAAGCACTATTGCTAACACCATATGTCCAGAAGGTAATATTTTAGTTTCGGGTGATAACTACTTGTATACAAATTTGAAAATTATACTTAGTTAATATTTATTTTTGTATTATAGAAAAGGAATCTTCATGTAAATTGAAAATCCTATCCTCAATACACAGGAAACTCATGTGGTTTCTAACTATACCCATTGATACCATATACTTCATAAGTGTACCTGACTGTAAGAAAGAAAAATGGGAAAAGTTCTACCTGGTGACATTCGTCATATCGATTATATATGTTGGAATTATTACATATTTTGTATCGTGGATGGCTACAGTCATTGGTATCGTTTTCAGCCTAATTCTGAATAACTCATTTAAAATTATCAACATGCCTATTCATATTTCAGTTCAAATCTAAGTTTAGAAGCAAATTAAAACAAGCTTAATACAAAGAATATAAAAAATTCCATAACTTTTATTATTTTTATGATTTTGGAAAGTTTGAAAAAGTCAATTCATTTTGTGAAAAAAAAAATATGGTGAAGTTAGTCAAACATTTACTTTCAGTAATTCCACATTGACAATACATTCAGTCAGTTAAGAGCCTAGTGACACTTCAGAGTTTCACGTGCCATGAGTCACAGGTTAAATTTGTGGTTCCAAAGTTGCTCAAAAGGCTCTAGCAACCCACCTGCAATTCGAAACGTGGTAAATTTATCTTAGTACCCGTAGAAAATATTAAGGAAAACATACAATTTTTCTTAAAGCTCAAAGATGATTTTAAAGAGTGCGAAATGCGGCCGGCGAAATGGACTTTATTAAGGTCAATGAACTTTAACATGGGTGACGCGAATTAGCATAATTCAAAATTGTATAAAATAAAACTCCTTTAAATATAGCAAAGAATTGCATTCAAGAAGAGTTTGTGACTTGAATTACCTTTAAAAGTTCAACTTAAAGGCATCAAAGGCATAGCTAGAATTGAGACCATGTTTTTGGAAACGACAATTTTTCGCCTAACTATGGAGTGTGTCTAGTCCATGGTGTCATGCAGCACGTGCGAGCTGAAGTGTCAAAGCTATTGGATTAAAAATAAACTTTTACTTTCCTTTAAAAGTTGCTACTAAAAAGCTGGAACTATGCTTAGGCAGTGTGTGCTAAATTAAATAGAAATTCGAAATAGTGCCACCTTTACATGCACAAAAAAAACCACACGGCTTTTACCAATTCAATAAATTGGCAACATACTGTAGATTTTTTTTAAAAAAATTCACAACTAAATAACAGTTGCTTGAATTTTTTCAAAGTGTTTCTTTTTTTTTAAAACAGCCTCTAAAATGTAAGTAATTCATGTGACCAATTAGAAAGTCACTTCCTATTTAGACTACTTACATTAGTCTAGTTTCGTTAACGTGTTTATTTCCTTATGCTTTATTTTCTTGTTAATTTTATGTAATTTATGAGTTACATATATAAGAAAGATTAATTTTATAGCATATCTAAATAAGAATACTATTGGAATTAGTAGTTTGGTATTTTGTAGTAAAAAAAAATTGCTGTTTATTCATTAGAAGTAAACGTGGCACGTATCAAAGTTAACTTTATCCAGTTATATCTTGAAAAATCACTAAACTTAACATTCTGTTTATTTTATGTACAACAGGCGTGACATTCTGCATTCCAGACACGATCATGGGGTACACAGCATTAGCCATTGGTACCAGCATGGCAGACCTTTTCTGCTCTTTAGCAGTTGCAAGACAAGGTAGAACTTCTTCTGGAACTATCATACAATGCCACTCTAGTGTGAGCTTTTGACATCAACCAATATTTATTACCAACCTTTAGATGACATTTTCTGTACCTCGAATCCTCTCTGAACAGTACGGTGCCCGCACGGAGAAGATTCGAGCTGCAGAGAGAGTTGGATGGAGACAGATCGTGGTCACTCCTCTGCATGGGGGTGAAATCGATGCAGGAGAGTGGCGGCCATCTCTCTCTCTCTTCCGGTTGATGCTGATGTACATCTTCTCCTTTCGGTATCCCGACAAGAGAAGATGTTGTAGCTGCTGAGAATCGTATAACTCTTGCCCTGTAGAGTCTCCGGCCTCTGAAGAGAAGCTGGTTACATTACAGAAAGACAACGCTGTTTCTTGTTATAACACTTTTATTCATCACTTGTAAGAAACACAGAATACAAGGATGAATATGTAAAATACTAACGGTGCGTCCTCAGGCCCATGATTCGGAATTTATCACGGAATACAGGCAAAGGACAAGAACTGAAGACAAACAGGAGCGCGGTCCTTTTATACCTTGGACCTGTGTACACCTGCGAGGTGTAACCAGGTCCAAGTGACCATGTTCCTATTTGTATCAATCCGCCGCTTGGGTATGAGTCAGAAAGGTGAGTCAGAGGGGAGGGAGGGACGGTTGAGAGTTGTTTACCCCCGGGCTATGGTTTTGGCGGGATCACGATTTACAGGGTGTTACACTAGATACACTTGCATCGCCCTTTGAAGAAACTTGTGATGTCAGAAGGATTGCCAACAAAATTAGGATTGTGTCATTTGTGTTGTAATACAAAGGAGTAATAACAAAAAAATGCTTGAAATCGTTATGTTTCAATTGTTGAAAACATTTGCTATTACCCCTTTTTATCAGACAAAATGAAACAATCCTATATTTTTCATTAATCTCTCTAATGCTCTCGTTACGCTCATGCAGCTCATGAGCTCACGCATTACACTCACAGCATTACGCTAATGCATACATAATTTCAGAAAAAATGACAATCAAAATAATGTCAGTGCCGTCGGCCGACACCTTGTACCACAATGCAGTGTGGTACTTACTAGCTGTAGCAATTGGTAGACCCGAATCGTTTCTATTAGGTTCGGAACCAGTTCTTATCAGTTCGACCTATACTGGCGAACCGGTTCTATCAGTTCCAGTAATTGGCGAACCGTTGACATCTATATGTTTTACGTCATTTTTCTGTAATGCCGTATGCGGTGTATTAGCTGCAGTGATCGTAACGAGAGCCTAAAGACACAAGCTGACTAGGACAACGCAAGTATACATGCAGTAATTATTTAATAAAGAATATTAATCTGTTGCAGGTCTCGCTAACATGGCAATAGCCAATGGAATAGGCAGCAACATAATGGACATTCTTTTCAATCTTAGTATTCCATGGATAATAGTGTGCATACTGCCATCATCGAAAGGATTCGTCAACATTCCCGACAAGAACATCAATTATATTATCATCAGTATGATTGTTTCAATATTTCCAATTTATATTGTCTTATTGCATTATCATTTTAATTTAAATCATAGAGTAGCATTAATATCCTTGTTTTTGTATATCATTTTTATAACATTCTCGATTCTATTTTCTGTTTTAAATAACAACTGAAACAACATTTACAAATTTGTATAATAAAAATGAGTTTACACTCTGGCTGTATCAGCATGTGACAATTATTGTGATTTGTACCGTATTAAAAAATATTTTATGCATTTTAAATGTTTTTTTTGGGGGGAATTCATGAACTACAAAGAATTGATGGCACCTCAAAAACAAACAAAAGAGACCCATTCTGTTTACCACGTGTTGTTCTTTAGGAACATCTTACATCGTGTATGTATCGCCGTTTGGTTGCTAGACCCATTCGTGCAACATTGGATCGTTTGCATATATTATCTTGTAATGACGATATTAAAATATTTTTAACGTCTTAATAAGAATATAAAACATATCCAATTGAAGGGATACATCTAAAAACGATCAGAGTCCTTTCTTGTTCATTTTTTTGAATGACAATTTCAAAGTTTCATGTCGATCCCCACAGCGTTTACAAATAAGGGGTAAAGATTGACATGAAGATTGAACCAAACTTTGTTTTTCCCTTTTTAAAACAAAAGGGAAAAACAAAGTTTGGTTCAATCTTCATGTCAATCTTTACCCCGGGGTAAAAACAAAGGGAAAAAACAAAGTTTATTAAAAAAGAAATGGATCTTGATCATTTTCTACTATTATTTTCACTGAAACAGCATTAATAATTAAGTGTGTCGTCCACAAACTTGTCTTCACTTTCTTGGTCTCCAGGTTTTAAGTTGTTGGCATAGGCGTAAATTAGTGGGCGTTGGGGGGTGGCACCCGCCATCCCAAAAAATTAAATTAATTCTCTTTTCGAAGTTTACGTTCGTAACTTGCAAATTTTGCAATAAAACAGGATACAAATTCACACACTTGTCACCAATTTATCTGTTTCTGTTCATGCTTCATACTAGGTCTTGTTTGTTCTTGGTGCCTCAACTCTTGCCACTCCACTTTTCAATCCAAATTTACGCCTATGGTTGTTGGGAATGGGTAAAATATACTTTCCTCAGGGTTGACCAAAAATTTGTGAGAAATGAACACATCAAAAGAAAAAGATATTGTTTCACAACCACACATGTTTTGCAACTGACTGGATCACACATAAGGGAGGTTACATGGGTTTGGACTCTGGTCGTTTTGGCACGTTTTAACACATGAACCCTGATCATTCTTAGGGGATACCTTTTTTCTTTCGCTCTTATATATATTTTACAAAGACAGTGACCTTTTTTTTTCAAAGTCTTGAATCACGATTTGAATATGTAGGTAATAACTTACTAATAAGCTACAAGATGAAACAACCAGCCAACTTTTCACCAAAAATAGTCTCTTATTGTTTTTAGCCAATAATCCTTCAATTATTAAGAAAGCCAAACTAACCTACCTCCATAAATTGTTGTATCGCATTGTATTTAAAATAATAAAAAAAAACTGTAGACAGAAATTCGAGAAAAACAAACTTTAACACAATTTACATACCAAATTGGATGTTTACAGTTGAAGAACTTGAAAAACACATAGAAAAAAGTTCAGGAAAAATTGTCAAAAGTCAACAAAACATCCAGACAAACCAGACATCTTTGTTTTCATAAAAATTTCAAAAACACAATGACCTTATGGCTCAAACGAAAATTTTTACATGAACATACCTCATAAAAGGGTGGAGATTTATATACGACACACAGGTGATCCAATACGGCGTCAAAATACAACATACTGTAAATAATATAAATACATTACCGTAATAGAAAGCATATTAGTGCTTCAAATCATAAATTTCAAGTCACCTATAAAATTAGCCTGACCATGACCTTCAAAATTATATCAATGATTTATATACCTGCATATTGAAGGATATATGTTTTGAATCACGTGTTTTTTTTTTCTGCATTCTGGTCAAAAATGTTGGTTGACCCAAGAGGAACTACACAAGAGGCCGACTCAAAATTCAGTACCACTTTAATGGCTTATTAACTAGAAATCCTCGTAAGGGTAGACAAGGCCATTCAAAGGCCATCAAAGAATTAACTGCTAGAACTGATGCATATTTCTGGTCTTTTTTCCCAAATGTTATTCGACTATGATTTGATGTTTTTTATATGTTTCTAGTTATTTGTATCATCGAGATTTATATGATAAACTAAGACAGATTAAAATTCTAACGAGTCACTTGGGGCGCTACAAGGAAGTCTCTGCCTTCAGGAGATGTGATGTAGAAAAAGAAATTCTACGAATATTGAATTTAATTGAAAAAATTGAAACACTTGAGCACCATTTCGAAAAAACAATTTGTGATTAATAAAAAATGTCATTTTATTTTTATTTTAGTTATGATGTGTATAATTGAAATGTTAATAAAAAATAATTTCCTAAAACATTGTGTTTGTTTTAATTTTGTTTTTTGTTTTTTTTTTGTTTTTTTTTTTTTGTTTTTGTTTTTCACGAATATAGAAGAGTCGAAGCTGAAAAAAAAAACTAATTAATAATGTAAAAATAATTAAAAAAGTTCTTTAAGCAAAAATTATTACATTGAAAAAAAAAACAATAAGATTTTTAACAAAAAAATAAATGATATCTTGTAAAATAAAAATGAATATAGCAAACTAATGCTTTTTTATAAATGTCCTCTATTGTTGAAAAACTATTCAGGCATTAAAAAGAAAAAGAAAATATTATTTAATGGACATTTAATAATGGTTGAGGGGAGACTTTAATTGGCGCCATTTATTTCATTTATTGAAAGTGACGCAGTAGTGATTTTATTTTAGGCCAGAAATGTAGCAGTGTAGTACCACTTGGTGAGAATTGTTTACGGTGACGCAAAAGTGATCACCGTGACGCAGAGGTGAGTTTTATATACTACTAGCAGCAAATGCCGCCTGCTGCGCGCTCCTTGTAGGCGCCGGCTCGCCAAACATTCACTTTTATACACTGCCAAGTAATGCAGGAAACATATTTTTTTTAAGAATAAATATTTCAGAAAATAGAACACCTACATTTTTATAATTTAAACTACTTGCTAACAACGTAAAAAAAAAAGTTATTGGATAAACATTCCGACAGGTCCTCTGCAAATTGTGAAGACTCCGGGATGTTCCCGAACAGCAATGCGAGGCTCACAAAACTCTCTTTCTTTTTCTAAACCAGAGACATCCTGGAAGCCTCTTGAAATCTCCTGGAGTCTCTCAAAACTAAAAACCCCATACACGAAATAGAAATTGTGTGTGTGTGTGTGTGAAGCTCTTACAACGTCTAGAAATTGGGGGGGGGGGGAGGGGGTATCCTCAGGTGAACCTTGTAACTTTATGTTTACCCAAAATCTAACAGAGCTACATGGTAAGAAAAGGTTACCTGTGCTATTTTGTGACATTCCTATTAGCTGAAAAGATATGTCGTTACGTAAGTACAAACACGGCACTGTCGTCGGCGCACAACACACAACAAAATATCTGTCAAAGACAGACAGATCGGAGCTGTGTGCGACGTTTACGGCACACAGCTGTCGGTTGACTCCTATCATGAAAACGCACACGCGATGAGTTGTGCGCTGTGTTTTGCAAACAGCACACATTTCAGAGCACGCATGAAAATCGACTTTTAGAGTTAAAGAAAGTTACGTTAGTTTGAGTCAACTATTATCAGGCACTTAATAAACGTCACGAATGACTAGTTTATGGTGACTAAGAACCAAGCAATTAGAAACCAAGTGGAAGATGGCCTTTAGAGTGTGTCTCCTTTTTTTCCAGGCTGTAAACCGCCTTTAAATAAAATAACCCTATTTCGCAAATTTGATTTTTATTTACACAAGATTCCATAAAACTACAGAATATATTGTTTAAAAAAAAACTTTGAATTATTCCACTTATTTACACTAAATATATATCTACACTTTCATGTTACTACTGTATTCCAACCTTTACTCAACGATGCTTTATATTAAAAATCATATTTACAACTTTGCATCAAATATCATCCATACACAAATCGCACCTCGGGAAGAAGAGTGGCACAAATCAAGAAAACACTTTTTTGAGGAAAATGAGTTTAAAGTTAAGATTAGATTCATGGCTTACTTTGCTGAGCTTTTCAAGTGCAAAAATCGTATTCACGCTAATATACGCTATTCACAATATAACTTTATTTGGCATCCCTACAATAGATTGAGATAGAAAAAAATGCAACTTTCAACTCATTCCCCCCTCCCCCCAAAAAGTGATTTTTTTTAGTTGTGCCACACTTCTTACTGAGGTGCGCCATTGTCAGCACACATAAACATGTCTTTAAAATAATTTTAAATACACAAACACACACAATTAATTCTTACATTTCAATTGCATCAACAGAATGTATACAGACACACACACGTCACTACAACAATTTTTTTTTTTTCAAATAGAATCTAATCCAATTTATAAAATAGACAGCACCACAGAAAGTGTTACGAAAATGACGTATAATCCCAATGATATGAATGCAACTTTTCGATTTAAATTAAAATGATGGTGAAGCAACACGCCATAAATTGGAAAAACAGATAAAATCATAACTGTAATAATGTAGGTGACATTTTTATCTGTTACGCTCGAATATCCTATTGATCCTGGCAGAATACATTTCACGAACCAAGGAAGACTAAGATTGACGAGGATGTCCATTATGTTGCTGCCTATTCCATTGGCTAAGGCCATGTTTCCAAAACCTATTAACATGAAATTTATCAAATCAGATAAATCGAGCATTTAAAAAATTACGTGAAACATGTTCAAAATGTAATGTCCACTTTTTGAATAAAAGATTTTTTTTTTTGACTGTTTGATTCATTTTCGCTGAGAAATTAGAAAAAAAAACAAAAAAACAAACAAAGGTTCGCTCTTTCAACTTATAATGTATTACATGAGCTAGTAAGTTTGGAAATCCGAGTATAACAGAATTTCGAAACATGTATGTACGAATATGTTTTGAATGTTACGAGGTTTGGGGTTTTAATCAACGCTATAGCCCATGTTACGGGACTCAGGTCTATGCTCTCTTCGTTAGGGGCAGATACTGCCTTAGGCTTCCAGAGCGTACGTTTATAGTTGTGAAAATTACACAGGTGCACCCATGCCCAAGGGACCGTGTCTCGATGGGTATCCATCTGCCAATTCCGGAACCAGGATGTGATTTATACTTTGGGGTGTACGGGGACCCCCTTAGCTAGAGTTTTAAAGGGAGACCATATACAGGGCGTCACATTAATTTATAGCTAATATGGGAGGGAAAATATTCATTTTTATATGTACACACTCGTTATCATTGATAACAATGATAAGTGATACCTTAATACCCATGATACCCTTCAGAAACAGACGGTGGCGCTGATCAAGCGCCAAATTGAACAAGCGCCAAATTGAATAAGCGCCAAATTGAACAAACGCCAATCTGAACAAACGCCAAACTGAATAAACGCCAAATGGAACAAGCGCCAAACTGAATAACCGCCAAAATGTGATAAACACATTGTTAGGTTAGGTTAGGTTAGGTTTGGTTAGGTTAGGTTAGGTTAGGATTGGTTAGGTTAGGATTGGTTAGGTTAGGTTAGGATAAGTTAGGTTACGTTAGCATGTTCTGTTTGTAAATCTGCACAGTTTGACGTCTATAAAAGCTCACAATATTTGGATCATCAGAATTTACAAAAAACCTGAATAACCGCCAAACTGAATAAACGCCAAATGGAACAAACGTCAAACTGAATAAGCGCCAAATGGAACAAACGCCAAACTGAATAAGCGCCAAATGGAACAAACGCCAAACTGAATAAGCGCCAAATGGAACAAACGCCAAACTGAATAAAAGCCAAAAATTTGGCGGTTATTCAGTTTGGCGTTTGTTCAATTTGGCGCTTATTCAGTTTGGCGTTTGTTCAATTTGGCGCTTATTCAGTCGCCCCAAACAGACATTGTGTTTCTAACATCCGTTGTATTGTTAATATTTATTTGGTTGTACTCATGAATTTATACCTTGCCGTGCAACAGCTAAAGAGCAGAAAAGGTCCGGCATGCTAGTTCCAATAGACAGAGCTGTGTATCCCATGATAGTGTCCGAAATAGCGAATGTGACGCCTAAAAAGAAAACAAAACTATTGTAAAGAATAACAGTTTAATAAAAACAAACATAAAATCATTTCCATATGAATGGTTAACATAAAATGCTAATTCTTAAGACACAAATTATTCAGTGGAGATGTTATTTTGGCAGTCAACATACAAGTAAATATTCTTAACCACACAAAAAAAGAGATTTAAATAATTGACTTTGGCAGTAGCATTCTAGAGTATGCTGCTAGCATTATTATGATTGCGTGAATAAAATGTGCAAAATGGGTTTAAAACGTTGAGTACGAGTAACCTATAGACGTTTTCGTTTTAAAAATTTTGTTCAGCGAAAACAATCGGATGAAATCAGAAAAAAACTACAATAACACAGCGGTCGCCAACCTTTCGGACATCACGGACCACTAAAATCAAAATTTTAAACCACACGGATCACTAATATGAATTTTTTAAAAAGATAAATACGTTTGTCAAATAATGATCATTGATCAGAGAACTTCCATTTTATTAATATAACATCTTTAAAGGTTGTTTAATTGTAACAAAAAATAACTAAAAAACAATTGAAGCTTACGGGGAGAAGCGTGTGGTGGGGGGAAACTGAACGAAAAGTAGCTCTCGCGTGCCGTATTTTATTAGAACTGTACTAGACTCTAGTACATTTCGTGAATTTAGTGCAATAGAAAGGCGAAAATTGTCATTCAGAATAGAAGAATTTATTAAGAATATTTTTTTTTGTTTTATTATTAATAAAACAAAAAAAAAAATGCAAATATTGTGTAGATTTTTCGGCGGACAACCAAAAATTTCTCGCGGACCACCGGTTGGCGACCGCTGCAATAACAACAAGGATAAAGATATGATTCAAAGATAATTGAAAACAATAAAAAAAAACTAATAGGTAGTTCTAGACGTAAATTATTTTGGTGCAATGACTTGTCAACACTTTTTGCTTCTATTGTGTTTTCTTACTTTAAGTGAAAATAAACCACGTCACTAGGTTAAAATCATTAACCAAAGACTTTTACTGCTGGAGAACAACAACATTTTATTTATGCGCGTTAAGTATAATTATATTTGCAAGTGTTCTTTTTTAAATATTCTAATATGAAATTTATTTATTCATAGCTGTTGTAATTTGTTAATGAATCACTTTTGTTTTTGAAATTTTGGCATCACTTTAGCACTTCATTGCATTCCCATGAATCAGAATCTGGAATAGGATTATTTTGTAGTTTCTATACCTTTTCAGCCATTGTACAAGTACACTAAATAAAAAAAAATTTTCTGTATTGGAGAGTTCGAAAATTGACGTTTTAGTACAACATTCCCAAACTTTTTGAGGACTTTCGTGTGAGATTCAACTTGCCAAAATCGTTAGTCACCAATATTGTGACTTCAGTGATTAAGGACTCGGTGATGATAGTGAGAAACCACCGACATAATGTGACTCACCTGCATTGTTAAATTGAAACTTTAACTCATTTATGTAATAATTAATTAATCATTTTTTTTACTATTATTATATCTTAATTCTTTTCATATTATGTCTTAAAGTGCCCTATTTTCTACTGTATGTACATTGTTGTATTGACCTGTATTCTGAGTCGCTTGTCGGCTAGTCACAATGGTGACCAGAAAGCAAGAAAGCTATTCTCCTAGCTGAAGTTTACCCTAAGTAACTCGTTCTAAATTTGTAACAGAAATATCTTGAAACGTTATGCTGTGGTCCCATTTTAACTCTCATTTATCATTTCGACCCTCATCTACATGATCCTCTGGACTTGCCCTGGATTTCCTTTAGTCTGTCAATAGACGATCTGCATGACCGAGATCAGGTATAATCCAATACCTGGTATAGTCGTTTAATATGTATTCAGATTGCATCGACTGCCATCCAGATTTGAATGCGGTATTCAAGCAGCATTGAAACTTCATTTCCTGTGTTCATACTGATACTTTCAATCTGGTTTTCAATTAGATACATTTTGCTAGTGTGTTATTGATGAAAATAAACCATATCTATCTAAATTCCTGTTCAATGTCATGGTAAATTTTAGTTTATTTGGGTTTTAACTTTGCTTCTTTGCAAATCATGATGAGTATGTGGCACCAAGCTTAATACTGGATTGGTCGGTGTTGAGTACGATATTCAATACTGTATTAAGTGCCAGTCAGAACACATTAAGTGATTAAAAGTACACCCCCTGAAGACACCACCAATAATTGTTAGTATAAGCTGAGGTAGAAAACTCAACGACAAAGAGACACGAACTTACCAATAACAGTCACCATCCACGAAACAAGATATGTTATACTTCCAATGTATGCAATTGATATGAGGAATGTCATCAGGTAGAATTTTTCCCATTTTTTAGATTTGCAGTCAGGAACCGTTAAGCAGTATAGAATTTCAATGGGTAAAGTTATAAGCCATATAAATTTTCCTAGTAGTGAGGATGGAATTGCCAATTTGGAGAGCTCGTCTTCTGTAATGATTAAAACAAGCAATTTTTAGTTCAACACATCTTCCATCATTCATTGATATTTGTTTGAATAATATATTTCATACTTTTTAAATCTGAAATTTTGTTGTGACAATCAGGAAATATTATTTTAGTTGCTCCATCGAATAATTTTTCATTCTTTTCTTTTGATTGATTTGTAGGAGCAGTAGTAGTAGTAGTAGTAGTAGTAGTAGTAATACTACTATTTTCTACTCGTACGTCAATCGGTGTTTTAATTTGTTCTTCTTTTATCACAATCACAGCTAGCTGATTTTCTTTTTCGTTCGAATTTTTTGATTCCATTGTAGCTTCCATTTTATGTTCTTTCAAAATGCACATTGTCTCATAAAGTCGGAGGTATTCCAAAGCACTCTGGATACAACACTTAAGTTGCTCAGAATACTTCAGAACTATTATGTAGAAGACATAGGCTATCATTAATATCAGTGCTTCATACCTTTAAAACAAATAAAAATATGACAATAATTCATTCAATAATTTGATGATAAAAAATTTCACTCTACAGTCAAGTACTGCCCAACGCGGTTCACATGTAAATTTGCAAATACAACTCCGACAAAGGTTTAGAACTGGTTTAGATCATGAAGTCATGCAAGGTGTGCAACTGTGCATGTACAGAATACAGACAACCTGGTACATACTGGCCTCAAATTCCTAGGCCGGCATCGGCGTTTCGCGTGGCAAGGCGAGCGTAGCGAGCTACAAAAACTATTAACATTTTTTCAATATAGCACCAGGCACGTAAACACGTTTGAAATCTAAGTAGTTGTTAAATTTTGGTAAATTTACATTTTAGAGTTATGAAATGCTCTCGAGAGGCTGAGGGGCCACCCAATTTTGCGAAGTTCCCAAGGGCTCCACTGTTGCTATATGCTTAAAGGGATTCGTAGTTTCGAGAGGCTCACAGGGGCCTTCCGGTCTAGATAGGCTTCTGAGGACCTCACAGTTTTGAGAACATCCCGGCACCTTCATAATTTTAAGAGGCTCTGGTTAAAAATTACTGGATAAACAAACCCAGTAACCATATCGGTATGGCAGCACTGGTTGCAAGCAAACTCTATGCTATGTACCCTATTTAGATTTGGCAATTTACATTGACCATTTAGTGCATCAGCGCAGCCCAGTGCAATAAGGTGATATCAATGCGAATTCTTTATGAACGGAAATAAGTTTCCTGTCAGATCCAGGATTACTATGGGGCGCCAAGTGTAAACGGGAACATGATACACGTTTTCTTGCCATTCACGCCTGCATTGATAACTGTTGTGATTTATAAATCACAGGTTATTTATAAATCGCAAGTGTTTTTTTATAAATCGCAAGTGTTATTTATAAATCGCAACTGTTATTTATAAATCACAGGGATATTTTTTGCATTTTAAATAACACAAATGCAATATATAAATGACACACATATAAATGACAGAAGTGTGATTTACAAATAAGTTGTGATTTATAAATAACAAATGTGCGATTTAGAAATTACAATGGTTATATATAAATCACAACGGTTATTTATATATATCATTCAATGCATGTGTAAATGCCAAGAAAACGTGTATCATGTTCCCATTTACACTTAGCGCCCCATATACTGTGAACGGAAAAAAACGAACCTCTATAAATACTACAATAACATATGAAGAGGTTCGTTTTTTTCCGTTCACAGTGTAGACTACTGACAGTCACCTTGGGTCAGTTTTGAAAGTAATCACTGCGAACAAGATTTCCCCCGAAGAAGGAAAGATTGTAGTAGAGAAGAGATGCCAAGTGTCAGGAAGAAAACATTAATTTTACCGTTTTCCTTGTTCAGTTTTTTTATAAGTTTGTACTTTTCGAAATAAATCTACATTTCTATAAAAATTGAAGTTTTTTGTTTTTTTGCGGCCCACATCAACTTAGACCTTGTTTATTTGGCCCGTGTTAGCCTTTGAGTTTGACATGCTTGCATTAGATGGTTAAAAGAAGTAGCATATTTTTAATCAGCAGTATACTAATTTCATTTCTTTGGCATTTAACTTGATTGGTTTACTTTAAAAAATAAAGTTGGTAAACCACTAATTAAATAAAATTTGTTTTTTTCTAAAAATAAATATGGCATGTTTTTTAATGTTTTCTTGACTTTTTCTTTTTTGGAAGTTGTTTGCTTCATATGTATGAATTGAAAATACACATTGCCAAAACATTTTTCCTAACGTCACACAGGTCGATTTTTAATTAATAAAATAATTAGTTAAGTACCTATTAATGAGATAAATTTGTTTTTGCTCAATGATAATGGCAATTTACCAAATAAAGAAACGATATTATAGAACACTGTCATATCGAAAAAAATGCTATATTTAATTTTGTTATTTATAATTTGTTTGTGAAGTTTCTTCCTTAAATGTTATGATTCTATCATGTAGTTGTAAAGTTGTAACTGCAGTTTTGTGAGAAAATGCGTTTCTCTGTGTCTTAAACGAAAACAATAATGCAAAAGATATGTCATAACAATTAGACAGGCATTTGGGTGCAGCCAAAAAAATTCTGTTAGCCCCGCCCTTTTATGAGCATCAGACCAAATACAAATCCATAACAACCAGAATCAAAAACGTAACAAACCCAAATAACCAATGAGAACGAACTTTTCTCGCTGCGCCCCCAACTGCTTCTAACAACTTGTGACTTATAAAAATTTGTCCTACATTTTCAAAAAAAAAAAAAAAAAGGTGGAATTCTATCTTAAAATATTTTAATTTTAATATTCTAAACTAATTTATTTAATAAATTGAACGTCAATTCAAATATTTTTGAAAAGTTGGTATTGGTATTGGTAAAAATAACTTTAGAAAAATTTAAAATTTGATGGACCTTTAAATTAAAAAAAAATAATAATTGGATGGCATTTATTTAAATAAAACGTTTAATAGTAATTCTTCAAACTGCCACTAAATGTTATGAAAACATTTTTAACACAGTAAAAAAACTTAAGTTTTCTCCCAAAAAAAATTATTTCTAAGAAAAATTACAGAAAGAAGACAACGGTTCATTCCAATTTAAAACAATTACTGGATAGAACTGCTAGTTACTGGATAGAACTGCTAGCCAACAAAAATTATCGGTTTAGATTGGACATTGGCAACATTTATGGCCATCAAGTTGGCTATTAATTGTAGGGTTTAAGGACAGTCAACAAATGCGGGCCAGAGTGCGAGAAAATGCCTTCCAGCAGTGTAGACCAGTTAATCTGTTTGTGTAAATATGGATTAAGCCCCATTTACACACCAAGTTAACCAGCATGTGCCGGCCAGCACTGTCGGAAATTAGTCTCAGATGTGCTAGACAGCTTTGTTAGCTGTGTACTTACATAGTTACTTATGAAAATGTTTAATACAAGCATAACAATTATAATAATTGTTTTATATTTGTATTTTTGTGACTGCAAAGCAATGTTTATACACAGCAAACAAAGGTGTCTAGCCCATCTGAAACTACTTTCCAGCAGTGCTGGCCAGGAAATGCCGAGAAATTAAAGTGTAAATGGGGCTTAATCCATATTTACACAAACAGATTAACTGGTCTGCACTGCTGGAAGCCGGCTTCTTGTACGCTGGCCAGACAGTATAATGTCATAATTATATCCCAAAGGTCGACGTAAAGCTAAATATGATATATTAAAATTTATGAAGTGATAAATCACAACAGTGACAATATAAGGTATAATAGTCACATTTTTATGATTTTTTTCTTCTGTAATGAGGTCCCTAATCATATGCGCTAGAGCGTAACTGGTTTAATACAAAACCTACCACCTTGAAAAATGAATAATAATGATTATGTGCATAATTTGTTATTACTTCAGTATTGACACATTTTCCATTCTACATGTAAAAAATACGTCGTAGAGAAAAGATTTGACATAAGCAAAAGCAAATTACAACGTATGCAAATTACATATGCAGCGACACTCATAAAATATTGCTTGTCACAATTTTATGACTTTTTTATAATGATGATGCACCAGGTTTATTTGAAATTAGAAAAGAAATACTTTATAAAATGGTATTTTTTTACATTATCTTTGAAAATAAATATTTCATGACAGTTTGGAAAATACGGCTAAATTGTTGCCACTTTAAAATTACGAAATAAGTCATTAAAAGTCATCATATCTTGAAGACAACATTAGGTCATTTTTACATCTTTCTAGCTTCTAATGAACGTTGAATCTGTTTGAAAAGTTGCTTTTCAAAATTATCTGCGCCTGAACCTCTTGCATATCATTAAAAGCAGCAATTATATGGGTGATATCCAATTGGCTAGGATAGAATTGAGTCGTATTTCTTAACTTTTTCGTATGTCTAAAGAGTTGAAGGGAAGTGGCCTTGTTATACTGTATCTGTTATTGCTTTCATCATTCTTTTACGTTCTGATCCAAAAACTACATAGGTTTATAATAAACATCGGCTAAGATCGCATTTGAGAACGCACTACAATGTATGACTACAGGACAAAAATGCTTAAAAAGTGCATGGAACAACCGGAATTTTATTTGAAAGTAACTGCAAAACCTAATGTAGTATGAGAAAGCTAAGGAAGTAAAATAATTACAGGTTAAGCAAACGATTGCTTGAAAATTTTTTAATTAAACACTGGCTGGGTTAAGATTCGTCAAGGGAAATGCATCCTAACTGCGTCACAAAATGCCTTCTGCAATGCTGATTTTATTAGCAGTCTCTTATAAAGATAATATGAACGCAAAAGAGTCTCCTAATTGGGCAATTACTGTTAGAAAACAAAGTGATTATTGGCACTTTTTAGAGTGCCAAACTTTGCCTTAGATATATATCACCATTTAAAGTGACTTAATAAGATTTTCGCTCCCAAATGCAGAAGGCAGGTTTTTACATATTTCTTGCTTAAATTCTCCCTTTAGTTTTTCCCTGACTCTTGAGAATTTTCTAATTCCCTGACATTTCCAAGTTTTTTCAGGTTCAGCTAGCTGTGCCATAGAGAAAATATCCGACTGCCCGATTGGCCAATTCGCTCCTCTTGCGCTATACTGCTAGGATGCCAATTTTAATCAAAGTGGTGGCATTTGTTCACTTATTGGCATTAGCAGTGCAACTTCGACAACTTGCAAGGAATACATATTGAATCATTTATAATCAATTTGCTATTCGCTTTGTTTTCGGACAAATAAATTACTGTAAACACAAAACAACTCAAGATATTAAAAAAAATTACTATGTTTTTAAAAATCTTATGTATACAGTAGATACCATTAACATACCAATACATTTTCTTGTCAGCCAGTGTTACCGTTAAAAGAATCAAACTTATTACGTAGTATGCACAGTCTCTCGTTACAGGCCACCATTCCATATGTATTTCCTAATTATATATAGATACATTAAATAACAATTATCGTAAACATAAATGTCAATAATACAATTTCGTTTATGACATTCGCGAATTTCGTGATATGACAATTAGGTTATGTCGCATTTGGCAAATATTCACCAATATTGTCTTTTATTGCATTGTTTTTTTTATTCAAACGTTAAACAAAAAAAAACATACAATGAAAAACGCATGAGTCATATTTTCATTGTTTTTCACACGAAAATATACTGTTCACCATTGCAAAATATCCATATTTAGTAAAACATTTATATGTCATGATTTCGTAATGGAGATCCACAACTTACTTGCGTGCTACAGATTTCAAAGTAATTCTAGAATACGAGTCTCTCGCCAATTTAAATGTATTGAAACTATAACTTGTTGAAAAGATATTGTCAAGGTATGAATAAGCTAATCTTTTTGGCGCAAACGCCAAACACGCCCCAAAAACGTGTGCAAAAGTTAAAGTTTACAATAGAAGTCTATGGCTTTTAAAATCGTTTTTTCTCTATAGATTGCATGGATGAAGTTGGTTAACCTAAGTTAGCTTGGGTTAGGTTAGGTTAGGTTGGGTTAGGTTGGGTTAGGTTGGGTTAGGTTGGGTTAGGTTGGGTTAGGTTGGGTTAGGTTGGGTTAGGTTAGGTTGGGTTTGGGTTAGATTAGGTTGGGTTAGGTTGGAGCTTTTACATGGGAACTGGGTTACGAAGCTTCCAGTCTGTAAACATCACTTGATTTTATTTATAAACTAGCAAGGTAACCCGTCATAAATGACGATAGCAATATTCTAGTTTAATTTGGCTACGAAAACTATTTTATTCAAATACTTCAGTATAAATGACATTTTGTGTGAATTTGCCTTGACTGCTTGCATTTTTTTATAAGCACCATGGGTTCTTGGATCGGGAGAGTGCAACATAAAGTTGACAATGAGAAAAAACCCCGGTTCATTTTAATCGAAATAAATTCCGACGTGCTTAAATCTTTTTTTCCTTGTTAGTACAGCGTTATACACAGACAGACAAAGCTTAATATATATCATGCTGAGCATGCTTAGAATATTTCACACCAAATTTTAAGTAAATTTTAAATCGCTGTAAACCTCTATGTACATTGTATATTAAATTCTATATTTTGCACGCTTTTTTGTACGTGTTTAGTATTTGTGTAAAACAAAATTTGCAAGCATATTTGTACTCAGCTCTATAATATATTTCCAAAAAGCCCTAGTTAAAATATATTTAAATTGGCGAGATTCTCGTATTCTAGAATTACATTTAAATCTGTAGTACATAAGTAAGTTGTGGATCTCCATTACGAAATCATGACATACATTTTTACTAAATACGGATCTTTTGAAATTTTGAAAAAAAAACAATTAAAATATGACTCAAGCGTTTTTATTGTATTTTTTTAATTTTGTTTAGCGTTGGTCCAATCCACTAAATAGTGTTTTAAAATGACTTGTAATTCGGAAACTAATAGTATGTCAAAATACAATAGTTTGAATTAAAAAAATATGTTCAGAAACAACTGAAATTATAATTAACATTATATAACCTGAGTAAAATTTACTTTTTCAAATACAGAGATTTGAAAACTCAGACTTTTAGATAAACATTACTTTTAAAATAATTTCCAAACGATAATAAATAACGATTCATAACGATAGTTTAATGAATAGAAATTAAATTTTTAAATTAATGCTTCTGGCAGTTTTAGAATTCTTCATTTAATTTATTTTCCAATCGGATAAAAAAAAAACAAGGCTTGAAAAGTTCAAACTAGCTTTCAAAATATCATTATTGAATTTAACTTTTTTGCATTAATTTAAATCCACTTTTTTATTTTCAAACAAATTTTGAGGTTCAATTAAAATTTGTCTTCATTTGAAGAATGAGTATTTGTAACTACACTCTTAGATGACAAAATGGCTTCCATATTATAAGTGGGAAAGTTTAGATTCTGTTGGCAAAAAAATGCCATAGTCACCTGTTTAATGACTAATCCACAAACTCCTATCACTGCATATACATTAAAAACACAGGATCCAAGAATGTTTCCAAGACCCAAATCATTGTGGATCACAAAAATTCCTGCAACACACAGAAATTTATATAAGTTAATGTTTTTTGTTTTTTTATAATTGTAGCCTAAACGTTTTTATAAATTGTGAAGTAAAAATAGTTCACCTATTACAGATATAAAAAATCCCGGTGCAGCAGATGCCATTGCCATTATTGTTGCACCTGCAACATCATTACTTAATCCAAGTCCTAAAACAGAAAGTTGTTTGAACATTAGAGCCAAGAAATAACAAAATTATGCATCACATCGCAAATAGACTCACTTTTAATTAAGATGTGCAAAGCAGGAATGAAATAGGAATCACATATTGCAAAAAGGGCATAGCAAGAGTAAATTGCCACAGCAGCGTAAAGGATAACACCACCGTGTATCCTTTGATCTTGGTTGAACACTTCTGTTGGAAAATCCTTCAAAGTTTCTTTACTGCTATTTGACAGGTGTTCCATTGAAGTACTTTATATACTGTAAATAACAAAAGTTGAGATTTTTTTAATTTTGAATAATTACTCTACATGGAGCCCTGAGAAACAATTTAGTGTAAAGTTTCCTCGCTGCATATTTAAAATTTAAAGAGGATACGCCGTATTCCCAACTAAGATATCAAGCATTCTACCTATTTTTATTGCCGAAAATATTCACTAAAATGATCACTCCAGTAACACCAATAACACTGATTTGTTTAGCGATACATTTATGAACCTCTATGGATTCATAGCATATTTGAGTGGTTATCGCACTTTAAATTACGTTTCAAAAATAACCGCCCACAAAAAGAGAAAATGTTAACAAAAACCGAACACACTATATGTTAAACAGCTATACCAGAATATTGCATTATTCTTGTCCAGGACATGCCGATGCCTCTTAAAAGCAGCATGAATACATACACAAGATGGTTCAGAAGTCCCTCACAAGTCCCTCACAGATCTTCTGGACAATTATATACACAGAAGCAGATATAGTAATATGTTCCACTAATGTGGTTAGTGTCCCAAACGAGAGACTAGTGAATTACGTAAAGCATTGTCTATGGGAAGGAATGATCCCTCAAGAGAAATTAGAGAGAATTTTACCAAACTATTATGACTGCACTTATATTTTTTTAAATTTGCTAATGCAAGTTTACTTGCTGTAGTTATTGTATATTGACAATTTATCTTGCAACACTTGGACCTTAAGGTCCCTCTACCATATGCCAACAAGCTGCTTGCAGAGTATTTTTTGTAATTGTAATTATAAAAATAAAAATTCCCCCAGTCACAACATCTTCCAGAAGTAGATTCCAGTCTCGAATAACCCTAGATACCAATAACCAAAAATACAGTTCTTTTCTTACAAAAATTACTCTTTTTTAGACACTATGTACTAGCAGTGCTTGCTTTTCTAGAACAAGACCCACAATAACATTTTTTATCAGAATGTCTATGCAAAAGTCAGCTCTATGTGAACAGTCAACCTGTCCCAATTTACTTCTGAAAAAATGTCAGTCACACTTTTTGTGTAATCATGTTTCGTAGAAACATAAACCTCACTGCTAGAGGATATACTATTCATTATGGCAAATTATAAACAATAATAATGTGCAATGGTCAACACTCTTAAAATACTTCAAGAAATTATTACTCAAACAGACTCATAATTTTGGCAAAGGGATGTTGCACTTGAGGAAACTCATATTTTGGAAATACATAGAGATACTGTTAGGACTAGCCATATATACATGTATATATATAGCGTCATTTCATTTGGAATTTACTACTAAAACCATAGATTTACATATTATGCATAGAGAAACTTATTTTAAATGATAAGTTGTTATTTGAACCAAATTGCCTGTCTGTCATACAAATCCAAAGTTATATTGTTTTTCAATTCTAGTTCATAATTAGTTTGTTTTAGTTTTGTGAGCTGGTAGTACCAGGTGATTAAGTGTTTTTTTTTTTTCGTTGTTTGCCAATTTTTTTTGTCACAATTATAAATCCAGGTTTTTGGCGTATGACAATCTTTCATTCTGAAGTAGTTTCTAACTACAACGACGTTCAGTTTTTGTTTTTGTAAGTGAACAATAGAAAAAATGCAACAACAAAAGAAATGATTATCATTGAATTGTGACTTGCATACTATTGGTAATAGATTCATAGGACTTTTTAGAAAATGAAATAGTGAATGTAAATTCCGGATTTATAGTATTACAAAAGTATTAAATTATTGATCATTTCGTATGTCACACTATGAATTAAAGTTGAATTACATGTTAAAGTGAAGACAGCTATTTGTTATGTTAACCAGTCAAACAAGCAAGACATAAAAGGAAAGTTAATTTAACTCCTTTATTGGCCCATACCACTGAGACCGGACGGTCATTACAAAAAGTTAATAAATGCTTTTGCACATGGACCACATTTTTAGTGGTCAAGTTCGACTGCAAAATGAAGTCGGCGTGTGGCTCATGTGCAAAGTTCCAACGTCTTTTTATAGCAATGCAATTTCAACCACAGCCCAGCCACTTGCGACAACATTTTGCAGTCGACCTCGACCACTCAAACCTGGGTCATGTGCCAAATTAAGGCACTAAGAAAAACCGATTGATTTTATTTGCGCCTGGCTCTATGAAAACTTTAGGCTAGTTATGGCTTTGGAATGTAATGTTTTCATAAGAGATAGCATTTAGTTCGAGCATATCAAAATTTAGCATTATGTCGGTCACCTATTTGCGTTATTATTAATTATAGTATTCACTGCATGTCTAATGTGTCCATAATTAAAACTATAATTGTAATTGTGCAATTGTGTAATAATGTAATTGTGCAAAGTGGTCAACACATAAAATTATAAATTTCACCCATTCTTTTTTCGCCGCATGTTTTTTGAAACTGGCTTTAAGAGAATATCTGCATAACTAAGATCAGGCATGTTGCAATACCTGGTTAACAATGGCTGTTTAACATGTTGTGTTTACTTTTCTTTGACATTGATTCGTTAAATACTCAAATGCATTGTCTCCTTACTGATACTTTCGCAAAACCTAATTATGATTCCTTTCATATTTTTAAGAAAATTTTGAAGTTAGCCTACATTCAATAAAGTTAAAACAAATTCGTTGAGTGCTTTACGATATAACACAACCAGAAATATTTTAGAGTTATAACTGTCGCAGCGGGGGTGATTGTTTTAGTGACTATTTTGGTCATAAAACCCCAGGAAAAACGTTGATATTTGAGAATAAAATACGGCACTCCAGATAGCCTCCTTATAACGGTGAAAGATGATTGGCAGATTTTCTATCACACGTATCTAGTAATTACACCACAATGATTTATCAGTTGAGATTTTAATGATACATGGCAGTAATTTTCCACTATTGACACCCGCCTTTTAATTTTATGATCTACTGCTGCTTATATACCCTACTATTACATTAATTTATAAAATAGATTTCTCATTTCGCACCTCACCTGGAAGAGTGGCACAACTCAAAAAAACACTTTTTTGGGGGGAAAATAAGTTTAAAATTGCATTTCTTCTATCTCTAGGCAGCCAAAAAACCGATATTGTGAATAGTCACGACTTAAAACAGTTTTTGTACTTGAGAAGCTCAGCAAAGTAAGCCATGAATCTGAATTCTCTTAACTTTAAACTCATTTTTTCCAAAAAGTGTTTTTTTTTTAGTTCGTGCCACTCTTCCAGCCCACGAGGTGCGATATGTTCATAATTTTCATTATATAATATGAATAATTTTTCTTGCTTTTTATATAGCCAAAATAAACAAATAATACTATCACCACGGTGACACCAGAATGATATAATTATATTGATTAAATGAGACAGAGGCTAAAATTCTATGCACCCCAGACACACTTTGTGCAGTCTAAATTTAAAAGTGTGCAGTCGACACATTTAATGTGTGTAGCATCTTTATAAATACAATTTATGCAATTTTAAATGTATTATAATTATTAATTAGTTTTTTGTAGCATTTTGTAGCCTCTCTTGACATTTTAATGTTCAATACTCAGTATGAAGCCAGTCTTGGTGTTGAGACAATATATCTTTTTTGGAAACTTCAATAAATATTGCATTTATAGTGTCGTGCAGCACTAGGCAGTTTAGGCTCTTAAGAAAATTATCTGTGATAATTATTGTAATTAACATTTGGCTAAATGTTTAAGAAATAATTTTAATTAAGTTTGATGTTCTAGTTGAAAATGCCACATTTTTGGCCCAGGCTCAAGAATGATACAAAAACAACAACCAAAACTATGATTCATTATTATTATTATTATTATAATGATTAAACGTTGGTTATTTTAAAATTATCAGTCGGCATTTTGGCTAAATAATGTATAAAATAAAACGTACAATAAAATATTCTAATACACAACTTTTCTCCATTGACCATCGCTCAGACTCTTGCAAGATTGGTTTTTAGTCAAGTAGTTTGAGGGAAACCGATGCATTAGCTTGAAGCATATCTTGCTATAATAAAAATTCAAAAAAAAACCCTCAACAACTATCTGCATTTAGAACTTGAAGTTACGAGCGTAGGTGTCTCCTAGATTATTTGTTGTCACAATAAGTAGGCTGTTTGTGTCAGTAAACAAATCACAAAACAGTCTTAACCCAAGACAATATATACTTCAACTACTCAAGACGAGCTTAGTGTGTCAAGCGTTTCCAGTCTACTTAACACTAAATGGCGATCACATTAAATTAACAATATTTAAAACAAGATTCACAGCAATGTGTTCTTCAATTAATTGAAATTGCCAGTATCATCATAAAACTCTTCAACACCGCCTTACAGAAACAATGATCTCAGGCTTCTGTTTGTTGCAAGAAACAGTGCAAGAATTACAGCAACATTTGGCTTATCTCTTGTACGGAATCTTGCGAGAGAAAAAAAATACCTCCCAGGGTGATCGCCTCTTTAAACTCATCTTGAAACACAATGATGGTCCTTGGCGTAATTGACGCTCATTGTTTTGACTTAAGACAACTGGTGTGATTTGCTGACTAGCAACAAAGAGGGATAATTTTGTGACATCACACAAACCAGATCACACTTGACTTAAAGCTCCTATTACAAGTGATTTTTTAAATATTATAAATCACCTTGTCAAGTTCTATCAGCGGTAAACAGTGTTTAAGTCCACAGTTTTGCACACCAGCCACTAGATGATGGTATACCATGTTGTCATATTCTCTCACATGTGCGTTCTTTTTTCCTTTTTTTACTCCTTTCATTTCAATTTCAGTCACCCCCTCCCGCTTTTTCTCTCTCTCTCCCACCCTTCTACACTTTCCAAAAGAAGAGTTCAACATATAGTTGACCTTGAAAAAAAAACCGGTTCATTTATTCAAATTTATGTAAATTCCGACGTGCTTCAATGGTTTTTGTTACTCCACACACACACACACACACACAGACCTGGGATATTATATATATAATAATATATAATTTTTTTACATATATATTTCGTTTTCTTACATTTTTTTTATTTTCTCATATTTTGTCTCTCTCTCTCTCTTACATATATATTTTACTAAACAGTGTGTAGGTGCATTTTGCAGTTAGGTTTGACCAAAAGATAGTATTTGATTCCTTTAGGACCACATACATATCACTTTTCACTTTACAAGACTGTAACATTGACCATTTCACAACACATTTATCAACACAGTGAAACACCTTTAAATGCAGCAATTTATATTTTCATATTTTTCATTTGAAATATAATTGATATAATAATAATAATACTAATATAATAACTATATAATAACAATAATAATACTTAGTTTTTTGTGATTGTAAACAAAAAAATAACTACACAGAAAATGGTCAATATTACAGTCTTGTAAATTGAAAAGTGATATCCATGTGGTCCTAAAAGAATCAAATACTATCCTACAATACCCCCCCCCCCCTTTTTTCTGGAGTGCTACAAACTAGAGGATGTTGAAATCATTGGTCTTATGGTGGGTGCTAATGGCACCATTCCCAGACTTTTTGAGAACTTTCACAATAGATTCAACCTGCCAAAATTATTGATTACTGAAATTGTGGTCTCTGTAATCAAGGACTCGGTACAGATTGCAAGAAACCACCAGCATAATGCTACCCATTTGCATAGTTGGAAACTATACCTATTCAATCCCATGTTATTTCGCTTGTTTTCACTTTTCTAGTACTGTAATATCTTAAACCTGATTATTTGTTTTCACTGTATGTACATTATTGTATTGAGTCGCTTGTCGGCTAGTCACATTGGTGACCAGAGAGCAATAAATGCTTCTTTGGTCAAAAATAACAGGAAATTGCACGTACACATTGCCTTTTTTTAAATTGTCCAGGAGAATGCAGTGCATGTGAGGCAGAGTAAAATATATATGTAAGAGAGAAAGAAAAAATACATATAAGAGAAAATATATGTGCGAGAAAAAATATATGTAACAAAATAACAAATATATGTAACAAAACGAAATATATATGTAAGAAAATGATTTTATATTTTCCCAAACGGCTGGCTTGAACAGCCTTGAATGATCCCCCACAGATCCGTCATCAATTAATTCATGCTCGAATTGATAGTCCACAGAGAAACGACACATTTTAAACTGATGCAAGCCAATCTAAGCTAATATAGCCAATCTTAAGAGCCAATGGTCCATGAAGAAAAACTAATATTAATTTTGCTTTAATATTGCTGAAAACCTTCATTAGTACACACTTGTTGTGTACTAAGTTGTGTGCTGTTGTGTACTCAACTTGTTTACACAAAATCAATGTTACACAAAGTAAAAATGTATTACTAAACATTTTTGGCAATAGTAAAGCAAAGTAAGACCTTGTTCAAATCATCAAGAGAGAAATGTAGGTTAAGGTAATGCCGCTTTCAAATTATTTATTTTTTCAAATTGATAGGCCAAGGTAGACGATACTTGAGTTACTGTATCCTGCCCGTGCACAGCAGAGAAAAACTTAACCATAAATACAATAAGTAACCTCACAGTCTGAATCAGTTCTGAAACTGATGGGAAAAAAAAACTTACAAAAGGCTGACTTTCAGAGAAATTAAATTCAACGCAATGGTCAAGAAAATAGAATTCTGATTAGTCTATAGAAATTTATAGTATGTTATAACTTACAACCTAATTTTATGTACAAATGATGTAATATTATTTTCATTTATTTATTTATAGAAAATATGCCTTTTTTCGGCAATTTTAAATCACCCATTTTGGGCAATTTTAAAATCACAAATTTCTGTATAAAAATTAAAATTGGCCATTTTCCATTTGTCTATAAGTAGTTATTTTTCATAAATGTCATCATCAAATGCTATTATTTTTACTTTTTTTAAAGTTTTTAATAAAAGGAAAACAGAAATGTACTCTTATCGTTATCACTTAAATGCCCAATTACTAAACTTACAAGATTTTTTTTAAAAGACTATTATTTCTTACAGATACATCTATATTCATTGTGGATAGAATGTTTTTCGATGCGACATCTTAGAAGAAGAAAAAAAAAATTCAAAGTTTTTTAGAAACTAGAATGGCACGATTAAATGTGTTAAAAGTACTTTTCTGATTACAAATTTTAAAATATAATTTTTTTAAAAAACTGCCATAAAAAGGTTATTTTATATAAAAAAATTTGGAAGTAGTACCTATTATTCTAGTTTGTAACAGACTTATAACTTTTTTTTTACTTACTGCTTGCTTCAGAACTACACAGATAATTGTGATCATTAATATGTGAGCAAAAAAAATAAGATATACCTTAAGATGGTTTATGAACAGCTGACTTTTTAAACTATGGTTATTAAATCGTTCAAAAGAGCTAAATTAAGAGAAAAAGTGTTTTAGAAAACTAGAAGCTTAGCTCAATCAATCACTTAAGAGTTTTTTTCATGTTGATGTCTTTCAAAATAAATATTTTCTAGGCAAACATTTTTTTAAAAAATATCATCTGCTTAAAGTTGGCTCCATTCTCAAACTCGCATAAAAAGCTTATTTTGAAAGATGACAAACATGACAAAATACCCTAGCTTAAGTGATTGAGTTACCTCTTCTAGTTATACTAAAACACATTCAAATTTCTCTTCATTTCGCACTCAAAAAGGCAGAATAATTATAATCAAAGTTCGAAAGACCGCCTTAAATAAATATTAAAATCTTCGACATTTTTTTTATAAACTTTTAGTTGATAATTTCTAACTTACCCAGATATTTTTTAACTACGAGCGTAAGATGAAAATCTGATGACACTTATTTATACAGATGAAGAAAAACAAAACTCTGAAAAACTGATAACAAAATTATTTATTTTTTTGTTGTCGTTTAACAGGCGTTTGACTTAGCGACATATACATATATAGATATATATATATATATATATCTATAAATATATATATATATTGGTACTGACAAACAAACCACAAACTCAACAAAAACGACCTTCTTTATGACATACTTGGTTTTTGGCACTTACTTTTATAAGTTATGCATGTTTTGTCTCAACAATCACATGACAATGACGACTTAGCTGTGTGTCAAATATATGTGTCAATTTAAACTTTTTTGTTCTTCAAGTAATAGTACTGCAACTTGAATGACTTTTAATAACTGCTATTTCACTATATTGTTCTTTAAATGACAGGTGTATGTAAAAAGTTGCATGTGAAATATTATTTTCTAAAATTACTTGTTTCTTTTTGATTTTTGAAAAGAAGAAGAAGAAAAAGAAGAAGAAAAAAAAATTGCATGCTTATACGCAATTATAAACTATGAGATTGGATCCATTTTTATAAATTAGAAAATGTTTTTTAAAAAAATATTGGCCTTGACTTTGTCATAAAATAAGAATTTTCAATTATATTGTTTTAAATAATTAGGTGTGTATGGTTTAAGAGGAGAAAAAAATGAAAAATAAAATCGACTTATGTTCTGACCAACCGCAACCCCGCATAAGATTACGAAAAAGTTGACAGAAAATGACTGACACCATCAAGGCCAACCCTGTACAACTTAGTGGAGGATGAGGGCCATGCCAATATTACCCTCAAAACATCCACTGTGTCACAAAAAAAATTAAAAAAATTATTGGCTAGAACTGATGCATATTTTTGATCTTTTTTTTTTACCAAACGATATTAGACTGTAGAATTTTCTTCCAGTGGATAGTTTCCCCTTTGTCACATGGCTTTCTAGCTGATTGCAGGCGTACTGAGTTGAATTGAATGGAATTAAGTCATAGGCGTAAATTATTGGGATTGAAAAGTGGGGTGGCAAGAGTTGGGAGACAAAGAAGAATTTGGAAGGATTGACCTGTTCGGGCATTAAAAATTGTTTAATGCTGCCCATGCAGCATGAACAGGAACAGATAAATTGGTGACAAATGTGTCAACTTGTATCCTGTTTATATTACAAAAAAATAGAAATAATTAAAAAAAAAAAATTAATTTAGTTTTTTGGGGGTGGTGTCCGCCACCCCACGCGCCCCCTAGTTTACTCCTATGAAAGCACTGAAATGAACTCACTCGAGCCCAACAGACTTCCGAGGACCATAAAAACAGATAAATTCAAAAAAGTAAAAACTGTAAAAATTGTCTCTTGGAAAATTTCCAAAAAATGGCAAAAAATGAAAGTCTTCTAGATGCCCTGAAAAGCACTGAAATGAACACAGGAAGGCCCAACAGACTTCGGAGCGAATCGAGCTATAAAAATGAACAGTATTTTGAATAGTGGCTCACGTATTTTTATTTATTTTAAAATAAGCTATTTTGGATTTTTAAAGGGAATAAGAGTTCCTTTGCCAGTATCTGTGGGAGCACATAGTGTAGTCTTGTCTGAAAATGTTATAATGTATATGTAAATGTATTTATGGAATCACTTTGAAGAATCAATTTTCAATAACAATTAACTCGCAACTTTCACATAGGCTGTGGGGCCTCATTTTTATTCTTCTTCCAGGGGTGGAGCCAGGGTCAATTGTCCTGCTTTTCCCCCACTCGGTGGGCCTGATTTTATGAACAGTCATTTGGTTATGGTTAACAAATGAAATATTATTTGTTGGTGGCTCAAATTTAACCCCTTATTCCCGGGTGCCACGCACCATCCCTACGCCTCTGTATTTTCCTTGGACAACAGCGAGCCATTTGTGTGCATACTATGTGTTCTTTATTTCTATATGTTTCATGTTCATGAAAACAACTTTAGACTTATTTCACTTGTGTGGACACAATGTCTTCTCTTGTTTCTTTATGTTTCACGTTTCTGAAAATAACTGAAGACATAATGCAACAAAATGCCTCCACTTTGTTGCATTCTGGGGAGACAGCAGACAGACCTTTTATGTTGCTTCTAAACATGCGATAAAACCAGAGTTGAAGGATGTTTTCATGTTTTGGTTACGTTTTTGATGTTAGTTATTGGAAATATCATAAAAATAAATGTAACACGAATGATATAATAACGGCAAAATAAAATAATTTTTTATAGAATTAGTCTACATGAGAAATAAACGAAAAACATAAATTACGCCAAGAAATTCTTTTTGTAGTGTATTCTTTTGTTTTTGTCTCGTCTCCATTATTCACAATATAAATATATATAAAAAAAACACGCTCTTTCTTTTATTTTTGCAAGATTGTTTTGCGTAATTCATATAGGCCTACCGCTGTGTAAATGTATACATCGCATCCATTTGGTGTACTTGTCCATTACACAAAATTGTGAGAAACCGACAAAATCCTGAATATATATACGCGCGTATATA
Organism: Brachycybe producta; assembly: GCA_036925085.1. Taxonomy (NCBI): domain Eukaryota; kingdom Metazoa; phylum Arthropoda; class Diplopoda; order Playtdesmida; family Andrognathidae; genus Brachycybe; species Brachycybe producta. The sequence continues at coordinate 4,207,515 of JAUPFP010000005.1, read as the reverse complement.
TACATATATACATATATATATATCTTGTAATCTTGTAATGGGTTGGGGGTTTGATTTCGTACTCACATAACACGACAATGCTGCGGCAATTCCCGTCATTTCCGCCACTTGTAGCCTTCGTGTCTTTCTTGCTCGCATGGCAGCCATACGAGTAGAAAGATGGAGCGACAGAAGACAGTGGATGGCGGCGGATGCTCGATGACTCCCTGATGAGAGGCAGTTACCGCCATCAACTGGAGAATCGCCACGTCATAAATGGGGCTCTTTGCCCTCTTGCCTTATGGTGCCTCTGATGATTGCCAAGAATAAAATATGGTGAGACTACGAAGTTTCTTGTCATACACTTTATTCGTGATTGCACCAGAAACACAAACAATTACACGGATGAACGTTTCAATTAAAAATAAAGTGTCCACGGGCCCATATTTCTGACAGATCAACGTAACCAGTGGCGGATTTACCATTTTGCCGCCCCTAGGCAGCAACTTTTTTCTTAAAGTAATAAAGTTACTTTTGTATGCTTTTAACAATGGTAATGTCAACTGTTTTGTCAGAAGTGGTCATTCTGGCTCTTGTTACATCAATTACTCTTGCCAACCAAGTTATATTAGGCAGTTTATTGTTTTACAATACTTTTTTTTGTATCCAAAACGAATTTCCAAAAAAAAATTTTACAATTTGCCGCCCCCAAAAATTTGCCGCCCTAGGCAGCTGCCTACTCTGCCTATTGGTAAATCCGCCCCTGGTAACGTAACAAGCGTGAACAAAAGAGAAGACATAGACCACAAACAAAGGAAATTGTGGTGCTTTTATAGGCTTGGGCCTGTGCACACCCATGAGGTGTTAACAGGCCAAAGTGATCATGCTTCGTGAGGTATCTCTCTGCTCTCATAGGTTAGTACGCACTGGGAGTGAGGGACGAGAAGAAGTTGAACACCCCCAGGCTAGCATTCTGGGAGGGGGGGGGGAGGGGATCACAATATACAGCGTGTTACAAAATGTATATCCACTTCGCGTTTATCCAATTTGCGAAACGGACATACATTTTGTATAATGGACAAGTACACCAAGTGGATGTGTCATATACACGTAGTTATTTCACTTCACGTATGAAGTGTTGCGCACAAAATGGTCACGTGCGCATTTATTTCTTTATTTACACAGTAGATAATGCGGTAGTAAAAATAATATTGATCACGATAGATCAGAATTCGTCAAGATTAGGAAAAACAAGCACAAATTAGAAATAGAAATAAAGGTTAGGTTAGTTTAGGATATATCTATGGACTTTTGCAATGAAAGTTCTATGGTGCTTCTCTTAAATTTCTTACAAAGAGAAATTCAGTGCGTGTTTACTATGCTTGTGTGATTCTTCCCTTATGCCTTGTTTCCACTGGGGCGATAATTTGAACTTTTTGAAGATTTCAGCTAGTGAAAAATATAAAACAAGGGATTCAAGGAACCCTATAGACCTCCATTGCTTTAATACATGCTTTCATATATCAATTTTCCAGTTTTATCGTCAGAATGTGTACATCATTTTAGGTCTGATGACATTTTGTTGTAGGTGGCCCCGTTTTCGAGTTGTTCGACCCACAAAAAATTATGACCAAAAACTCAAAATTAGTTTCTAAAAAAATCAAAAAAATAACCCCTGGGTAAAATTTTCTAATTTTTTGTCAGGAGCATCATATTGACCACCGGAATCAAAAAAAATACTGCATGTCTTTATCGACCCACTAAATCGGGGTTCCGGACACACACACAGACATACTTTTTTGCCCCTTTTCTTGCATGATCCTATATACCTAAAAAACGTGTCGCCCGCCTATGATAGTGAATGGACGGGAACCACGTGTCTTCTATTTTTCACTAGTTGAAATTTTCAACACAGTGGAAACAAGGCCTTACGGAGCAACGCAAAAATATAAACAAAACAAAAAACTAGTTTTTAGATACATCGTTTATTTCAAAATTTTTCCGAATGTAGGCGCTGCGATCGTTGTTGATTGAAAAACGGTATTTTAACGTTTTTTTTTCCCGGTTCGAAGTCACATAATAATTAATAGAAAAATAATTTCGCGTGCTTATCTTATAAAAAGAAAACATGGTGAAGCCAATAGATTAATGTACGTGCTAATTTTTGTGTGATTGTTCTAAGTCGTTTTAATGGGAGTTCTTCAAATGTTTGGGTGACGGTTTTTTTGCTCCTATGGGACTTAACATGGAGCTAAAAAAACGTAAGATTTTAAATGTTATTTAAAAATAGAAAGCCCTTTTAAAATTTAGAAAAAGGAATAATCCTGAAGGCAATAAACACGTGTAAGTACGTGCTAATTTTTCTGATTGCTCTAAATCATTTTTAATGAGATTTCTCTTAACTTTTGTTGGACGGCGTTTTAGTCCTATGGGACTTAACATGGAGTTAAAAAACGTACGATTTTAAACGTTATTAAAAAATAGAAGGACCCTTTCAAAATTTATAAAAAGGAAACATCGTGAAGCCAATACATGAATGTATGTGCTAATTATTTTGTTATTGTTCTAAATCGTTTTTAACGAGAGTTTTTCAAATGTTTGTGGGACGGTTTTTGATCCAATGGGATTTAACATGGGGTTAAAAAAACGAACGACTTTGAACCTTGTTTAAAAATAGAAGGACCTTTTTAAAAATTATATAAATCGAGCACGTGAAGAACAATACTTTTTATTGCATTTTGCGCTTTACTGTATTTTAATTGAGCGATTGTGAGGCTATTTCTTGCAGTTTTAGTAACACCATATAAGAACACTCATTTGTCTCGTTGTCGTCTGCTCAAACAACAAGATGGACGTGGATCTAGGCTCTTAACTAAAAAAATACAAAAACTCGTATTTTAATCAGACCATTAGCCAAGACATAACACGAAGCTTATAATTGAATGACCAAGTCTGGATGTATTTGAAACTAATTTCTGAGTTAGTAATTATTTTCTAGTTTAGTCTTTGTCGAAATAAGAACCAGCTATGTTGAATTTAAGATTGTAGACTTATTACCAGTGGCGTAGCCAGGATTTTTGTTATGGGGGGGTCCGAAATTTTTTCTTCAAAATAAAGCTAGTTGCCCACTGACGCACAGTGCTGTGCTGCACCGCCAAGAAGAACTTTCCATTGTACACATCATATGAAATCAAATGGTGCAACGTCTGCTACGAGGCAGCATGCTGCGACATGCAAAACTGGCTTGCAGAACTTCCATGCTAGAAGTCTGAGAAGAGCCAAGAAGTATTTTTTCCTTTTGCCGTAGCAAAAAAACAGCACACAGTGATGCGCCTGTGTGTGGGGGTAGACAGAAGGAACCAGAAGAAAAGCGTGCTCAAGTGATATTCAGACACCACTCAGGTGTCTTCGTTTGCCAGTGTGCCTTGTTGTAAACAATCGCACGTGTTCATTTGTATTGTGAAGTGTAAGCGTTTAAGTTGTCTTCATTAAGTGGCAGAGTTGTGCCAGCATGTTTCTCGGATGGAATGTTTGACATGGCAGTTCGGAGTGGCACAGCGCTGCACGCCATAGTCTAGCTTAAAATTTGCTTAGTTGAGTACCTTCAGAACTCATTTTGTCCCCCCACCATGATAGATGTATCATGGTGGTGGGACATAAAATGAGTGCTGAAGGTATAGGTTAAGAGAAAGAAAAAAAATAATTAGAGAAAAAATTATCAAATGTAAACACAGCACTTTTTGGCATGTAGATAAAATTTTGGGAGGGGGGGTCCGGACCCATGCACCCCCCCCCCCCCCCCCCCGCTGGCTACGCCACTGCTTATTACCCAACATGTTGTAATTTAGAAATGCCGTCAAACTCTTCTTGCCGAATACTGGTCTGGGTCTGGGTCTTCTGGTGAATTTATAACACAGTCGCACGTGCAGATTTGTTTGTCGCCTCCGTGTTTCACAATCCATTTCAAGCTACTTTTCAAGTTGACATTTACAAAGGCGATCAGATTTTCAGATATGGCACCAGAGAAGTCACTCGTTTCTAGACCAATGAGCACAGGCAGACGTCCTTCGACACACTGATAAACGAGGGGTCCACCTGTACGATGCTTTTACAATTTTAAAACAAATTAATTTATAGACGAAATTAAATGTACTGTTATGCCTTGTCTCCCCTAAGTTAGTGAATAAGTGAGACCACGTGCGTTCAATTTTTCACCAGTTGAAATTTTAAAAAAGTTCAAACTTTCACCCCAGTGGAAACAAGGCTTTCGATTTAAAAATTGTTTTTGCAATCAATTACTTACATGCCTGTCTTCATTATTCGTCACAGCAACGAATACTTTGTCTTCACGGCTAGCTGCTAGAGGAATCGCTACTTTATGTTGCTTCACTTCATGGATCATTCTAAAGTCTAAAATGAAATTAATTAAATAAATTTACTTAATTTATATCGTATATCTTCTAAGCAGATATCATAAAACATGCAAATGAAAGTAAAATGAAATAGAACTGTGCTAGTTAGAAGTGTTTTAGATACTAGAATTGGCCCAAAATAAATAATCGTCTCATGAGTAATTTGAACAAACTTTGTTCTTCAAGTTGAGCAAACTTTCTTCAACTTCAGCCAACTTTCTTCAATATCAGCAAACTTTTTTAAAATTTATTAAACTTTGATAAACTTCAGCAAACTTTCTCCAACTTCAGCCAGAGGCGTGCTGGGAAAATAATTTGGCCCTGGCATTTTGAAGATATACCCGGCCCACGCATTAGTAAGCAAAATCAGAAAATTTTCTAGCTGGTCATCTCTACATTAGTATATGCGCGAAACAAGAAAAATAACAACCCATAGTTTTTTTTCTAATTTAATACTGCATTGGCAATATTTTTTGAAAAAAAAAAAACCGGCCCTATTGAATACCGGACTTCTGGCATTTGCCCGAGGTGCCCTATGGCCTATGCATTCAATTTAATTCAAAATATACACGTATAGTTTTGCTTCTTGGCAAAAAATAGAAATATATATATCCCAACTTAGATAAAATCGGTCTGGCAAACAGAAAACGTCACTAAAATGCAACCAGACTGATTCAAACTTGAAGAAAATTGTTTTAAATTTAGTCCAAAATATATAGTTTTGATTTTTGGCTCAAAAATTAGTTAAAAATGTCCAAAATGAAGAAAAAATTGGTCTGGTAGTCAATAGCTGACATCATCATGTCACCAGATCATTTCAAAGTGCAAGATTTAGCAAGTGAAGAATGTTATTGATACCCTAACAATATACAAGAAGTGTTTCTGAGCGAGCCTCTAGAAGCTCAGAAGCACGCCTAGCGGGTCCGAGGCGCGCCTAGCGGGTCCGAGGCGCGCCTAGCGGGTCCGAGGCGCGCCTGAGAGTACGAGGCGCGCCTGAGGGTACGAGGCGCGCCTGAGGGTACGAGGCGCGCCTGAGGGTACGAGGCGCGCCTGAGGGTACGAGGCGCGCCTGAGGGTCAGAAGCGCGCCTGAGGGTCAGAAGCGCGCCTGAGGGTCAGAAGCGCGCCTGAGGGTCAGAAGCGCGCCTGAGGGTCAGAAGCGCGCCTGAGGGTCAGAAGCGCGCCTGAGGGTCAGAAGCGCACCTGAGGGTCATAAGCGCACCTGAGGGTCATAAGCGCACCTGAGGGTCATAAGCGCGCCTGAGGGTCATAAGCGCGCCTGAGGGTCATAAGCGCGCCTGAGGGTCATAAGCGCGCCTGAGGGTCATAAGCGCGCCTAGAGGGTCAGAAGCGCGCCTAGAGGGTCAGAAGCGCGCCTAGAGGGTCAGAAGCGCGCCTAGAGGGTCAGAAGCGCGCCTAGAGGGTCAGAAACACACCTAGAGAGTCAGAAAAACTATAGACAAAATTGCAAAGTGCAATATGTACTCAAATATATTATCGATCCACTGATATTTTTGCATAACCAAATTTGAATTCCTTCTATTATTAAATAATTCCGATTACTTTATTAGAAACAAATAAACCATCTATGGAAAATAGCATGTTGACTATTTTACGAATTTTTTCAAAAAAAAAAAATAAATAAAATGGATCATATAACTAGGTTTTGCAAAGTCAACTCTATTCGCTAGTTTGACTATGGAGAATCCAATCCCATAGGCACCGTTGAATAAAATTTGTTTTTCCTTGGTAGAGATAGATTTAATCCGGATGGTGACGGCGTTTGCATTTATTTCATTTAGATTGCTTGTGCCAAGCACAACGAAAAGGTTATTAGCTCGTTTTTTAGGGTCTCTGAAAAAGTATAAATTGAAACCAAACAAGCATTATAGTCATATCAGTACCAACTTTAAAAGGCATATGTCAGTTTAGGAGAACAACCAATAGATCCAGACGACAACATCTTGAATGTAATATTGAGACGTTCTGGCCCTTGTAGCATTTTTATTTTTAATGCGTGATATTTGTGTTGGACTCTGTACCAAGTTTAGCTTCTCGGTCACTCGGTACTAATGGCACAGTCACACTAGGCTGGCTTCCCAGCTGCTGGTTGTTGCTGGCTGGTTGTAGCCCTCTAGCAGCACAGTGTGAACTGCTACCAACAGCTGCTTTTTCCAGCACGCTAGTGATTTTAACAGCGGCTGGTGAAGTTGAACATGTCCAACTTTAGCAGCTACCAGCTGGTCATGTGAACCCTTTGTCGCTAGTAGTGGCACTAGTGGGCAGTTGAAACTCCACCGCTTTGGTTGGTTGTTCTTAGATTGTGTTTTTGCAAGACAGTGATTGGATGACTTGCACTGCTAATACCAGCGTTGACTGGACAAGTGTGAACCCAAAGCAGCTGCTGCTTGCTGTTACTGCTAATAGACAGCAGCAACCAGCGGCTTGTAAACCATCCTAGTGTGACTGCACCTTAAGTGTACCGATTGACCCAGATTCAATCAATTACAATTACAATTAGTACTCTGCTAGCAGCCAAATAGGCCTATGGCAGAGGGACATAAAAGTCCATATGCAGCATTAAGCATTGTCAAGAACATATACATGTACATATATAAAAACAGAATGAATATATAAATGTCAATCCCACAAAACAAAATTATCCCCATTCACCACTGACTCAGGAAGAGCGTTCCATTGTCTTATAACTCTAGAAAAAAAAGACCAATAATATGAATCTGTCCTAGCAAAAATCTCCCTAATTTTCTTAGAGTGGTCAGCCCTGCCCATATATAGTGCTTTATGAATATCACTGGACTGCGGTTTAGGACAATCACCACCCCTCTGCCCATTGTATCCCTTTTCTGACATGGTGTAAATACGACTATCAGGGCCGAGGTGTAGTACACTTCCAAACAAACACGGCCTGCAACGACTTCATCTGTAACAAGAACGGAATGTCATCCTCGGAATGGACAGCTGCTATCAAACTCAATTCTGGCTATGCTACTCTTAACGGTGTTCCAGGCGTTCAAACATCTTCCGCCCTCTGTCGCAAGTGCAACAGAGAGAAAGAAACCATTAGTCATGTGACCGGAAGCTGTCCTATGAACAACCTGTTAATAACATCTCGCCACCATTCTGTTAAGCATCAAATCACCGATCTACTACGTGGAAGAGGCCTTGAATGTTTCAAGGAAGTATATGCGATCGACTCAGAAGGCAATTCAAGGTTCAGTGATATCGCGGCATTCGACCCTAAAGGCAAAAAGGCTTTCATCATCGACCCTAAAGGCAAAAAGGCTTTCATCATCGACCCTACTGTTCGTTACGAGACTAACAACATTGATCAAGACAATTCTATCCGTGAGGAAAAAGGCACCGTGGGTAAACCTGTACTTGAATTTTGGACCGAATTCAACCTGGATGATTCTCAGCCCAAGATCATCGCTGAGGAGGTGCTGACCTCAACGATCCACATTATACACAACCATATCTATACCTAAATTGTCAATTATTGTTAACTTTTTCGTTTTTTCTTTTCTTTCACTCATATTCACTCGTTTCGTATTCCATTATTGTCTCTCGACTGATTAGTATGCTGTGTATTATAGCAACCTACAATATGTAGGCAGCACACTTTGTTCGTTAATAAAGTTTTTCTCTTGATTCTGTTTACGTTTTTTGCAGTTCCCACCTGATTGTGAAAAGTTTAAGTCAAATCAGCCAATTAAAGAAACGTGCCCTGAGAATCCGACTTCCAATTCTTGGTGAATTCTCAGGGTATATAAAGAGTTGTATTATTAACATTTGGGTTCTAATTTCAAATACCGAATCTACGCCCAATTTGGGATAGATTTCAAAACAATATATTTATGTACAGTTTATTTTTGTTCGTTAATCAAAGAAAGTTCAGTTCATACTTTAAAAGTTGTGACATCTTTATTTAATTTCGCAGTTAAAGTTTCATCAGCAGTACAGCTTTCCACCCGATCATCAAACTGGACAACAATCAGGTGCAAACCTGCAACACTCCGGAATAGCAGTCAACTCAATCTTCAAGGGTAATTTATCAGACAATAGTCAAGGCTTGAGTCAACTCTCGACTACAGTATATACTTACCAAATAGTAAAATTCTTGACCAAAGTTATAAATAAATCTTAAAATAAAGGTCAAAAATGTATATTGTAGGAAAAGACAAACAATATAACTACGTACAACTTTGACAACAAGTTGAAAACGTACAGTTACATCTCTAACATTTATATTCTTATTGTTAACTTACTTAATGGTAAATGCTTCCTCTTTAATAATAGCCAACACTGTGTCTGGACCAATCAAAGCACCACCACAGATGAAAGTACCCTCTCCTTCGGCCTCTCCTCGTATTATAAAAGCCTAATTGTTTGTTTTGGAATGTGCATAATGCAAAAGAAAATAAACATTATTAGTTTTAATTTCTAAGTGTGGTTTATTGATTAAAAAGGAATTTCTTACAAGACCCAAAGTTGTTCTAACATTGTCGCTGTGAATTCTAAGTTCAGTTTCACATTGCAAACCTATTAATACAATTTAATTGCATTGAGGACAGAAAGCAAACTTTCAGAACACTGAAATCAATTTAAATTAATTAGCACATAAGAATGTTAAGATTGTAACAATGTAGAGCTCTTGTTACAGGGCTCAGGTTTATGCTCTCTTAGTATGAGGCGGATACGGCCTTTCGCTTAGAGAGTGTGATGTAAACCCGAGTCCAAATGGTGCCGGGGTCGTTCTCCTTGGTATTCCGTAGAACACTTGCTGGAAAGAATATTAAAAACAGGCGAGACAAATGCAGATTGATGTACTTATTCTATTGCACACAATCATTGAAATGCAATATTACAGAGAAGAGCTACAATTGTGGTGTTGTATAGCCACCGGACCATCACATGAGTAGTTTACTTCATAGTTTCGATATCAGAGAATGAACCACGAGTTGATCGAGACACGGACCTTTATACCTTGGGCCTGTGTACACCTACTAGGGTGCACCCATACCCAAAGGACCGTGCCTTGATGTGCTTCCACCCGCCTATACACGAACCAAGATGTCACTTGATGCATTGGGGTCTAAAGGGATGATAGAAGGGGTGGAAATACGGCCCTTGGGGTATGAGGGACCCCAAGGCTAGGGTAATGCCAATAGGACGAAATACAGGGTGTTACAAGATGTATGTGGTGTCTAGTTACAGTTAACTCGAAATCTAAATCATACACGCGTTCACTTAGTGACATTAAATGAATATATAACCATGTCATAAGTTCTTCAAAAATGAAAGCACCTATGAGACAACTTTTCATCAACCTTCCATGCTATTGAACTTGCAATGAGACTTGCAACTAAAAAGTTTGTAGTGTCATTATATATTCAATTTGATGAAACACCATTATTTGAAACTAGTGTCCGTAGAGTTGCACATGATTGATTGTTTGCTTTCAGTAAACAACTTATCAAACTAGTTTCATTTATTAAATAATCATACAGTATAATCACCTGATTTAACACAACTTTGAAAGCTTACCTGACCTCAACTTTGTAATCTATAACATACGAGTATCTTAGAAGAGAAAACCTTCGACAACAAACAGCACGGATTTTCAAAATTTGAATTTGATACATCAAGAACCTCATCACGTCATTTCGTCAGCATTTCTTTTTCTTTTTGCATGTCCAAATCAGAGTTAGGTTAGTACGAAATTCAATGCAGAATTTTTTGTGTTTAATAATTGGTTACAAATTAGTAAAAAAAAGCTGCATATATTTCTCATTTCTTTTAATTTAATTAAAACGTGTATAACTTTTTCTTTTTAGGCTTTAATTAATTTCAAAGCAGTGCATCACATGACAGTCTTATTTTCTTTCTGTAATGAGTCTTCTTGTTATTAGATCATAATAAAAATGAATTTTTATTTTCCTGGTATATAATCCTAATATACTGAACACGTCGCTAATTTAAATAAACTGTATCATCGATTCATCAGTGTTCTCACAGCGACCAATACGTACTTTGTAACCCTTATAACCTTCATCATTCTATACTCGGTAATGCATTTGACGATTGCATATGACAAAAAAGACTCAGCTTTTGCACCTGTGCAAGTGCAGAACACGAGTGGAAATAAGAGCATTTTCAATATTACGTATAACAGTAGCTCAAAGACACTTTACTATTTACTACACTTTACTACTTTTAAAATATTAATTAAATACTCAAACAAGAAATTTGGCTTTAGAACTAGGCGGGGGGTCCAGCGAGTACACCTTCACTATTATCTGACGTCACATGCTTCATCTAAGGTCGACGTAATTGTGAGCTTTTGATGACGACCTTATAATTTTTACCAACTTATTATGATGTTTTCCGTTGCTCGTTTCTTCTCCTGATCGTGCGGTGCCCGCACGGAGGAGATTCGAGCTATAGAAGTGGTCGGATGGTGATCGATTGTGATCATCCTCCTGCGTAGGGGTGTAATCTGTATAGAAGGATGGTCCCCATCGCTTCTGGTCGCCATTGATGTTCATCTTCCTTTGTTCTGGAAGATGATGTTGCTCCTTCAGGATCTCGATGCCTCCTTGCCTTGTGGTGTCTCCGGCCTGTCCAGAGAAGGATTAGTTTCCAAACAAGTAGACAACGCAGTTTCTCATTATAAACACTTTATTCATTCTTGTACAGAAACTCAGATTACAAGAATGAATGTTTGATTAAAGGTGCGTCCTCGGGCCCATGATGTGGTACGGATATAGAAATCGAACGTAATACAAAAGTTGAGCAAGTAAGGACGATGAACAAAGAGGAACATGGTCTTTTTATACCTTGGACCTGTGTACACCTACGAGGTGTAACCAGGTCCAAGCGACCACGGTCCTAAGAGTATCAATCCGCCACTTAAGCATGAGTCAGAGACGGAGGGTGGGACAGCTATGAGTTGTTCACCCCCCAGGCTATGGTTTTGGCAGGAATCACGAGTTACTGGGTGTTACAAAGTGTTGATCACAGTTGTAAAGTCAGTTTTTGCAACAAAGGCTACAAGTGTAACAACATCGGGAGAAATAAAGAGTTTAATTCAACCGGTGTTGTGTCGTTCTGTATCACCTTTTAGAGGTTTAAGAACAGCTCATCACTATCCCTTTAAATAGGAAGAGAGACCCGAGGACAGTTCGATCTAGGCTGAAAGTTTGTAGCCAAGTGAGTAAACGTACAGTATTCAGCAAAAAGACAGAAAACCATGACTGGCAGACGTCCAGGCATATGACAGAACGCAAGAAGCTAATAATATAAATCACATTTTCATGCAATTATCCTTATTATTGGCTTTAACGAGAAGTGTTAACAAGAAAATTTAGGTAAATGTGTATGTAAAATCGTATTTACAACTTACAATGTAAATTTATCAATAGAACCAAATGATATGGATGCTACATAGAGCAGCCAAATTATAATTTCCTTAGCATTTCTTTTTCGGTTGATTTTAGAAAAAATGCATGAGGAAAAATGTGTTTCAAATTGCATTTTAGATAAGAATTTGTCATTTTTATGATAGTTTTCAAAAATTAAAAAATCGTCAATTTTAACAATAAAATTGTGATTTTCTCGGAAACCAGGGCCCATTGAACGAAATACCGAGACGTGTGTAATATTCTTGGGTCAAGATTCACCAAAAAAAAGTTTCATCAGAATCGGTGACAGATACACTGTGGACTCCCCCCCCCTTGTTAGTGACAACAAAAAGAGGTAAAATGGTATTGAATGAATATATGAGGAGATCTTAGAAATAATAATCAGGTCACCTTCGTTCGAATTTTTAAAAACATTTAAAGGTCATGGATTTTTTTTGCCTCAAGGTGTACATGTATATGTAATTAATTAGTGTGATTGACATTCAACTTGATGAAACTTTCAGCACATTCCTAGAATACGGGCTTCCCTCAAAAATAAAAAGAAACTATATGGAAAGATTTTGCCACGCTGAGTATGAATATGCAAATTATTTTCAGCAGAAACACCAAACACTTGAAAAAAGCGTTTGCAAAAGTTTGAATTTACATGGAGGTTTACCTTAAGTTAGGTTAAAGTTAAGTTAGACCACATTTAAGTTAACATAACAAAAAAAAAAAACTTCTAAATGTCACAGACCTCCATGTAAATTCTAATCTTTGCACCCGATTAAATTGTCGAAAGGCCTGCATACTAGGATTGCTCTTTTTTCTTCTTACTAGTTGTGTTACCTTTTGGTGTCGAAAATAGGTTGCGTATGTAATTCCATGATTGCGATAGTTTGCTGGCATCCGTGCAATTTTCACCCTATACACAATATGAAAAACTATGTATGAGTGCCTCAGAGGTCAACTGTGTTAAGTCACAAAACCTAAATTTGACACAGGCATTCAGAAATCGGGGAGAACTTGAGTTGGCTCCGCCCTTTTTATGACGATCAGCAACTTCTAATTGGTTTGTTGTGTGGTTCAACGTTGAAAAGGTCGGAGCTTGTGACGTCAGACTACATAACCAACCAATTAAAAGTTGCCGCTCGTCATAAAAAGGGCGGAGCCAACTGAAGTTCTTCCCGATTTCTAAATGCCTGTAACTTTGACAGGGTATTTACAGGGTAATTAAACATGGTATACCACCATCTAGTGGCCAATGTGTAAAACTGTGGACTTAACACTGTTTATCTCTGATAGAACTTGACAAGCTGATTAATACACAATGTAAAAATCGTGTTTTTTTTTAAATGTGATGTAACCAAGTTTGCCTCTGAGGCATTGGTTTACAAATAGGAGTTAGGGCAATTTTCAACGAGTTTAATTATTAATACCGTCTAATCTTTTAAATCATTATTATTCTGATGTAATAATGAATTAGGAATAAGTAGCTTGCAAAATTTGGTATTACAAACATTACACTTAGTCAGACTTTAAAAAAAAAAAAACTAAGTATGCCAATAATAGAAGAAAGCATGTGTATGAATAATATAGATATTTTCTTATAAATTAATAATTGTGAACCAATTTTCGCAAATTAATTTTCATGGAGGAAAAACAACAACTTATTGATTAGTCAGACATTCGAATTTTTTTGTAACTATCTTTCTAATGTAAATTATAAGATGTAATTGAATTTAAATTTTTTTTTTTAACAAGGAGCTCAACAAATGGGTGCGGAACAATTAAAAAACTGCTTAAATAAAGATGATTAATTACCGATAATAAAAACTGTATCATCAGTGTACTCACAGCGACCAGTACGTACGTTATAACCTTCATCGTGCTACACTTGGTAATCATTTGACTAATGCAATTATTACAAAAAAATGACAAAATTCGTAACACCTGTGCAAGTGCACATTACAGGATATTGTATGTGTCCTAACATAATAGGTTAAATTGCCTACACGTGTTGTTCAATCTTTTATGGCATAAGAATACAGTTCTAAGTACTTTCTACTAAAAGTCCACCATAAAAGGGGGGAGGGAGGGTATGTAAATTTAATTATTTAATTTTTATGTTCTCGTTATGTTCATGCAGCTAATCCACCGCATACAGCATACAGCATTACAGAAAAATGACGTCACCACCATGACGTACCACGTTGCATTGCATTGTGGTACAAGACGCGGGGTATAGGGTCGGCAATAGGGTCCATGCAGACCCTATTGCATCAAACTGTTTTCAGTTTAGAAGAAAAAACAATAGTTGGCGCACACAACATCTTCAATGATATTTTTATCTAAGAGATAACTATGGAGTTATATTATAGTAAAATCTTTGTTTCTATATATAATCATCATCATTATAACTTTCTGTACCTTTTCCTGTAGTATGCAGGGTCGGTCTTACGAGTTCTATCTCTCCACTTCCTTCGATTTTGTGCCAAACTGCCAGTGTGAGCTTTTGACGTCGACCTTATAATTTTACCCAACGATGTTTTTCTGTAACTCGTTTCTTCTCTGATCGCGCGGTGACCGCACGGAGAAGATTCGAGCCACAGAAGTAGTCGGATGGTAGTAGATTGTGATCATCCTCCTGCATAGGGGTGTAATCGATGCAGAAGGATGGTGACCATCTCCCCTGATCGACGCTGATGTACATCTTCCTTTGTTGTTACCAATTGAAGATGTTATAGCTGCTATGGGATCTGTATGTCTCCTTGCCTTGTTGATATCCGGCCTGTCCAGAGAAGAATTAGTTTCCAAACATAAAGACAATGCTGCTTTCCATTATAACACTTTATTCATTCTTATACGGAAACATCAAGTTTACAAGGATGAATCTTATTACTAAAGGTGCGTCCTCAGGCCCATGATGTGGTACGGATATAAAATCTAACGTAATACAAAGTTGAGCAAAGAGAAGGACCAAGAACAAAGAGGAGCATGGTCCTTTTATACTTTGGACCTGTGTACACCTCCGACGTGTAACCAGGTCAAAGCGACCATGATCCCAAGAGTATCAATCTGCCACTTCGATAATAGTCAGAAGTATGAGTCAGAGTGGAGGGAGGGACAAGCAGGAGTTGTTTACCCCCAGGCTATGGTTTTGGCGGGATCGGGAGTTACTGGGTGTTACATACCCCCCAACGTTGCTTGGAGTACGTCCTCGTACTCCAGCTACGTACTTCAGCCAAAGGAGGAAGGGTCAAGTTACGCAAACAGGAAGAAATGGGTGACCGAGCACGCACCTTGTACAAAGGTAGATTTTAGGAGGGCACTGTCACGAAAAGTGTCAAGTGTCCCTCAATGTACAAGAGGCTGAAAACAAAAACATAATAAAAATTAAGTTTTCTAAGTGGCAAACACCTATTGAAATGTGATACATTTTAGGAGAAAGCATAAATTTTCTTTTTTTTCATGGTTACAATGGTTTTTTCGTTTTCTTATTAATTTTTCAAACACCACCCATTCATGTGGTAGGCACAGCTATCCCTGCTGTGGAGGGTGGGGAAAGTCCTGGATATATTAGTCCGTGGAGACTGGACTCATCTGTAGTTGGTGGCAGTAGAGAGCCATTGGCCCTGGTCATCCGGCAGGTCCCGGTGAAAGATGTTATGTATGTCCCCGATGATCTTCCTAGAGGATCACTTGTTATGGAGGATGGCCCATGCGGCGTCCCACAGAACAGCGATCCTGTAGCGAGGGTCCGGTTCCAGGATGTAGAGGTGACTCGTACGGAATGCCCTCCCGACAGGGAGTCCGAAGATGGAGTTGACGAAGGCCCCCAAAAGGGCGGACGTGGCTTCGTCAACGGAGTCCCCGGCAAAGCTCAAGGTCTCGACGATTTGCCAGTTGAGGAATTCATGATGAGAAGGCTCGTCTGGCAAGTGTCCCACGATGTATTGTTCCCGCAGAGGGAGTTCCAAGCGGGGGAACCCTTCCTCCAAGTCGAAGTGTCCCACATAGAGGGTGTTGGCAGAGCACACTTTGCGCTGCCAAATTACCTACCGGTTGTTGCGGAGCCTCTCGCCTAAGCTGGCTGTGCGGAGAGGACGATCCAGCGGTAACTGCCCCATAGAAGCCCTGGTTTGGGACACTACGGGCGGTGCGGCCAGTCGTTGTGGCTTTGAGGCTGCAGTGGGCATAATGCCCACGTTGCTTCTCACGGGTCACCCCATCCTGCATCACTCCCTGCAGAAGGTCCGTGATGGCTTTCTGTTTCTTCAAGAAAGCCACGTAGTCTGCAGATGGCGGAGGCACAGAAGGCGCTTGCATGGTCCTTCCAGGAGGGCAGCCCGGAGGTGGCAGTGGAGGAGAGTGGCACAGAGTGGAGTGCTCCGGAGCGGGGTGCGTGATGAACCCTGATACACGTGGTGATGGTTGCGGTCCAGTTGGATATGCAGGTCCTGAGGTGGCAACGTGGCTCTGTGGGTGAAGTTGTCATGCGGCGGAGGGCTGCATCTGGTGGTGGCGATGTGACTTGGACAAGTGGTGGCGTTAACACGGCTGGTGGCATGGGCTGCTTCTTCTCTTGGAGGTGGGCCTTAATCTGAAGGAGCTCCTCTTTTGGGAGTTGCCCCATACAGGGAAGGCCCAACTCACAAAGACGTAGACAGACCACAAGGAGGTACTCGAGGTCCTCCTTTCCGCAAATTCGATCCTTATCTGCCTGGTGGGCAGCAGCCTCTTGTTGTAGGTGCTGCTGTAATTCCTCGAGGGGGGTGGGTATTGATCCACCACCCCCACGCTTTCCTCGATGTTCTGCTCCACCTGGAATCATTTGTCCAGGGGCAAGACTGTCCCTGAATTTTTCATTGACACCCCACGCCATTGTGTTGATGTCAACAAACTCCTCTCGCTCTTTCCAGTAGTTTGGATGTGGTGACGTCGAATGGGACGATGCTACTCGGAGCATCAGGCTTCCCTTCGTGCCCCACATTAGCTGGGTGTCTGAAGTTGGGTCGAAGGCGCTTCTCTCCACGCCGGTTGAAGTTCTCCGGCTCAGAAGAAGTGCAGCACCTTGATGATGTGTCGGGTGACTCTCTCCTTGGCATTGGCTCACTGGTGGCTCCTGCCACTTGTTGCTTGTAGGTAGGAGCTGGTGAGAGGTTTGGCAGTCCCCGCCATTCCACTCTCGATGTCGTCATCACTGGAGGAGGCAGAAGACACTTCTACTGCCTCTCCATGATCCTCTACCTGACATGCTTAAGTGTTCTTACTTGGTTTGTCCCGCTGCTGGTGATACTTCTTAATAATAGCAGAAATTGGTGACTGATCACTCTGCTATTAAAAGAGATGTAGAAAGTCTGGAAGGTCGAGTGTACACAGTTGGAGCACAATCACACAAAGTTTGGTGACTTGAACAAGAGTCTTAAGGTGTAGAAAGAAACTTGTAGAACAAAACTTTAAGAGAAACTGAAGAATTTGTAGAAGTTTGATGTTATAGATTTTGAAGGTCCAGAACTTTTCCAAAAAAAAACTGAGAACTTGGAAAAATATATGTTGGTGGTGGTCAGCAAGTGTTCTTGAAAGAAGTAACAAGTTGAATGATAATCGACCATGTTTTTGGTCCTATTTTTATATATATTTTTTTGAAAAAACTTAAGAGTTTGGAAGGGCCGGCCCCTTTGGAATGAGACATCTTGCTCTAATTGGGTTTTTCATGTTTCATTTATTGAGGGTGGGAGTTGTCCCACCAATATTAGATATCGAGAGGTGTTGATCCAACTCTTATTAGAGGCAGGTCCCTGTTTATTATTTTTAAGTAAACAAAAAGAAATAAAAAGTCCTGGGGAGAAGGGCCATTATTTTTTTTCACACCAAAGTGTGAAATTGGCCATTAATTCTGTGACGATGCTGGCCCTTTGGCGCCGCCGTTTCTCGAACTTTGTTGCCGTTGTTTCCTCTGAATCGTGTGGTGCTGGGGTCGACTCTGTTGTCGACTGCTGCGGGCCGGCCTCTTTTGTACCTCTGGGGGTTGGGTTCACCGGGCGTGACATTTACTTGCCTTGCCTGGTATGGCCCACAAAAAGACCGTCTTTCCTAGGGATCTTTGTATATAGATCATGATGATGCCGAAGTCACTCTAGTCCTTTTCGTTGGATTGCTGGAGGCTCCAGGCAGAGGGACTCAGGCTGTGTCTGAGTCCTTCTGCTGGATACTCCTCTATTTTAGGAGTACAGAAACCCAATATAGTTCAAATACACAACACTTACACAGGTTTATGTATTATAATATGTTTCTTTACTAGCTCTTTGTTACATTCTTCATTAACACTCTTTACATTATTCTTTTACTCTAAGTCAGAACTTATTCCTTCTTGAACTCTGTACTCTGGTTCAAGTCTACTCTTTTAATTTACAAGACTGACTGTCTTACTCAGTGTCTAAACTCTGACTGTAAAACAAGACTTACTTGTTTCAACTCTAAACTCTGACTGTCCTCACACTCAAGTCTCAAGCTCACTTGGTCCGGTCTCCTGGGAGGGGCATCTGTCACCTCAGGGCTTAATGATTGACCAACTGGGCCAATCATTGCCCTGGGCCGGGGATACTAAATCATAAAGAGAAATATTTTTGGGACTTATTCCCAATTTTCTCACGGTCGGACTTGGTTCCACGAATTCTCTAGAATTCGGGCCACCCAAGTCCGAACATCTGTGCACCAAGGGGTGCCATACTGTCAAGACCGAATTTTTGACTTGAGTGTTTCACCTTCTGTTTCTACAGGGTGTCACAATTCTCTCCCTCTATATTAAAGTTTGCCCCATGCCCTTTCTTATACCTTGTACACACATGAGTTAAATGAATTCAAATTAAATGTGTTTAGGTGAATAATTATACAAAATCCAGTTAATGGAAATGAACCCAAATAAAAATTGACTTTATTATTAATATTTGAAATTGAAATACTAAATCAATATTTTGTCAATAGTTTATATAAATTATATTTAAGTATTAACTCAATATTTTCAGATTATTAACTGAATAAATTGAATTCGACATATTGTTTGTTTGCCCTTCACAGGGCTCTGTAGAACACATTATTTAAATGCATTTAAAATATCAGGTGTGTACTAGGTATAAGGTTGCTTAAAACACATGTTACCCTCATATGTATCGAGTTGAAATTTTTTTCCTTTGCATTGTTCCTGCATTACTTCACAGTGTCCAACCAGACCTAATTAGTGCTACTTTTCCAGATTTTAGCATATTTTTAGAAACACTTTAGTGAATAATGGTTGTTTTAAACATTTTCATGATAGGAAAAACATTTCAAATGAACGATGAACACATTAATAGCTTTAAAGACATGCTTGATGATTTCGGCAAAATAGGAAACTGGAATATCGTCAATTTCTTTCCAATAATTCGCCACATAATACCAGGAGCATTCGGTTACGATAAATTAAAAAAAAGTGCACAAAAACTGTGAAACTTCTTGACAGCAGAGTTGGACAGACATGTTGAAGAGTTTCAAGAAAGAAACATTTATAGATTGCTTCTTGGGAAAAATACATGAAAGTAAAAATGATGGACACAAGATAAGTAGTAAGTACCGTTGATCAGTGTAATAGAAATTAAAAGTTGTACACTGAGTGAAGCATTTGATGCTAGTGTTTTTAAGATGATGGTATAGGCATTAAAATTAGAATGACAACATTAAAAAAACATATTCAATAAATGACATATGTAATGCAGTTTACTAACGTTTAATTAAGTTCAATTTAACTAAATACAGCTCGAAAACTATTTGACAAGAGGGATAATTTTCAACCATATGTGGTTGTTATTTAGACACTAGTGGAGTAACCCCCGCCATAAATGACGGTGTTGTGGTTTTGGTTACACACAACTGTTGTGGTTATTGCACAACTTTTATTAATAAATTGAATATTGAATAATTTCAACACGAACACTGCAAATTGCATTTGAATGGCTTTATTTATTTGCTGCATCAATTTATTTACTTGCATCGACCATGAGGTCCACCACTAGAGTTGCCAGAGGAATTGCCTGAGGTCGAAACCTGCAGAACAACACCTAAGCTGGTCCAAATGACCAAGTGTCTGTTTATGATCCAGAGGAACACTGGAGTTCAACGTGACAGTTAGATGACTAGCAAGACAAACTGTCCACATCGATAGCGCCGCTGAAGGCACCCCAAATTTGCCCGTAAGCACTGCCTTTTCAATGAGAAGGCTGGAAGGATATGGAGGGTTAGTGACCATTGCTGTAGTGGTGAACGTGGAGGGTTACTGACCATTACTGTAGTGGTGAACGTGGATGCTTTACATATACAATAATTGGTACATGATAATGAATTGCAAAGTACATGAAATTATACACAACCAGAAAACACATTGTCAAAAACACTCTAAACATGATAATCATAACGTAGATAAACTATAAGTTAAGACATAACAATATTTACACTAAATAATGTGTGCGCGGTTGTAAACATGCACAGTCATGCACGAAGTTAATAAAAACGGTTTTAAAAGAGAAAATGAATAACTGTTGATCACCACAACGGGAACAAAATTCTAGTTTAATTTTTCTGCTGAAAAATTAACTATTTTATTCAAATACTTCATTATAAATGACATTTTGTGTGAATGTCCATTTGTCATGAAGTAATATGCCCTGACCGCTTGCATTTTTTATAAGCACCTTACTATTGTTTGGGTTCTTAGATCAGAAGAGTGCAACATAAAGTTGACGATGAGAAAAAAAACCCCCGGTTTATTTAAATTTAAATAAATTCCGACGTGCCTAAACGTTTTTGTCCTTTTTTATAGAGCGTTATACACAGACAGACAGACAATGCGCTTGAAGAAAAAAATTCCATAGTCTAAAATACATTTGGAAAGAAAGTTGTTTGAATTTTACATTTAGTCAATTCTCACTATGATTACGCTTTACGCTTACATTCTTCAATAGGTTCGTAAAAGAATTATGCATAAATGTCTGTAAGACGAGCAACACACCATAAATACAAGGTGGCAAATAATGCCAAATATCTGCAGCATAAATTCTTCCCAAGATTTTCACTATAATTAGGGGTGGACTGGAAGGAGAGAGAAAACCTCTCCCACTTTTAACTATGAGCGAAGCTAGCGTAATTTTTTTAAAAAATGTGTACATTTTCATATGTTATGTTATTTTGCACTAATTTGAAACGAGTCTAGAGAGCCAAACATTTTTTAAAAAAAATTTTTGAGTATTAATTTTTACAGTTAATTACCGCTCGGGAACTGTTCGAGAGCTGCTCGCGAGCATAACGTCTATACCGAAAAATTAGCTTGTTCGCATGCTGAAAAGCTCTCGAGAATATGTTTGTTAGTTCGTCAAGATTTCGCCTTGTTAAGATTTATTTGTAATAATTTTGCACAAATAGTTTGTAGTAAGTGTAAACTGGGGAGGCGAGCTCACTCACGTCTTGAAAGGGTTTTCTGTCATGATCGAGTATAAAAGTAAATTTCTTAAAACTTAACGAAATGTTTAGAAACTGTATAATACAAACATTTTACATTTTTCCTATTTTGATATTAATTTTAACGGCTATACTGCAGTACCATAATAGAAAAAAAGTCATGGGGGCTCAGCCCCCATTTTTTTAAAGATTATTTTATCAAACTAATCAATTTTTCCGACTGTTCCGTATTTTGATCAACGGGAGGAATGGTCGGAAGGCCCCAGGCCACCTCCACCAAGCTTAATTTATCTATAAACCTAACCTTCCGATTGTTGTTACTATTTTTCCGACTGATCCTATACTGTTGTTCCGATCCATTCCGCCATTCATCAAACATTAACAGGACAAGAACTGAATAAAAGTTTTGAAATGCTTACAGAAAACCATTTAGTTGCAACAATTTTCGATTTCTTTATTGCTGGTTCGGATACTACAGCAAGCACTCTTTCCTTTGGATTACTCTACCTAGCTTCAAGACCAGAAATTCAAAGAACGGTTCAAAAAGAGCTGGACCAACATGTCTCTATAGATTCATATATCTCACCAGCATCAAAACAACTGTCAGTAAAACAAAATGAAACATAATGGTCTTGACACATGACCGGACCGAGACAGGGCCGGAAAGACGGCCGTCACCCGGTGAAAGACTTGCACCGTAGGTTAGGCGTAGACCAACATGCATTGGCGCCTCGCCTCCGTTAATGTGTGTTTCTAGTGGTGAGCGAACGAGCCACAAAAACAGCAACATTTATTGAATTTAACACCAAACATGCAAACATGTTTGAAATTTAAGTAGCTGTTAAATTTTGGTAAACGTAAGTTTACATTTCACAGTTACGAGTAACTCTTACGGGCCACCCAATTACGAGGAACTCTCAAATGTCACCCAGTTTTTAGAAGTTCTCGAAGACTTCATAGTCTCTACCATGGCTTCTTAGTTTCGATATTTCCCAAGAGGAATATTTATATACTGTATCTTGGAATATTTTCATTTTTTGACATTTTTTACTTTTTTGAATTTATGGGTTTTTATGGTCCTCGGAAGTCTGTTGTGCCCTCCTGAGTTCTTTTCAGGGCATCTAGAAGACATTAAACCTTATCAATTATAATGAGGAATGGGACCGAAAATATACTTAGTGTTATCTGATTTTTCTTGTTATGCGTTTTTGTATTTTCACTTTATAAACACGTTAAAAATTTAATTATAGTTACATGAACAAATAAATATTTCGTACTCGCCAGGTCTTTGTGCACACTTCTATCATGGCAACAGCATTTTTTTTTTTAAATGGTCCATTTACAATCAAAAAGTTAGAAGAAGAAAACACTAGAAAAAGGAAGAAAAAAAATTATATACATGTAAATTGTTAAGAGCCTAGATAAATCGTTTATTTCAAAATTTCTCCGAATGTAGGCGCTACGATCGTTGTTGATTGAAAAACGGTTTTTTAACGTTTTTTCTCCCGGTTCGAAGTCACATAATAATTAATAGAAAAATAATTTCGCGTGCTTATCTTATAAAAAGAAAACATGGTGAAGCCAATAGATTAATGTACGTGCTAATTTTTGTGTGATTGTTCTAAGTCGTTTTAATGGGAGTTCTTCAAATGTTTGTGGGACGGTTTTTTTGCTCCTATGGGAATTAACATGGAGTTAAAAAAACGTAAGATTTTAAATGTTATTTAAAAATAGAAAGCCCTTTTAAAATTTAGAAAAAGGAATAATCCTGAAGGCAATAAACACGTGTAAGTACGTGCTAATTTTTCTGATTGCTCTAAATCATTTTTAATAAGAGTTCTCTTAACTTTTGTTGGACGGCGTTTTAGTCCTATGGGACTTAACATGGAGTTAAAAAACGTACGATTTTAAACGTTATTAAAAAATAGAAGGACCTTTTTAAAATTTATAAAAAGGAAACATCGTGAAGCCAATACATGAATGCATGTGCTAATTATTTTGTTATTGTTCTAAATCGTTTTTAACGAGAGTTTTTCAAATGTTTGTGGGACGGTTTTTGATCCAATGGGATTTAACATGGGGTTAAAATACGAACGACTTTGAACCTTGTTTAAAAATAGAAGGACCTTATCAAAAATTATATAAGTCGTGCACGTGAAGAACAATACTTTTTATTGCATTTTGCGCTTTACTGTATTTTAATTGAGCGATTGTGAGGCGATTTCTTGCAGTTTTAGTAACACCATATAAGAACACTCATTTGTCTCGTTGTCGTCTGCTCAAAACAACAAGATGGACGTGGATCTAGGCTCTTAATGTAAATGTTATTCGACTTTTGTACCCCTTTTACATTTGTATCTTTTATAAACTGTGACTAAGCCACAAGCTCTGTATGCTAATGAAGTCCAAGGATATTATCCTTTCACTACCCTTGAATCAGGCCTAAGAAGAAGAATGTGACATCAAAGGGATTGTCGAAAAAAAAAAGGATTGTGTCATTTTGTCTGTTTAAAAAAGGTTACAAACAAAATAATTCCAGAATCATTTTGTTTAAACTGTTGAAAACGTTTGATATCATCTTTTTTTTATGAGACTAAATGCAACAATCCTAAATTTTTGGTCAATTCCTATTGAAACGATCAGTCCAGGAGCGCTCCTGGCTCACTTAGTTTTTTGTGGATCGTTTGTTTTTGTTTTAGATTGGCCTGGAACTTTGTCAACCCTCTGTACTGATGTACAGAGGATTGACCTAGTTCTCTCAGCTGACAACGCCAATATCCTGTCTTAGGTCACCTCTTGGGTCTTGGGTCTCTTTCTCTCCCAGTCCCACCCCTTAATACAAAAAGATCATGCTGATAAGCAGTAGCATTAAGTCAATGGGGTTGTATTTTTCTTGGAAATATTGTCTGTTTTATAGGATGAATCATATTTCTATATTTTGGTGACCACTGGTCAATCAAATTTATTGGCCAGTTTGGTTTTTCATTTCGATTTTACCCAATCAGAGAATACTGAGAAATGGTTCTCAGTATCCTCTTTTTGGGTATAAAAGGCCGTGTATTTTTGTGTAAATCAAGCACTCTTGAGACAACGGATCTATGCTCAAGTTTGTTCAGAGAGAACAGTCTTTTTAAAGACTAACAAGCATTCTGTAAAGAGATTATGAGAACAGAGAATCTATGCCCAATTTGGGATAGACCTCAACAAATGGAATTGTAAATAAACAAATGGTATACTTTAAAAATTGCCAAGTCTTATTTTTTATACTTAATGAATAGAACGAAAGTTCTCAAATCATCTTCATCTCGAATTATCGATCCGGGTGAAAACCCGGATCAACACTTCTAGATGCAACTTCAAGGGACGGCACGATCAACTAGCTTTTAACGGGCGAAAATGCCCGAGGGGTAGCAGACAGCTAAAAGATCCATTTTACTGTAAAACTTGTGAAGAAACTTGTGAGGAATAGGAAAAGGGATTAATTTGTTCCCTTCCTCCCAAACCAGGATAAAATAAGCGGCTTAGCCAACCGCTTTTTGGTATATTTTATCCACCACAAGGTTGTTCGTTACAAATTTGGTGGAGGCGCCGGGTAGTTGAACAACTTGTTACTCCGTAAGCTACAAAAATCGTGTTGAAAAACACGCAGCAGAGAATAATCGACGTCAGAAATGACCAGTCTTCAAAAGCTACTCAAAGATCTGAGGGACCTCGAGAGACTGAGGGAGGAACGATGTCGAAAGAAGAAAACTGCTGCGTTGAAGAGGATCATGAAGAGGCAACGGACTCAACTGGAAGAGGCCAAGGAGGAAACCGAAGTACTCCCACCGACTCCTGTTGCTGTCAAGCCTGAGGTGCAGTCCAATGATGGAAGCAAGACGCCAGAACACTTCGCCATTGCCGACATCATTGGTAAACTGTCAAAAGAAAAACAGGATGAATTGGTTCGTCAAATTTTGGGCGACGAACGAAGCGAGAAGAGAGCGGGCTCGATCAACACTGAATTGGAATCGATCGAACCCGGGCGAAAGCCCGGTCCGGATGAAACTACCAAATGGACACTGGACCTGGGACCTACGCCATACTCTGAGAGGAATTCTCTACATCCTCTGCAGGGATTCCCGAAATACGAAGGCGACGAGAACATCCTTCTCTACGTGGAAGAATTCGAAGACATCGCTACCGCACATGACTGGTCTTCCCTGCAGCGATGCAGACACTTCACAGGGCTCTTACGGAAGCGTGCAATAAAATGGCTTGCACACTTCCGCTCTGCTTACGAGGGACAAGAGATCACCTGGTCGATTATGAAGGAGGGAATTATCGCCAAATTCCTCCTACCGGACCAAAAAGTCCGCATGAATCGAGAGTTGATCGAGAGGCGTCAGCAAGACCACGAAACTTTCAGGGTCTATGCTGAAAAATATGCAGAGATGTATCGAAGGATTCACCCAAATGATGATGAATCTTTACTGATAGCTATTGTCCGAAAGAGTCTGCTACCAGCACTTCGAAAACATCTGTATGGGGCGCCAAAGGATCGGTATCACGAGTTCATTCGCTTCACCACTCAAACTGAAGGTGAACTCGTTGATGAAAGGGAGTTGATTTACAAAACATCGGCTGGAACTACAACCAAAGCGGGCGCAAGCCAGCCGAATCGAGCAAATCAACAGAGTCAACCAAAGGTATCAAGCGGACAAGACACGACGTCGAATCCACTTGAAAAGGCTGACAATAAAGGACCAAAACAAACTAACAAGGAACATCAAAACAGACAGAGAACTTCTTGGAATAAACCTCAGGGGCCACTCATCTGCTACCGATGTTGGAAGGCGGGCCACATGGGTCGTGACTGCCCAAATCCTGCAAAATCAAAACCGGAACAAGGAAGGAGCGTTGCTGCGGCTACACCGACACCTGTAAACAGAGTCGATGAACTGTTGGCAACGACGGCGACGCAATTTTCGAATACTGTCGAAGTTTACGAAACTCACGTCCTGCCGAATGGTATGAGAATGGTGCCTGTCAACATTAATGGGGTGACGCACTATTTTCATGAGAAAAATCTGACCAAAGAGGCTTTAAACTTCTAAGGGCACCACTCAGCCCCAAAGTAGTGACGCCCGAAACTGAAACGATTAAGGAAAAGGATAACAGAAAAATCGAAGTCAACTTGGAGAGTCATCAGGGAGTCCAAGCTGCAACTCGGCAAAAAAGGGAAGTCTCCGAGCTACCACGCATTATGTGCATCGAGGTTCGACAGGAGGAATCTATAGGGGAACCCACAGACCTGTGCCAAAATGACCGACATACGGCGGCTGCAAAGAAACAAAAGGGAAGCCAAGCTGTAGCTAGACAAGAAGCCTCAACAAGACTGGCATCGAAAAAGGAAATTGCAGTTGGAATCGAAAGTCGTATCATCCATGGGGGAGGTCAACTCAAGAAACCACTGCAAAGTGGGGCCGTCAAGACATTAAAAGGAAATGTCGAAACTAAGCCCTACAGGGAACAGGAGTCAGTGAAAAAAAAAGTAGCTGCTCCTGCAAAGGAACAGGAGTTAGTGAAAAAGGAAGTAACTGCTCCTGTAAAGGAACAAAAAGGGAACTTTGCAACTGGCCTCAGAAGTTGTAGCATCTATGGGGGATGCCAACCAACAGTGCCACTGCAAAGTTGGCTCATCGAGACATCTAAGGTGGATGTCATGGTGCAGTCCAATGGGAAACAGGTCGCAGTGAAGCTAGGAGTAGCTGCTCCTGAAAAAGGAGAGGAACATCTTCATAGGGAAGAGACGCCTCGAAACGAAAAGTTCCAGGGTGGAACTGAAAAGGAGCATCTTTATAGGGAAGATGCAAAAAATGGAAAAGTGTCAGGGTGGCACTAAAGATGATCAGGGTGGTCATCAAAAAACGAAAGGAAACTACGGACAGGGTGTCCAAAAGGAATTCTGGAAAAAGACACGCGGGCAGGCCGAAAATATCTCTATGGGAAAGACATCTACAGCCTCCCGTGTGCAAACACGGGTAGGAATAACGATTGAGAATTTTAAAACTCAATCGACTCCTAAAAAGGAACAACTTGGCGTTAAAAATCCATCAAATGATGAATTAACGTCCAAATTGTGTAAAGAAGCGGAAAAAATTCAAATTTGCCGCTATACGGAGCGCCACCTGGTGGGAGAAAAAGGAGAAAGAGACTTTTTAGATAAAAGCCCCTCCCACTTCCGGCCGGAAATTGAATTTGCAAGTCTCACAGGATCACGTGAAAAGACGGCCACCATTTTGGACGCCACTTCAAATCTAGTTTCTGCGAAGAAAGGACGCAATCCACAATTTTTCAAAAAAGAGAAATTGTCAGCATCTAAAAAAGAAATATTTGGAAAGTAAATGGCCGAATCCATGGATCAAGGGAAACCTGGAAGTGAAGGAACTTCCGAATTAGAGATACTAATGGACACCGGCGAAATGACGCCGGACTGGCTAAGGATGCTTTTTGGAGAAGACGACGAAATCATCGCTGCAGGGATCCCTCCCGGCAGCAATGCCGTGCCTTCGTCACCTGCTAAGGAAAAAGCCAAGGAACCTTCCAAAACAAAAAAAAGGAAAACTCCAGAGGGTGAGCCAGTTAATTTTGTGCCGTTAATTCACTCTCCTCCCGGGCAGCGTAGAAGCGGCAATCCAGAGCCGGAAATCCTCTATGAAGGGCCCGCAAGGGACCCAACACTGCAATTTCCACGGCCCCAGAGGAGATGGATACTCCTCCAGGAAGTCTTCTTGATGGATGTCAACCAGCAGAGCTAGGGGGCTCTCGTAGGAGCGGCCGCACCAAGGGGGAGCGGAATGCCGATAAGAAAGCCATGAAGGAGTGGATAGATGGACAGAACAGGGAGCTGGCAGCTAGGGGACAGTCCCCAATCAAGGTGCCAGTGATTGGAACAGCGCTACTGAAGAGGACAACACCAAGAGATGTCTCCCCTTCAAACAGCTGGGTCACGGTGGACCAACCAATCGTCAGAGGGTATGTTCATCGTCCTAATCAACCTTTAAAATTGTTTAGGGCGATGGAGAGGGTCTCCATCGCTTCTAAAGTCGTAGATCCGAGGAGAGACGCTCATCCGCCAGCGGTGAGCAATCCCGCTCGGCTCAACAGGGAAAAATTCGTTGCTGAGAGGCCAAGGGACCCAAGACGCCAAGGAGACGTCACAAGAAGTCAGCCTCAGGAAGAACAACAGACCAGACCAAGGGAAGAGTCAAGGGACCAAGCCAGGAGGTTCGAGACGGCCAAGATCCAGCCGTTTCATCATCCGCACATACCTGGACAGGCCAGGAAAGGACAAGGTGCAACGGAGAGGAGGAGGGAACGTCGGGACCAGATCTTTGCAGTGGAACATGGGCATCCAAGCAGACCAGCGCCTGGACCACCCACGGGAGCGATCCCGAAGGTCTCTCCACCACCACCTTCTCAACAATGGCCAAAAGACCGACTGGATATGTCGGATGGAAAGCTTTCCAACCGACAGCAATTTCGACTCTTAAGGAACGGTTTGGTGTCTTTTGGGCGTCGCTGGGGAAGGAATGTATTCAGGTATTTAGGTTTCTTCCACAGTGACGATGGCATTAAGAAAAATCGACTCCATCCACGACTGGACCGGCCCTGGACTGCAGTAATCATTCAGGTTTTAGATCATTGGCCCGTCGTTGTACTTCATAA
Source organism: Brachycybe producta (assembly GCA_036925085.1). Classification (NCBI taxonomy): domain Eukaryota; kingdom Metazoa; phylum Arthropoda; class Diplopoda; order Playtdesmida; family Andrognathidae; genus Brachycybe; species Brachycybe producta. Next base: position 4,178,505 of record JAUPFP010000005.1, on the reverse strand, counting down.
CAACGCCGAGCCAGGGACGCTTCAACTCGTCTACCCGCAGCCCTGGGACAAATCGACAAGTAACATCCTGGAAGTGGTCATCTCTTCGATGGTAGCAACCCTGATCCCCAGTAGCCGAGGACACCGCAACGTGGTTCATCATCGACACAAGGAGCAGGATGGGAATGCGCATCTGGCCACTCAACAACTGGACTTTATGGAGTCCATCGTATTGGGAGCAATCCCACGGTCACAAGTCGTTCCCCTTAGGATGTTGGAGGACCTTAACATCCTTTCGACGGAGGCGGAACCAGGAGCCAGAGATCAGCAGGGACATCTCGAGCCGGACCACTAGACGGAGGACCAGGACCAAAAAAGGATCGGCGCGGACCAGTTCCAATCCACGCCGAGAAACCGGAGGAACATGGCAGCGAAGAGGGCGTAATTTTCAAAATTGTTTTATTTTTAATTTTGGGGGTTAAAAGAAAAATAAGGGGTTTCTTTTTAAAATTAAAACTTTGAATTTTCACTTTTCTTTTGGGGGTTTTAAAAGCTGTTGTAATTTTTGGGTTAATAGAAATTTAATTTGGGGCAGAATTAAATTCTTTTATAAACATTTTTTTAGGGGAGGGTTAAAAAGGATTTAACCTTCCGTTAATTTATGTTGTGATTAGTCAGGGTTTTTGGGAGGGAAATTTAATTTTAATTTCGTTCGTGAATACATTTTTTTTTTTATTTGGTTAAAATATTTATCTATAAAAAAGATGTTGGTTATTTTTAATTCTTATTGGGTATGTTTTAGTCGAACTTAATTACGAATTTGATGGGGGCAAATTGATTTTGGGGGGGTCTAAGGGATTTCAGGGTTAGAAATCAACTGTGATGATCAAATTGAAACCTGTGATAATGTTTTTATAGAAATATTATTGTTTTATCGGTACAAATTGTATATTTTTATTTTTGTTATGCAAAGTGAAAATTTTTCAAAAAGGGTTTCGTAATTTTGACTTAATGCGGCTGCTTACCAGTGTGAAGTTCAGGGACGAACTTCATGCTTAGTTGGGGGGTGAAACGATCAGTCCAGGAGCGCTCCTGGCTCACTTAGTTTTTTGTGGATCGTTTGTTTTTGTTTTAGATTGGCCTATAACTTTGTCAACCCTCTGTACTGATGTACATACTGATATACATACTGATACACATACATACATACATATATATATATATATATATATATATATATATATACATATATATATATACATATATATATGCATATGTACATATATATATATATATATATATATATATATATATATATATATATATATATATATATATATATATACATATATACATATATACATATATATATACATATATATATATACATATATATATATACATACATATATATACATATATATATACACATATATACATACACACATATATATATATATACATATTATACATATACATATACATATTATACATATACATATACATATATATATATATATATACATATATATATATATATACATATACATGTAAATATTGTGAGCTTTTGACATCAACCAATATTTTATTACCAACCTTTAGATGACATTTTCTACTTTTCGTTTCTTCTCTGAGCAGTATGACACCTGCACAGAGAAGATCCGAGCTGTAGAGAGAGCTGGATGGAGATAGATTGTAGTCACTCTTCTGCATGGGGGTGTAATCGATGCAGGAGAGTGGCGGCCATCTCTCTCTCTTCCGGTTGATGCTGATATACATCTTCTCCATCGGTATTCCGACTAGAGAAGATGTTGTAGCTGCTGAGAATCGTATAGCTCCTGCCCTATGAAACCTCCGGCCTCTGAAGAGAAGTTATTTACATAAACATAGAGACAACGCTACTTCTTGTTACAACACTTTTATTCATTCCTTGTAAGAAGTACAGATACAAGGGTGAATAGTAATATACTAACTGGAAATCCTCAGGCCCATGATTTGGAATTTATCTCAAAAACAGGCAAAGGAAAGAACTGAGGAACAAAGAGGAACATGGTCCTTTTATACCTTGGACCTGTGTACACCTGCGAGGTGTAACCAGGTCCAAGTGACCATGGTCCTTTATGTATCAATCCGCCGCTTGGGCATGAGTCAGAAAGGTGAGTCAGAGAGGAGGGAGGGACGGTTGAGAGTTGTTTACCCCCCAGGCTATGGTTTTGGCGGGATCACGATTTACAGGGTGTTACATACCCTCCAACTTTGCTTGGAGTACATCCTCGTACTCCAGCCAAGGGTGGAAGGTTTTCAAGTTACGCAGCGGGGAGACATGGGTGGCTGAGGACTTACCGTGTACAGAGGTGGTTATGGAAAGGCACTGGCACCGAAGTGTCAGCGCCCTTTGAAAATGCAAATTCTGAAAATAAAAAGGCAAACACAATTAATACTCGCTGGGTGGCGAGTTCCTATGGAAATTTACAAGAAATACTTATTTATACATAAAGCAGTTATAACAGAATTCTTTTCTTTTTTTTTTTTATATTTTTCGAGCTCACCACCCCAATTGGCGGTGGCCACACGGTTTTCTAATCTATACCCACGTTGGTTGATTGCATGCACATGTACATGCAGAAACATATCCGTGAAGTGCTTGTAGGGGGTCTGACGGTGAGTGGAGGAGGTGGCTCCGCAGCCAGGGATGATAAGATTCCCAGGCGGCGACGATCCATCCGTTGTCGAAGCCCCGGAAACTTTCCATGAAACTTCGGTGGACGGTGGCGTCGGCGGTGATCAGTCGGGCCGGTGGTTGCCCGGTGAGGACACCGTAAACGGCGTCCCACAGGATGGCGGCCTGGTAAGTGGCGCGGGTCCTCCAAATGATCATTCGGGCAATGCTGTATGCTCCGTTAAGTGGGACTCCCAGGAGACTGTTAAAGAAAGCCTGCTGAAGGACGCCCAATGCTGGAGTGATGGGCTGCTCGGCAAACTGGTATATTTCGATGTACCGGGTGGACGGAGTTAAGATGGCCATAGAGTTGCAGGTAGTATGACATTCCTACAACGTAGCGCCCTTCCTCCGGTATGTAGAGGCGCGGAAATCCCTCCATCAGGTCATAGTGACCGATGTAATAGGTGTTTGCGGGCCGCACCTGTCGTTGCCAGAGTGCCCAGCAATTATTTAGCAGTCTTTCACATCGTGCTTCCTGACGAAGCGGTCGATATACCGGTAGTCTCCTGGTAGTGACTGTTGGTATGCGAAAAGGTTGTGTCACTTGCGGCAAAGTTAGTACGGGGGTTGCTGAGGCTGCGGCGATATGGCGAGACGAGGCAGTTGACGTCGTTAGGTCGACGGCGCACGCTGTGTCGTCACCCCGACTTCCTCGATGGCGAATTGCTGCGTTGTCGTGTCATCTGAGTCCATCCTAGTAGATGGGTCAGGGATGGCATCGTCCTGGCTTCCCGTTGTTTCGTTGCACTGTGACATCCTTGTTCTTCCAGAATTGTTTCCGAAGTGCTGGTGAACAGCCTGGCGTTGGCTATATACTTGTGTGTTTCCCGACTTCCCCATCGAGGTGTGAAATTCCAGGGTCCCATGGAAATCGTATAATTCCACGAAGCTGGCTGGAACTCCAATAAGCCACCCAATTTGTTTGTTATTGGAGGCTCGCGGGGTGTCGGTTTCTGAGTATTAAACGCCGTTCTTCCACTGTTGTTTGTTATTGTTGTCAGACGACCTGGTCCCCAAACGCAGTGTACGAAAATTTCCCCATTGGAATCAGATTCGAGTGGTGAAATGTGAGCAGGGGTGTGTGAATGTTTGTGGTCACACACGTTGTTGTTTGTTTATATTGGTGTGTGTCAGCAAGTGACCAATGTGATGATATAAACAACCGAAAGAAAAAATTTAGGTTGTGTGGGTTGTTGATAGGGTTATTGGTTTATTGTGGTGAGGAGGTAGGTTCCTCTTGTTGTGGGGAGCTGGATTTGTCTTCCCCCTCCAACCCTTGAACAACTGTCCTCAGTTGTTTTGGCTTGATATGTACAATGTTCACCGTGTCTCGAATCAATCTTCCAAACGTATCTTCGTGCTCCAGCTCGAGCACCGTGTCGCTGATGATTTTGGTTACCGTGTAACCATCCCTGTACGAGTAACGTAGTTTCTTGGTCTCATCAGGCACGATGCGTTGGTCTCGAACGAGTACTGGGTCTCCGATTTTATACGTGTGTGGAGTTTTTCGTCTTGCGTCATAGTACTTCTTCTGTCGCAAATGGGCCTCGTGCAGGTTGGCCCTTGCGATTTCGACCTCTTCCGTGGCAACCACAGAAGGTGCTGCAGGGTTTGAATCCATAACCTTCGGTAGGAGAGGTGCCCGATTGTCGATTCGTAGTCGGGCCTCTCTTCCAAACATTAAGCGGTATGGCGAGAACTTCGTTGACGTATGGGTCGCGGTGTTGTAAGCGAAGGTGGCGGCTTGGAGATGGAAATACCAATCCCGCTGTCCTTTTTCAGGCGTCAGGAGTCTCTTGACGGTCTGCATTATAGTTTTGTTGGTTCTTTCCGCAAGACCGTCTCCTTGCGGAAAGTACGCTGTCGTGGTGGCGTGCTTTATTCCCAGCTCGTCACACAGCGCTTGTGTGTCTTTAGCTGTAAAAGGTGTTCCCCGGTCGGTGATTATCCTCCTGGGCATCCCGATAAGATACACGATCGTATCTTGGAGGAAATTCTTAGTTGTTTTGGCCGACTGGCTGTGCACAGCTCGTGCGAAACAGAATCTGGTGGCGTAATCCACTGCCAGGATGATGTGCTTGACACCACCCAGTGATTTTGGCAGGGGACCGATGTAATCGATTCCCCAGCATTCACCTGGGTCTCCAATTTCCATTTCATGGAGGAACCCGGGCAGCTTGGACTGTGGTGTCTTGCACTTTTGGCATATCTCGCACGTGCGCACATACTCGATGGTATCCTGCTTCCAGGTTGGCCAAAAGAACCGTTGGCACACCTTTTCTAATGTCTTATCCTGGCCGAAATGTCCGGCTTCAGGACTATCGTGTAAAAGTCTCAGAACTTCGGGTACCAGATGTTTGGGTACCACCGTCACGAGCTTGGGTGTTATGCTGCCCTGGTAGACAAGGGCACACAAAACCTCGTCTATGATGACATAGGTATGGTGAAGCTCGGTACTTGGATTGTTGCGAAGTTCGGTCTTAATCTGTGTCACGTTCGAGTCTCTTGTTTGTTCAACCGACCAATCCCAACGCAAAGTGACTGCGTAAACCACGCTGTCGTCGAGGTCATCTGGGGTAGCCTGCAGCTTCCAGTCTTCAGGAACGTCCACCGGACTCCGTGAAATGCAATCTGCATCCACGTGAGTGATGCCGGCTTTGTAGACTACGGTGTAGTCGTATTCCTGGAGCAGTAGCTGCCAGCGGCCCAGGCGTCCTTGGAGTCGTTGTGCGGTTTTTAAGTAGCACAGTGCATGATGGTCGGTGACGATGACAAAGGCTTTGTTAAAGAGATAAGGTCTAAACTTGACGATGCCGTACACCACTGCGAGGCACTCTTTATCTGTTGTTGAATAGTTTAATTCGGCGTCTCGAAGCACTCGAGAGACACCACCCAGGATCTGCAGTTCCTTAGATGGTAACTGTTGGTAGAGGATAGCTCCGATGCCGTAAGCAGAGGCGTCGGTGTGCATTTTGATTTCGGCATCCGGGTCGTAAATGGCCAATATTGGCGCGGTGACAAGTTTAGTCTTTAACAGAGTAAATGCTGCCTCTCTGTCGATCGTCCATAAAAAGGGCAGCCCCTTTTTGGTCATATCCGTGAGTGGTTTAGCGATGTGGGCAAAGTTAACAATAAATCGCCGGTAGAAACCGGCCATGCCCAGAAATCGCTTCACCTCCTTGACATTAGTAGGCGCCGCTAAGTCGGAGATGGCAACCACTTTCCTCGGGTCTGGATGCACTCCTTCTTTGGAGATGATGTGTCCCAGGTAGAGGACTTCGTCGTAGCCGAAGAAGCTCTTTTCGGGGTGAAGCTTCAACCCCGCCTCTCTTAGGAGTCCTAGGACGCAGTCCAGCCTTTCCATAAATTGTTCAAAAGTCGCGCCGAATACGATGATGTCGTCTAGGTAGACTAGACAAGTCTCCCATTTGTGGCCAGCCAAAAGGATATCCAGGGCACGCTGCATGGTAGCAGGAGCGTTACGCAGACCAAAGGGCATCCGATTGAATTCGAACAGCCCACCGGGTGTGATGAACGCGGTCTTCTCCCTATCCTCTTTGGCGACCTCAAATTGCCAATAGCCGGAGATCATGTCGAGGGTCGCGAAGATTCTCGACCCACGAAGCGAGTCTAAAGCATCATCGATTCGGGGTAGTGGGTAATTGTCTGGTTTGGTGATATCGTTCAGGCGTCTATAGTCAACGCAGAAACGCCATTGTCCATCCTTCTTCTTCACCAGGACTACTGCTGAAGCATAAGGAGACTTGTATTCGCTGGCTACTCCGGATTTGAGCATCTCCTCAACTGTCTTCCGGATGATCTCCCGCTGCTCGGGGCCACTCCTTCGGAGGGGTTCCCGCACGGGTGCATGATCGCCAGTATCGATTCGGTGTTCCGTGAGGTTGGTACATCCAAGTTCCGACGTTTCTAGCGCGAAGACATCTCGATAGGATCTCAAAAGATCCATTAGAATGCGCCTCTGGCCATTACGTAATCGAGGCCCGAGTTGCATTGCTTCATCGAATTTAGCGCCTGACTCTTTTGTCATGATCGGGTCAGCGTTTGAAGTGGTCTTTACTTCAACCGTTTCGAAACAGTAGTCTTTTTGTACATGGGCTATCACTTCGCCGGAGGCCAGGGTCAATGACCCCATAGTGGTGTTCAGGACCTCGACTAGGAAGCTGTTGCTATTATGGCCTTGCATAATGCCGGGGGCCACCCAGACCCCCCTCGAGGCACGTAGCTTCTCGTCAGGAGAGACCACGAAAAGATCCTGATCTGTGAGGATCCCAGAGGCCTCTACCTCCACTAGTGTTGTCCCATGGCCAGTGAGCTGCGTTAGTCCTTTGACTACTAGGTATTCGTTCGGTTGCTGCATAAGCTTGACTTCAATGGGAGCGGTGTCCGACTCCCCAAGAGTGGCTGGCGTGATTTCTTCCAGAGCACTCTTGACGTACGCCTGAATACTCTGCCTTCGGAGTGCTGATTCAAAGAGGTCGTCCTCTAAGTAGACTTTATTGGTTTGCATAGACACAAGGAGCTTCAGTGCCCTACCCAGGTCTCGGCCTAAGATGGCGTCGGGTGGGCCAGTGATAACCAGCAGGCGGCCCGTGGCGGATTGTTTGGCAATTTCCACTGTAGCGGAGACTTGCCCTGCCACGGCGATGGTGTTTCCTCCAACTCCCTCAATCCTTGGCGGATGAGCCATAGGCTTGATGTTGAGTTGGAGCTGCTTGGCAAGTGCCTTGGATATTACGCTACCATGAGCTCCGGTGTCTACGAGCATGCGGACCTCTTTGCCATTGATAGTGACAGTGATCTTCGGACTGTCATCACTGACACTATGATCTCCGATCTCTTGAGGCATGCAAGTATTCTTCAGTTGTCTATATAGGTCTTTCAGCATCCGGCGGCAACAAGGGCGCCCTTGGAGTGAAGTCCCACCACCTGGAGCCAAGATGGCGACCACCTCATTGGCGGTGCAACCCAAGGCGGCGGTGGCGAGGTTGATGACCTCAAGGGTACCATGCCAGGTAGTTAGGTCATCCATTCCCCAAGTTAACTCCGGGATGTAGTCGACCATCATTATTGGCATGCCGGCCGGTGCTCTGTCATAATTGGTTGTCTCAAGAGGCATGTCCGGTACCATGACCACACTACGGTGGTCCGTATCGGAGGCCTCCCTTGTGAAATCGTAGGTCGGGTGCGCGTACTGATGTTCTGTACGCTCATAGTTTGTATAGCGCGGTACATAGTACGCGCGCTCTTCAGGTATCGTATATGGACCTGGTACATGTCGTCTGTAGTATGAATCGTAGCAGGGCTCGTACGGCTCTCGGTTCCCGACAGCGTACGGCGGAGAATTGTCTGATTCGCTACGATATTGGCGATATTGTGGTGTTGTAGTACATGTAGTCGGTAGTGGTGGCGCAGGCGACGGTTGGGTGTCATTATGAATAATCATCATGTGAGTGATCTGTATTTTTAATTCATTAAGTTGATGCATGATGGTGTTGAGTTTGCAACCATCACACGACTGTGTGGGAAGTGGATCTGGTAGTAGCGGAGGTCGCTCCTGTTGATATCTGGAGTAACATGTGGACGACATTAGGCGTCGAAATGTACTATTGTTTGTGGACCGAGCCGTGCGCCGTGTAGACTGTTGATGCACATCATTACTTTGGGTGCTGCCACTTTGTGGCACCCACCAGGTCCCAGGTTGAATAACTGGATCCATGGTGGGTCCGAGTGGGACAGCCACACGTGATGATCCGGCGTATTGTGGATCGTATGTCTGTGATGTTGCATAGACCCTCCACAATGCTGATGGATGTATGCTTCCCCTGGAGTGCAGAAGAGCCCTCCGGGCGGTCCCAGTTAGTCGTGGGTGAGCATCCATTGTATTAAGGCTTGTGCAACACGTAGTGGTCAATGTAAGTCGGTGTTTTGTAGGTTTGGCCGTTGATCCCGCTGTAGATCGCGGTCTTTCCGTCGGCAACCGACACTATCGTACCCTTATACACTGAGTGACGATAGTTTACCTACGTTTAATAAAGATGGTACCGTTGTTTAAGTGGCTGTGTTGGTGTTGGCGTTGTTCTTCAGTTGGGTGTGACGATCCCAACTGGTACAGTGTGTTTGTAAATTCTTTATTGAGTATCAATTTTGGTAAGATCTCTCTCTACACGTGGTATTTGGTGACCACGTGGAGGTTATACGAATCCCCAAAAGTCTCGATGAAGAAACAACAGATGTACAATGCAATTGCGAGCGTGGTACACCACCCAATCGAAATTGCACTGCGGAAAGTGAATTAGAAATGAAAGTGTATTGCAGTTGCCTGAAGAAGAGGCAAGCAATACGAAGAGTAAAGCTAGAGCGCGGTGCCCGCACTTTTAGTTTTACTTGGAAACAAGAATGAAGAGTGTGTGTGTAAAGAACACACAAAGAACAAAAAGTTCAAGATGGCTGAACTTTTTAAATGCACAAACAAAGGAGAAGTTCAAGATGGCTGAACTCTCCTAAGAAGCCAGAAAAGAAAGCTGTTTTACTTGGAAAGTTTAAAACTTAGGTGCGGTGCCCGCACATCAAAAGTTTTAATTTAGTTTTATTAAAAAAAGTAAAACAGTGTAGAAATTGAAGTGTGTTCAACAAGCTAAATGCTTGGTGAACCAGAAGAAATGTTCAGACTGTAGAAATTTTGAGTCCTCACTGCTGGATGGCTCTGGATGAAAAAGACAGAGTCAGTGCCCAGTGAAGGACTATGTTGAGTAGAATGAAGAAGTCCGTAGGTGGCGCTGTGGTGGCCACTTCCGGTCAGTTTATTGCAATGTCCAAAAATTGATGATTGAAAAGTTCCTCCGGGGCACGTTTTTATGGTGGCCAGGAGAAAGACACAAAAAGAGAGAAAATTCAAAGAAAAAGAGAAGTTTTCTCTAACAAGAGGAACTCCGCCAGGGGGCACGTGAGTGCAACCCTCTGGAAGAGAAGAGAAGAGAACACAAAAAGATGAGAGAAGGTACAACAATGAGTCACATGGAGCGAAAAACCGCTCCGTTGGCGCTTTTTGAAGAGTGTCCGGTCGATCCAAGATGGCGGCCGGACTTCAGTGATGTCCAATGGAGAAAGTTCATGTGATGATGCATTGAGGTGATGATGCATTGAGGTGATGATGATGAAGAAATTGAAGAACATGACTTGGGACATAGAGGGTCCCAAGGGAAACACAAGTGTAAAAACAAAGAACAAAGAAAAGGGGGGACAAGAAAGTCCCACGTGGCTAGAAAAAGTGTGTTTTAAGCTTGTAAGCCCCCTAACAATGAGATAGAGTTAGGGAGAATCTTGCTTGAAAATTAAAGATGAAGAGTGAAGATAATAGGACATTTTAAAAGACACACACGTCCTTTAAAAGCCTATTAATAGGTGAATAGCTTAGTAGATGAGATTTGTTTGCTCATCTCATAATGAGACTGCAAACTCCTCTCGGAGAGTAAGAAGAATTTGTTTAAAGTGTTGCCCACGGAGTGTGGGTTTCACTTTGAAAATTAAAGAAGAACAAAGGTGAAAGTGGGTGATGATAATGGAAACATAAAATACAAAAACACGGACGGAAACACATGTGTCAAAGAACTACTACCAAGGTGTTGCCCACGTGCTTGATGGATGTCGATGCAGCAGTTCCTTTAACATGTGTCTCTAAGGACAGGACACAGAATCGCGCGGTCGACACGTGGTGTGTGTAGCCACAAGTCTCTTTCGCGATTCCACAAAAACGGTACCATGCGGTTGGCTTTGACGTGATCGAGGGCCTCCATACATGGTCCCAACATAAAAAGGCGCCACGCGGTTGGCTTTGACGCTATCGAGGGCCTCCATACGTGGTTCCAACACAAAGGACGCCGCGCGGTTGGCTTTGACGTGATCGAGGGCCTCCATACGCGGTTTTACAAAGGCGCCACGTGGTCGACTTTGACGCTATCGAGGGTCTCCACACGTGGTTCCAACACAAAGGACGCCACGCGGTTGACTTTGACGTGATCGAGGGTCTCCATACGCGGTTTTACAGACAGGCGCCACGCGGTTGACTTTGACGCTATCGAGGGTCTCCATGCGTGGCTCCAACATAGAAAGGACGGACGAAGCCTCGTGAGGCACAATCACGAGACTTAGGACAAAGGACGGCTTCTGTTTACAGGTCGGAGAAGGCAGATGGAGCTATACCCCGCACCTCCACCAAATGTGAGCTTTTGACATCAACCAATATTTTATTACCAACCTTTAGATGACATTTTCTACTTTTCGTTTCTTCTCTGAGCAGTATGACACCTGCACAGAGAAGATCCGAGCTGTAGAGAGAGCTGGATGGAGATAGATTGTAGTCACTCTTCTGCATGGGGGTGTAATCGATGCAGGAGAGTGGCGGCCATCTCTCTCTCTTCCGGTTGATGCTGATATACATCTTCTCCATCGGTATTCCGACTAGAGAAGATGTTGTAGCTGCTGAGAATCGTATAGCTCCTGCCCTATGAAACCTCCGGCCTCTGAAGAGAAGTTATTTACATAAACATAGAGACAACGCTACTTCTTGTTACAACACTTTTATTCATTCCTTGTAAGAAGTACAGATACAAGGGTGAATAGTAATATACTAACTGGAAATCCTCAGGCCCATGATTTGGAATTTATCTCAAAAACAGGCAAAGGAAAGAACTGAGGAACAAAGAGGAACATGGTCCTTTTATACCTTGGACCTGTGTACACCTGCGAGGTGTAACCAGGTCCAAGTGACCATGGTCCTTTATGTATCAATCCGCCGCTTGGGCATGAGTCAGAAAGGTGAGTCAGAGAGGAGGGAGGGACGGTTGAGAGTTGTTTACCCCCCAGGCTATGGTTTTGGCGGGATCACGATTTACAGGGTGTTACATATATATAAACTAGTGGAGTAAAATTCATAGGCAATTGTGTGCATGTGCGTCGTTTGTTCCTTTTTTTACTTCTTTCATTTAAATTTCAGTCACCCCCTCTCACCCCCTTCCACGTTTCTCTCTCTCTCTCTCTCCCCCCTCTAAATTTTTCAACCTTTTCTCCTCTCCAATTTAATATCATGGGGTTCTTGGATGGGAAGGGTGCAACATATAAATGACCGTGAGAAAAAAAGCTGTTCATTTCTTCATTTCTTCAAATTTATATAAATTCCGATGTTACTCGACACACACAGACCTGGGATATTATATATATAACTAGTGGGGTAACCCGTCATAAATGACGGGACCAAAATTCACAGGCAATTGTGTGCATGCGCGTCGTTTTTTCCTTTTTTTACTCCTTTCATTTCAATTTCAGTCACCCCCTCCCACTTTTCTCTCTCTCCCCTTCTACACTTTCCAAATTTTTCCCCTCACCCCCTCCCACTTTTCTCTCTCTCTCCCTTTCTACACTTTCTAAAGGAAGAGTTCAACATATAGTTGACCTTGAGAAAAAAAACGGTTCATTTATTCAAATTTATATAAATTCCGACGTGCTTCAATGGTTTTTGTTACTCCACACGCACGCACGCACGCACGCACGCACGCACGCACGCACTCACACACACACACACACACACACACACACACACACACACACACACAGAGACCTGGGATATTATATATATAATAATATATATGGTGGCAAATGCTTGATGACTCCCTGATGAGGATGAAAATTCACCAGAGAGGCGGTCACCACCATCAACTGGAGAATCACCATGTCATAAATGGGGCTCTTTGCCCTCTTGGCTTATGGTGCCTCTGATGATTGCCAAGAATAAAATATGGTGAGACTACGAAGTTTCTTGTCATACACTTTATTCATCCTTGCACCAAAAACACAAACAATTACAAGGATGAATGTTTCAATTAAAGGTGAAGTATCCACGCTGTCATTAAGGTGTACCCCAAAGTGATTTGGACAAACTTCTTTGTAAATGGGACAACATCTATTGGCAATGGACAACTTGGGACAACACTTTAAATTTTTTGGACAGCTTTTATTTTTGAGAAAAGTTGCATACAAAAATTGGGGTACACCTTAATGCCATACCCCAGAGTGTTTGGGACAACTAAAACAACAACTGAAATAGAATATATAGCCAATGGACTGATTGGGACAAGTGAAATGGGGGTATTGGGGTATAACCTTAATGCCATACCCCACATGAAGATATTTCTGCAACCATTAATAGTAGAAGCATGGAACCTTTTTCATTGGCTTGTACTCTCAATGGACTGCAATGGACAGTTTTCAGTTTTGTTCGGACACCTCCAGTTCCGGAAATACAGTCGTTTAAAAAACCATTAAGGTATACCCAAAGGTTATCCTAGAACGGAAACCGGAAATGGGACAAGTCTGAAACTTGTTCCATTGCATTGTACTCTCAATGGACTGCAATAGACAGTTTTCAGTTTTGTTCGGACACCTCCGGTTCCGGAAATACAGTCGTTTGAAATACCATTAAGGTATACCCCAAGGTTATCCTAGAATGGAAACCGGAAATGGGACTAGTCTGAAACTTGTTCCATTGGGTTGTACTCTCAATGGACTGCAATGGACAGTTTTCAATTTTGTTCGGCCACTTCCGGTTCCGGAAATACAGTCGTTTGAAATACCATTAAGGTATACCCCAAGGTTATCCTAGAATGAAAACCAGAAATGGGACAAGTCTGAAACTTGTTCCATTGGATTGTACTCACTGCACGTGCCCATTTATTTCTTCACTTACACGGTAGATAATGTACATGCCTGGCCCCCATGGACCAAGCAGTTCACTGTTTTGTAACGAGGCTGGACCAGGTCCAGCCTAGTCTGCACTTTGTCTCTTTGTTGGGTGGCTGGTCCTGTACCAGCCAGTTGAGTTGGGATTGTACGCCGCTCCACACCTCCCAATCTCGGGCTCTTTGACCTGCCGGGTGATCCAGGTTGACTCGATGACCTGGATGCACGGCCCCTGGTCACGCCTCTGCTCCGGGTTGGAATCGGACTCCCTGGCATGATGATCTGTTGGGTTCTGTGTGTACGGGACTCAAGTTCCCGTGTTTTAAAGAGAAAGTGACGACTTCACAAACAAAAGACTTCTCTCTTTCTTGACTAACTTGTTTATTTTAAGATATTCGATACATGAGCGAATGAATAAAATAATACATGATGAGCGACTGATTTTTAGAAAGAATTCTAAGTCCAAAAACGATTCCTGAACTTAGAATATTCTACACTTGAACGATTTACAAAATCAATCTTTCACGACGAAAAATCAGTAAAAATCAGCCCTGAGCTTGCCTTGTGCAAGTACTTTTATTGTTTTAGCCCCTGGGATGGGCCACTCTGTACTAGGACTTGCCCATTGGTCCGATTGAACAATGGTCAGTTCTGACTTCCAACTATCTCCTTATTTGGCATCAAATTCTCGGAAGAACTTGCATAATTCCATAGAAACTATTCTGGAATTAACGGCCTTTTTGATCATGCAAAACTTCAAATTTTGTGTTTGAAGTTTCTATTTTTAGAAACTCTGTTTTCTATAATCGTTAAAACTGTCAAAAACCATTAGAATTCCGAATTAATAATTGGGTGAATGTGATTTTTCCCTTATGCCTTGTTTCCACTGGGGCGATAATTTGAACTTTTTGAAGATTTCAACTGGTGAAAAATAAAAGAACCGTGTCGTTCACCTGTGATAGTGAATGGGCGGGAGCTACGTGTCTTCTATTTTTCACCAGTTGAAATTTTCAAAAAGTTGAAATTTTCAATCTTGTGGAAACAAGGACTTATGGAGCAAAGCAAAGATATAAACAAAACAAAAAACTAGTTTTACACTCACTGCTCACATGGAATTGGAAAAACTCTTATGAGTTCCAAAGCTGAAAACACTGCACAATTCTACTTAATTTCAGAGTATGAAGTTAAGGTTAACTCAGAAAAGGTATTTTAATCAGACCATTAGCCAAGACACAACACAAAGCTTATGATTGAATGACCAAGTCTGGATGTATTTGAAACTAATTTCTGAGTTAGTAATTATTTTCAAGTTTAGTCTTTGTCGAAATAAGAACCAACTATGATTGGGAGTCACCTCCCTGTCGCATGGTTCTCGAGATAATTGCAGTTGTACTCAAATTGAATTTAAAATTGTAGACTTTATTACCCAACATGTTGTGATTTAGAAATGTCGTCAAACTCTTCTTGTCGAATATACCTTAGTCATCTGTTGAATTTATAATACAGTCGCACGTGCAAATTTGTTTCCTTCCTCCGTGTTTCACAATCCATTTCAAGCTACTTTTCAAGTTGACATTCATGAAGGTGATTGTGTCTTGAGAAGTGACATGAGAGAAGTCACTCGTTTCTAGGCCAATGAGTGCATGCAGATGTCCTTCGCCACACTGATAAATGAGGGGTCCACCTGTATGACGCTTTTAAAATTTTAAAACAAATTAATTTATAGACAAAATTTAATGTACTGTTATGCCTTGTTTCCACTGGGGTGAAAATTTGAACTTTCTGAAAATTTCAACTGGTGAAAAATAGAACGCACATAATCTCCCCTATGTTAGTGAATAAATGAGACCACGTGCGTTCTATTTTTCACCAGTTGAAATTTTCAAAAAAGTTCAAATTTTCACCCAAATGGAAACAAGGCTTTCGATGTAAAATTTGTTTTTGCAATCAATTACTTACATGCCTGTTTTCATTACATATCGTACTAGCAAGGAATACTTCGTTAAAGCCAGCTGCTTGAGGAATTGCTACTTCATGTTGCTTCACTTCATCGATCAATTCATAGTCTAAAATGAAATTAATTAAATAAATTTACTTAATTTATATCGTATATCTTCTAAGCAGATATCGTAAAACATGCAAATGAAAGTAAAATGAAATAGAATTGTTGCTTCGCTCACGTCTCGATGCCCTTCATCATGCACACAATAACCCAGCTATAATTTTAGGGGGTGATATTAACTTCCCAAACATAAACTGGGAACTTCGCTCAATTACAGGTGGGATTGATGTTAGTTCAGCTGTTGCATTTTTGGAAAGTTTGGATATTTACTCCATGGAACAGATGGTTATGCAACCAACTAGAAATAGTAGTGTTCTTGATGTTGTAATAACTAACCTTCCCCTTATGATATCTAATGTTAAGGTTTCTGAGGGAATTAGTGACCATCACATTGTAACCTGTGATGTCATTGTTAATGTTAAGAGTACTGTTAAAGCCATAAGGCAGGTTAGTCTTTATAACAAATGTAACTGGGATGGGTTTAAGTTGCATATGCAGCAAAATCTTGAGAACTTTAAAAATAATTTTAATCAGCATGATGTTGCTGAAAATTGGGCAATTTTTAACTCGGAGTTTGTTCCATTAAAGAGAGTCCGGGATGCCTCGACACCAGCATGGTATACACCATGTGTTAAAAGGGCTCTTCGTAAGCAGCGATTATGGAGAAATAGATACAGAGGTAATTCAAGTTTATTGAATGCAACATAATGCAACATGGCACATAAGGATTTTAAAACTAATAAACTCAGTAAATGGCTGCAAGAAGATCCAAAGCTGTTTTGGAGGTATGTCAAGCATTCTCGGGCTGGTGAGTACTCGATTCCAGCTCCTGTTGGGCAAATGGAGAACTAATATCACACCCAGAATTGAAAGATTCATTTTTGAATGAACAATACAGGAGTGATTTTACAGCAGATGAAAATACTGCACCTAAAGCTTTTGAGTCTAGAACAATGCATTCTTTGGGGATATTATTGTTAATACTGAGTGCATTATCAGTTAACTATTGACCCTTAATAAAAATAAAGTGGGGCCAGATGGAATTTATGCAGTAGTTCTTATACAATTAGCTAGGGAAGTGGGACCATTTCTTCAGCTAATTTATCAGCAGTCTTTGGATCAAGGGGTTGTTCCAAGTATGTAGAAATTAGCTAATGTTACCCCAATATTTAAATCAGGTAATAAGTCCGAAGCTGCAAACTATAGGCCTGTATCTCCAACAGTGGTTTGTAAAATTCTTGAGCATATCATATACTCTGGCTGCATTAAGTTTCTCAAATCTCACAATCTCATTTCTGATAACGAACATGGTTTCCTGAAAGGGTGCTCTTGTGAGACTCAACTTATCCTGGTAGTGGATGACCTCCAGAAGAGTTTAGACAATGGTAAGCAGGCTGACATGGTGTTTCTTGACTTTTGTAAGGCATTTGACACTGTTACACATTCAAAACTTCTGGCCAAAGTTGCAACATATGGGTTGAGGGCAGGTAACCAAATGGGTAACTTCTCTTTTAAGTGATAGGAAACAAAGGGTAGTTGTAAATGGGTCTCACTCAAGAGTGTTTGGCTGTTAAATCTGGTGTAACCCAGGGTAGTGTGCTGGGTCCTCTTTTGTTCCTGATATTTATTAATGACCTCAGCAGCACAGTTGACAGCAACTGCAGACTATTTGCTGATAATACTTTAATTTACAAAGAGGTTGATGGGATCCAAGACTGTGAAACATTAGCTCTAGAATGGAAGGCAATTGAGGGATGGTGTAATACATGGCAACTTCAGTTGAATGAGAGGAAGTGTAGTGTTATGAGGTTAACTTGCAGTAGAATTCCAATTGTATGAATGACACTATTTTTCGCAGTGTCAAGTGTTATAAGTACTTAGGGGTTACAATGACAGAAGACCTTTTTTGGAAAACAACATTGATGGTGTTACTGGGAAAGCTCTACAAATGCTTTGTTTTAGTCAAAAGACATTGGGCACCTGCCCAGCACAAGTTAAAACTATTGCCTATCAAGCATTGGTTCGGCCTCATCTTGTGTATATCTGCAGTGTATGGAATCCTCACTCTGTCACACACTCATTCAGTTGAAATGGTTCAGCGGGAGGCAGCTAGGTTTGTTTGTGGCAGGCACAAATTTACAGATAGTGTCACTGAGATGCTGTCAATGCTACAATAGCTTGAGATTGTTTAGAACAATTACACATAGTGATTGTCCTAAACTGCAGTCCAGTGATATTCATAATCATAAAGCACTATATATGGGCAGGGCTGACCACTCTAAGAAAATTAGGGAAATTTTTGCTAGGACATATTACTGGTCTTTTTTCCTAGTGTTATAAGACAATGGAACTCTCTTCCTGAGGCAGTTGTGAATGGGTATAATTTTGTTTTTATTTATGTGCATGTACTGTATGTGTGCTTGACAATGCTTAATGCTGCATATGGACTTTCATGTCCCTCAGCCATAGGCCTATTTGGCTGCTAGCAGAGTACTAATTGTAATTGTAATTGAGTAATTTGAACCAATTTTGTTCTTCAAGTTGAGCAAACTTTCTTCAACTTCAGCCAACTTTCATCAATATCAGCAAATGTTTTTCAAATTTATTAAACTTTGAAAAACTTCAGCAAACTTTCTCCAACTTCAGCCAGAGTCGTGCTGGGAAAATAATTTGGCTCTGGCATTTTGAAGATATACCGGCCCACACATTAGTAAGCGAAATTATAAAATCTTCTAGCTGGTCATCTCTACATTAGTATATGCGCAAAACAAGCAAAATAACAACCCATTGTTTTTTAAATTTAATACCGGATTGGCAATATTTTTAGAAAAAAAAAAAAAACTGGCCCAATAAAATACCGGCCTTCTGGCCTCTGCCCAAGCTGCCATATGACCAGCACGACCCTGACTTCAAAAAACTTTCCACAACTTGAGCAAACCTTTCTCCCCAACTTTAAGAAACTTTACTCCATCAAACTATTGTCATTTCGAGCAAACTTTGATCAATTTAAGTCACCGTAGGCAAACTCATAATTGAATACGTAAAAGTTTAGGGAGTGAGGTCCCGAACCAAGATCAGCTGGTCTGGCAGATCACATTGGATCGCCCCATTCAAGAAACCTATGATATTAAATTGGAGAGGGGGAAAAGATTGGAAAGTGTAGAAGGGGAGGGAGAAAAAGTGGGAGGGGGTGACTGAAACTGAAATATAAGGAGTAAAAAAGGAACAAACGACGCACATGCGCACAGCAGAGAAAAATAAAAAACTCATTTTCTCTTTCAAATATAAAAAGGGGAGGGGATATTAGTAGCAAAATTAAACTACAGTTTATCGCAGGCAATTGTGCCCAGCAATAGAATTTCTTTTGCTCAGACCTTTTATGAACGTCATCAATTTCTAATTTGTTTGTTACTTGGTGTGACATCAAAAAAGGGCGGAGGAAAAGAAATTCTAATGCTGGGCTCAATTGCCTGTGAATTTTGCTCCCGTTATTTATGACGGGTTACCCCACTAGTATATATATATATATTAGGGTGGTCCTTATTTTTTAAGTTTTTAAAAGTCTTTGTCTGACCCTCCCATGTTGTTCTATTATGTATAAAATTATGTTGTGCAAAGTTATATTACAGTCAAGCAATATTTAGGGGTAGCTCAATGAATATGAAATTCTTTATTTTTTATGATTTTTCTCTATTATTGCAGGTAAAGTGAAAAATTAATAGTTATGGCTACTGCAACCAGAAAAACCAATACTTTATGGCTTATTGGGCCAGAAGAGACCTCTATCAAGGGATCAAAGTTACCCTCTAATAAACAAGTGCTCAGTGTATTTTTTATCACCACCGAACCTTAAAAAAGACAATCCGTGAAAGTTCCCGTAGTGCTGTAAAAGAAGCTGCAGTATTTTTGGAAAAAGCCTGGATTCCCATAAGACATGAACAGGATTGTGTTAAGAAGACAGAACAGCTTCATGAGAAGTGGGTCAAACTGAAAAAAAATTGTAATAGGAAAAGTGCTGTTCAGCAAAGTCATGAGAGTCAGTTTAAAGATGACCTCGATAATTTATTTGACATTGCTCATAAGGATGCCCTCACAATGATTACTATTCTAGAAGACAAGTATTTTCTACTTGCACAGAGAGAAAAAGGTCGGCTTCCTATGATTGTTTCAGGTTTTAGGTGTTAACCAGCTTCTAGGTGTGCCTAAGTTGCAGGCAGGCACTGGGGGTGTCAGGCAACTGCTGTTGCAGATTTCCTTAAAGAATGGGATGTTGTCGATCAAGTGAAAGCTATGTGCTTCGATACCACATTTAGCAACACAGGTCACAGAAATGGAACTTGTATTCTGTTAGAGCAGAAATTGCAGAAGGATCTTCTGTACTTTTCATGTCGTCACCATATCTTAGAACTTGTTCTTGCTAGTGCATTTAATGAAGCCATGGGTTGTACCTTTTCTGGCCCTGATGTAACCATATTCAAGCGATTCACGCAATTCTGGGTTAAAATAGATCAGTCATCTTACATGTCTTTAGACAGCAGTGAAACTGTACAGCTTGTGATGAAAGATGAAAAAGACAATGTCATTGAATTCTGTACTAACCAGCTTCAACAAACTGACACTAAAATCAGAGATAATTACAGAGAATGTTTAGAATTAGCTATTATCTTTCTGGGAGGTACACCACCACGAGGTGTGCGATTTTTAGCCCCTGGGGCTGTACATCATGCAAGATGAATGTCCAAAGCAATATACTCACTAAAAATGTGGCTGTTTCGTAACCAGTTTACTCTCACTGCAAGAGAAAAAAAAGGACTATGCAACATATGTGTCTTTCTTGTTTATGTCTACATCAAGGCTTGGTTCACTGCCCCACTTCCCATTACTGCAGCTTTCAATGATCAACAGCTTCTGCAAAAGCTTAGAGATTATAAAAAAATCAATCCTTCAATATCCAATGTTACTTGCAAGAAATTTGAGGGACATTTTTGGTACTTAAGTGAGGAACTAGTTGGATTGGCATTTTTTGATGACAGTGTGCCAATCAAATCAAAACAGGCAATGCTAAAATATCTTTATGAAAAGGAAGGTGCAGATCAGCCTCTGAAGAGAATCCAAAAATGCCAGTGGCTCCGTTAATATGAGAATAGAAGACTTTGTATCGAAGAACTCAATGCATATTTGACCATCTTGGCATTTCCAAAAGGTTCTTAGAACATGATCCAAAGATATGGCATCTGCGAGAAGACTACAAGCAAGCTAAGGATATCATAAAACATTTACAAGTTGTGAATGACAATGCTGAAAGAGGTGTGGCATTGATGAAAGAGTACAATCCAATATTAACAAAAAATGAAGATCAGAAACAGTATTTGCTTCAAGTTGTGGAAGAACATTCTAGTCATTATCCAGATTGCAAAAAGACTACATTAGCTACTTTGTAGTCATTACATGTTTGGTCCAATGTTAATAAAATGTGCATAAATTACATTGTTGTGTTTTAATTGTAACTTATGTATACAAAATAGTTCATTCTAATTATTTCAATATTAGTGACACTAGATAAACAATGGTATATACATTTTAGGAGTATAGAAAATGATTACGCTATTACGAAAACTTTGAATTCATTGAGCTACCTCTAAATATCAATTAAAATTTATAAACTTTTATGTAGACTATTTTTTTGGTTGGGAGAACAATTCTGGGGGGTCAGAACATGAAATATTTGCATTTAAAAATTACCATATATATCAAGGGACCACCCTAATATATATATATATATATATATATATATATATATATATATATATACTAGTGGGGTAACCCGTCATAAATAACGGGTATATATTACCCAACTTAGATAAAAATGGTCTGGCAGACCGAAAACGTCACCAACATGCCACCAGACTGATTTAAACTTGAACAAAATTGTTTTCAATTTAGCCCAAAATATATAGTTTGATTTTTTGCTCAAAAGTTACTTAAAAGTGTCCAAATGAAGAAAAGATTGATCTGGTAGTGAATAGCTGACATCATCATGTCACTAGACCATTTAAAAGTGCAAAGATTTAGCAAGTGAAGATGTTTGTGATATGCTACAAGGAGTGTTTCTGAGTCTACCATCATGGTTCTAGCTCTTTAGAAGTGTTTCTGAGCCTCTAAGTATATTTTTAAAACTCCTAGATCCTCAGAAACACTCCCAGAAGTTTAGAAACACTCCTAGAGGGGTCAGAGACACTCCTAGAGGGGTCAGAGACACGCCTAGAGGGGTCAGAGACACGCCTAGAGGGGTCAGAGACACGCCTAGAGGGGTCAGAGACACGCCTAGAGGGGTCAGAGACACTCCTAGAGGGTTCAGAGACACTCCTAGAGGGATCAGAGACACTCCTAGAGCGATCAGAGACACTCCTAGAGGGGCCAGAGACACTCCTAGAGGGGCCAGAGACACTCCTAGAGGGGCCAGAGACACTCCTAGAGGGGCCAGAGACACTCCTAGAGGGGCCAGAGACACTCCTAGAGGGGCCAGAGACACTCCTAGAGGGGCCAGAGACACTCCTAGAGGGGTCAGAGACACTCCTAGAGGGGTCAGAGACACTCCTAGAGGGGTCAGAGACACTCCTAGAGGGGTCAGAGACACTCCTAGAGGGGTCAGAGACACTCCTAGAGGGGTCAGAAGTACTCCTAGAGAGTCAGAAACACTCCTAGAGAGTCAGAAACACTCCTAGAGAGTCAGAAACACTCCTTGAAGATCAGAAACACTCCTAGAGGATCTGAAACACTCCTAGAGGATCTGAAACACTCCTAGAGGATCTGAAACACTCCTAGAGGATCTGAAACACTCCTAGGGGATCTGAAACACTCCTAGTGGATCTGAAACACTCCTAGGGGATAGGAACACTCCTAGAGGGTCAGAAAGACTCCTAGAGGGTCAGAAACACTCCTTGAAGATGAGAAACACTCGTAGAGGATCGGAAACACTCCTAGGGAATAGAAACACTCCTAGGGAATACAAACACTCCTAGGGAATACAAACACTCCTAGGGGATAGAAACACTCCTAGAGGGTCAGAAACACTCCTAGAGGGTCAGAAACACTCCTAGAGGGTCAGAAACACTCCTAGAGGGTCAGAAACACTCCTAGAGGGCAAGAAACACTCCTAGAGGGCAAGAAACACTCCTAGAGGGCAAGAAACACTCCTAGAGGGCAAGAAACACTCCTAGAGGGCAAGAAACACTCCTGTAGAGTCAGAAACACTAGTAGATCATTAGAAACACTAGTAGATCATTAGAAACACTAGTAGATCATTAGAAACACTAGTAGATCATTAGAAACACTAGTAGATCATTAGAAACACTGCTAGATGGTCAGAAACACTCCTATAAACAAAATTGCAAAGTGCAATAAGTACTCAAATATATCATCGATCCATTGATATTTTTGCTTAACCAAATTTTAATTACCTTCTATTATTAAATAATTCCGATTACTTTACTAGAAACAAACAAACAAATCATCTATGGAGAATAGCATGTTGATTATTTTAGAAATTTAAAAAAAAATAAAAGGAATCATAACTAGGTTTTGCAAAAGTATCAATACATGATCAGTATGTTTGAGAGTTTATTGTACTTTAAATGGCATTTAAGAAATAAACAATAATATAAAAATAAGAACCTTGTGTATTTCTTTCCCATCCACTGAATGTTGCCACTTCGTTATATATGTTAAGTTGTACAGAAGGAATACAATAAGGTTGAATGTGAGGATGTGCTGCAAAGTCAACTGTATCCGCTAGTTTGACTATGGAGAACCCAGTCCCATAGGCATTGTTGAATATAATTGGATTTTTTTTGGTAGAGATGGATTGAATCCCGATGGTGACGGTGTTTTCGTTTATTTCATTTAAATTTCTTGCTCCAAGCACAACGAAAAGGTCATCAGCTCGTTTTTTAGGGTCTCTGAAAAAGTATAAATGAGTATTATGTATGAGTCACCCCTCTGCCCATTGTATCCCTTTTCTGCATGCGTAGTTATCATTTTATAATTTGATTCTGTTTACGTTGTTTGCAGTCCACACCTGATTGTGAAAAGTTTGAGTCAGCAGTTTTCGGGCAGATGGACCAATCTGTTGATTGGTCCATTTGGGCCCAAAAACACAAATCAGCCAATTAAAGAAAAGTGCTCTGAGAATCTGACTTCCAATTCTTGGTGGATTCTCAGGGTATATAAAGAGTTGTATTATTAATATTTGGGTCTTAATTTCAAATACCGAATCTAAGCCCAATTTGGGATGAATCTCAAAACAATATTTACATACAGTTTATTTTTGTGGGTTAATCAAAGAAAGTTCCGCTCTGATTTATATGTTTTTACCAGTGTTTTACAAGTTAGTTCATACTTGTGAGCTTTTGACGTCGACCTCATAATTTTTACCAACTTATGGTTCCTTCTCCTGATCGCGTGGTGACCGCACGAAGAAGATTCGAGTTATAGAAATAGTCGGATGGAGATTGATTGTGATCATCCTGCTGTGCATGTGTGTAGTCTTCGCAGAAGGATGGTGACCATCTCTCCTGATTGACGCTGATGTACATCTTCCTTTGTTACCAGAAGATGTTGTAGCTCCTCTAGGATCTGTATGTCTCCTTGCCTTGTGGTGTCTCCGGCCTGTTTAGAGAAGGATTAGTTTCCAGACAGATAGACAACGCAGTTTCTCATTATAAACGCTTTATTTATTCTCGCTCAGAAACATTAAGAGTACAAGAATGAATTGTTATATTAAAGGTGCATCCTTGGGCCCATGATGTGGTACGGATATTAAAATCAATCATAATACAAAAGATATAAAAAGACCATGTTCCTCTTTGTTCTTCATCCTTATAAGGACAGAGAACAAAGAGGTGAGCAGAGCAGAGGAGAACATGGTCTTTTTATACCTTGGACCTGTGTACACCTACGAGGTTTAACAAGATCTAAGTGGCCATGGTCCTGAGAGTATCAAGCATGAGTTGTTTACCCCCAGGCTATGGTTTTGGCAGGATCGCAAGTTACTGGGTGTTACATACTTTAAAAGTTGTGATATCTTTATTTAATTTTGCAGTTGTATTTTCATCAGCAGTGCAGCTTTCCACCCAATCATCATCAAACTGGACGACAATCAGGCTCAAACCTGCAACACTCAGGAATAGCAGTCAACTCAATCTTCAAGGGTAATTTATCAGACGAAAGGCTGGCGTCGTAACAGAAGACAAAAGATCCTCAAAACTATGAAAGGCTTTGCAATTAAGAGACTAGTGAGGACGTTATAACGGTATTATATTGGCCTAGTCCTCCTTGGCCAGATAGAATAAGTGACCTAGCCAACCACTTGAGATACGAGTGAAAACTCGCCTCGTATATAAAATTAAGCAGATTCTATCAAGTCGAAAAGGTCCATCACAATATTTACATGTATAATGTAAAATAAACTGTCCATCCACTGATAATTATTGCAAAACCAAATTTCCATTCCTTCTATTTTTTTAAACCTAATTTCTATAAACAATTGGTTCCTTTCTAATAATCTATGGAGATGTGTGTTATCTATGAATAAGACATCTAGTTTATTTTCCATAGAAAATTTGTTCGTTTCTCAACAAAAGTCATCATCTATGGAAGTTAGCATGTAGCCGGCGATTATCAAGTGTTTTGTAAAACATATCAGCACCACTCGGCAGTCAGCAGTGTATACAAGTGAATGTTTGGCGCACTAGCACCTAGAAATAGGGCACAGGCAACATTTGTCACCTTGTCGTCTGGGTCAGTATGTGCCAGTAAGTGCCTGCCGCACAGTAAAAACAATTTGTTTCGAGGTCACGAGTCACTGCTTCAGTCAAGGCTTGAGTCAACTCTCCACTACTGTATATACTTACGGTGCTTACCTAATAGTAAAATTCTTGACCAAAGTTATAAATAAATCTTAAAATAAAGGTCAAAAATGTATATTGTAGAAAAAAATATATAACTACGTACAACTTTGACAACAAGTTGACAACGTACAGTTACGTCTCTAATATTTATATTATTATTGTTAACTTACATAATGGTAATTGCGTACCCGGTAATAATAGCCAACACTGTGTCTGGACCAATCAAACCACCAATACAGATGAAACTCTCATCTCCATTGGCCTGTTGTCGTTTTATAAAAGCCTAATTGTTTGTTTTGGAAAGTGCATAATGCAAAAGAAAATAAACATTAATAGTTTTAATTTCTAAGTGTGATTTATTAATTAGAAAGAAATTTCTTACAAGACCCGAAGTTGTTCTAACATGGTCGCTGTTAAGTCCAAGTTCAATTTCACATTGCAAACCTATTAATACAATTTAATTGCATTGAGGACAGAAAGCAAACTTTCAGAACACTGAAATCAATTTAAATTTATTAGCACATAAGAATGTTAAGATTGTAACAATGTAGAGCTCTTGTTACGGGGCTCAGGTTTATGCTCTCTTAGTTGGGGTGGATACCGCCTTTCGGTTAGAGAGTGTGATGTGCGGTGCCGGGGTCGTTCTCCTTGGTATTCCGTTGAACACATTTGCTGGAAAAAATATTAAAGACAGCCGAGACGAACGCAGATTGCCTATATACTTATTAGAATGCTTATTGAAATGCAATATAACAGAGAAGAGTTACAACTGTGGCGTTGCTTAGCCACCAGACCATCAAATGAGTAGTTTACTTCATAGTTTCGATATCAGAAAATGGACCATGAGGTGATCGAGACATGGACCTTTATACCTTGGGCCTGTGTAAACCTACTTAGGTGCACCCATACCCAAGGCCAAGGGACTGTGCCTTGACGTGTGTCCATCCGCAGATACCGGAACCAGGATGTGACTCGATGCATTGGGGTCTAAAGGGGCGATAGAAGAAGCGGAAATACGGCACTTCAAGGCTAGGGTAATGCCAAGAAGTCGAAATACAGGGTTTTACAATATGTATGTGGTGTCTAGTTACAGTTAACTCGAAATCTAAATCATACATGCGTTCACTTAGTGACATCAAACAGCCTTGAACGAATATATAACCATGTCATAAGTTCTTCAAAAATAAAAACAACTATGAGACACACAACTTTTCATCAAACTTCCATGCTATTGAACTAGCAATGAGACCTGCAACTAAAAAGTTTGTAGGGTGATTTTATATTCAATTTGATGAAACTAGTGTCCGTGGAGTTGCACATGATTGATTCGTTGCTTTCAGTAAACAATTTATCAAACTAGTTTCATTTATTAAATAATCATAGAGTATAATCACTTGATTTAACACTACTTTGAAAGCTTACCTGACCTCAATTTTGTAGTCCGTAACATACGAGTATCTGAGAAGAGAAAACCTTCGAAAACAAACAGCACGGATTTTCAAAATTTGAATTTTATGCATATGCTGAGTGTCAATGGGAGTCATTCCAATTCACCACCTTTTTTTATCAAGTGAAGTATAATTTTGTCTGCAGCAAAATGGTGCTCCAGATAACCTCTTAAACAGTGGCAATAGGCGAGTCTCGTCACAGTCATCACAAATTGAATAGCAAGTTTTAATGCATGAAAAGTTACTTGTGTATTCTTTGCCAAAATAATGCAAGGACCTCATCAGTGTCATCACGTCATTTCGTCAGCATTACTTTTCTTTTAACATGTCCAAACTAGAGTTGTTTTGTACGAAATTCAATGCAGAATTATTTTTTAATAAATGTTTACCAATTAGTAAAAAAAAAGGCTGCATATATTTCTCATTTCGTTTTATTTAAATTAAAACGTGTATAACTTTTTTCTTTTTAGGCTTTAATTAATTTGAAAGCAGTGCATTTTTTTTGGTTTCCAATATGTTTAAGGGTGTGTTACAAGGTTATGAGCTAGATATAATAATTTACTCTCATATGACAATCTTATTTTTTCTTCTATAATGAGTCTAATTGTTATTAGATAATAAAAATGAAAATTTTATTCCTGGTATATAATCCTGATATACTGAGCCCGTCGCTAATTTAAATAAACTATAGCATACTAGAGAAATCTTGTCAAGCTGAGTACAAATACGCCTAAATTATTTTAGGCGCATACAAAAAACACATGCAAAAAAAAACCGATTGCAAAAGTTTGAATGTTGGTCCTGCCTTCTGACACCACTGACTTGAAACTCCGTTTTTTATAATCTGCGATCGAAGAGCGGACCGTGACCGAGAAAAAAACATGACAATATCCACCCGGCCCGGTGGCTGGGTCAAGGCACTCTCCTGCCACGTACGGCATTCTGTTGTGTGAACAGATGCATTGAAATTAACGATGAAATTCCTACATGTGTGTCAAAACAATTTACACTGAGGTCTATGGCATTTTAAAGAAAAGTTTTCAATGCGGTTGTGAGGGTGGGCTAGGTTATAACCTGGGGGCGCAGCCCATTTGCAACTAACCTAACTTTTGCAGGTGTTTTTGCCCGTGACGACAAGATCTTTTAAAGAAGCTATAGTTTTATAAAAGTTGTAGAGGGGCCAGTATACTAGGATTGTTCCTTTTTTTCTTACAAATTGTGCTACCTTTTGATGAAAATAGGTGTCGTATATTGTTCCATGATGGCAATAGTTTTATGGCATCCGTGTAATTTTCACTCTATACAACATGAAAAATTATATATAAATGAGGTTAAACCCTAAGGTTAAACATAACTTCGATGAGTGTGATAGTTTGAAATGACATCTTAGGCGAGAAAGAGCAAACAACTGCCCATGCTTGTCGATATTTGCTCGTGTTTACTTGAAATGCTCCCCTTCCATCCATACCGTGCCATTCAACAATAATACAAAGACCACCGCCCACGCTAAACAAGCACGAACACGGCTTTTATTCGAAGTACCGCCATTCACCTGACCCGATCTTTTTTTTGAAGACGAGCGAGTGAATGTTTGTTCGCTCGCTAACCGGTCTTGTTTGCTCTTGCTCGCTTTTTTAGCGAATGTGAAGTGGGCACCCACATTATCTAGTGCCAATTAAGAGGTAGGCCCCCACATTATCTAGTACCAATTGAGAGGTTATTTGAGGGGTTATTATCTAGTGCGAATTGTGAGGAGGTCACCCACATTTGTGGGTGTTTTTTCAAGTTTTGACACATTTTCAATGAAAAGTACAATAACAAAAACAAACATTGCCCTACTTCACAAAAACTATGTCTTATTAAAAAAATTCTTCCAATTGATTGTAAACCAATTTTAGCAAACTACTTGTCTTTTTTTCATGAAAGTTTACAACCTATTGAGCAGGCAAACATTCTAATTTTTGTCAATAATTAGTTTTCTAATTAATTTATATAATGTTACTGAATTTAAATGTTTTTAGGAAACAGCTCAACGTTACGGATGCAGAACATCTGAAAAAAATATTGCTTAAATTATAAATCATCTAATTATTACCGATAATAAAAACTGACGTATCATCAGTGTTCTCACAGCAACCAATACATACGTTGTAACCGTTATAACCTTCATCATTCTACACTTGGTAATGCATTTGACGATATTGCATATGACAAAAAAGACTATATCTTTCCACCTGTGCAAGTGCACAACACGCGTAGAAATAAAAGCATTTTCAATATGACGTATAACAGTAGCTCAAAAACACTTTACTATTTACTACACTTTACTACTTTTAAAATATAAATTAAATACTCAAATAAGAAATTTGGCTTTAGAAAAAGGCCCGGGGGGGGGGTGTTCAGCGAGTACAACTTCACTATTATCTGACGGCACAAACTTCATCTAAGGGTGACGTAATTATACATGTAGTAATAATTAAAACCTAGAGACGGTTGTGATCGTATTTTTGCAATATGGCATATGCTGAAGTAGCCATGTTGCTTGTCTACGGGGTTTCACCGTAATAAAACATGATTTCGACTATAAACCTAACCATACTGGCTTTTTCTACGATTTGCTAGTGAGTCTCATTGAAGTTCATCTATTCATAATTAATCAGAATCTTAGCGAAGACACAACGGGAGAGTCCCGACACGCTGGTCAAAACGTGCAGGCCGGGAACCAACCGGACCATACCTGTCAAGTGGTGAAGGCGAGGATGGATGAGAGATCGATGCGTGATGTTGTGGTCGGCATCCCTCCATCTTCTCCGAATGTGGTCACGGTACTGAGCTTGTCGGTTATGTAGGTGGGAACTCTCCACCGGGTGAGCTCGCCTATACTTCAAGGCGAGAGCAACCTGGCCAGAGAAGTTTGTGTTCCCGCTAAACGTGGTCCTGTTTCATAATTGAATGACCATGTCTGGAAGCATTTGAGACTGTTTTCTGAGTTAGTAATTATTTTGAAGTTAAATTTTACTCAAATGAATTGAACATTGTAGACTTTTACCCAATATATTGAATTTAGAATTGTGGCGAAACTCTTCTTGTCAAATAAATGAATCTTACGTTGTGTTTCTATTGCAGTCGCACGTGCAAATTTGTTTTTTTCCTCCGTGTTTTACAATCCATTCCAAGCTACTTTTCAAATTGACATTAATAAAGGTGATCAGTTCTTGAGAAGTGACATGAGAGAAGTCACTCGTTTGTAGTCCAATGAGAGCACGCATATGTTCTGGGCTACACCGATACAGGAGGGGTCCACCTGTATATTGCTTTTAAAATTAACATTCGAATTAACTTATGAAACAAA
The DNA here is from genome assembly GCA_036925085.1 of Brachycybe producta. NCBI lineage: Eukaryota > Metazoa > Arthropoda > Diplopoda > Playtdesmida > Andrognathidae > Brachycybe > Brachycybe producta. The sequence continues at coordinate 4,148,282 of JAUPFP010000005.1, read as the reverse complement.
TTTAACGTCAGATGTAAAATTGTTTCTGCTATTAATTACTTACATTCCTGATTTCGATATTTGTACTGGCAGAAAATACTTTGTCTGAGCTAGCTGCTCGAGGAATTGTTACTTCATGTTGATTCTCTTCGACGACTAGTTCATTGTCTAAAATTATTTAAAATAAAGAAAGTTTTGTGTCTATTTCATTTTTAATGTATCGTAACTGAACATGACATATTATACTCAGTAATTTTAAGATAAGCATATGAAAGAAGAATAAAATAGTACTGTGAGATAAAAGGAATATATTTATGAAAATTCTCGAGTCATCTCAAGTTGGTCAAAAAATAAATAATCGTCTCTTAATTCTTTTACGAATTAATTTAGTTTTCGTATCGCATCATCGCATGAAGGGATATCAACTACTTTATACTTATATACGAGAGTAAATAAAGTATTTAGGAATGGAGTTTACCTACAAACTTTCACGTAAGTTTCATATAACAATTTCCAAGGTGAATTTTAACCAGAAATTTTTCCCAGAAATGTAAAATTTATAACTTACAAATCTTTGGTATGCCCCCATATCGTATACTGCTGCACTCTGTCGAGTCCTCACATTGCTGATTTAGTTATTGCCATTAAAAATTTTCAACGCAGTATGGCACGGTTTTTACCAGAAAATATGATTACTCGAGACAGTTTAGCAGTTCATAAGGCTGACTTCAGCATTAACATTCTTAAAAAAATATTATTGAGCTTCTGTCCTAAGTCAACTGCTAGTGCACTGTGCGAAGCAATGTTTGCAAAAACTAAAACAACTGTATTATACACTGCGTTTCATATATGTAATGGAACAAGTTCAGGCTTGCTCCACTTATGGTTTTCAACCTGAAATAATTTGCGGTATACCTTAATGCAATTCGAAAAAAAGCTATATTTCCAGAACCAAAGGTGTCCGAACGAAAATGAAAATTGTCCATTGATGTCCATTGAGAGTACAAACCAATGGTAAAGCCTCCAGGCTTGTACTGTTACCGGTTGCAGCAATATCTTTGTGTGGGGTATGGCATTAATGTATAATTGTATATCTCAAACGTTTAGGGTAATTTTTCTAAAAAAAATTATAATTATTATATATATAATATCCCAGGTCTGTGTTTGTTTGTGTGAGGGAACTAACGCTGTGTCGGAATTTATATAAATTTGAATAAATGAACTTTTTTTTTCATGGTCAACTATATGTTGAACTCTTCCCATCCAAGAACCCCATGATATTAAAGTGGAGAGGGGAAAAAGGTTGGAAAGTGTATAGGGGAGGAGAGAGAAACGTGGAGAGAAAAAGGTTGGAAAGTGTAGAGGGGGAGAGAAACGTGGAGGGGGAAAGTGGGAGGGGGTGGCTGAAATTGAAATGAAAAGAGTAAAAAAAGGAAAAAACGACGCGCATGCCCACAATTGCCAGTGAATTTTGCTCCCATCATTTATGACGGGTTACCCCACTAGTAGTTATATAATAATCATAATATATTTTGACCGGCATTTTTGTCTCCTATTATTATTTTTCATCGCGCTAAGGCTTAGAATGGCTAGACAGATGAAAGGTTGGGAATAGGTAAGTTTGTTGGTAGACAGGGTGATAGATAAGTAGACGGGGTGCAAATTTTAAACCTCGCTTAGGACGCATGAAACTGTTGAGCAGTCCCCGAGTCCATTGGCTATATATTATACAATACGTTTCGGTTGTTGTTTTAGTTGTTCCAAACACTTTGGGGTATGGCATTAAAGGTTTACCCCAGTTGCTGTCCGTATCAGCGGAATTTCGCATGTTATACAGGCCGCACAAATATACACTTTTTTATCTTGGTTATGTAACTACAGTTATTTTTTTGTAACGTTTGGAAAACAGGAATATTTCTCATTTTCACAAAAACAAAAATAAAAAACAAACCTTCACCATTTTTTTCCCATCCACTGAATGTTGCCACTTCATCAATGTCAAATTGTACCGGCACATGATGAATACAATAAGGTTTAATGTGAGGATACAATGCAAAGTCAACTTTATCGGCCAGTTTGATTATGGAGAATCCAGCCCCATAGGCATTGTTGAATAAAATTTTTTTCTTGGTAGAGATGGATTTTATCCCGATGCTGAGTGTGTTATCGTTTATTTCGTGTAAATTTCTTGCACCAAGCACAACTAAAAGGTTGTCATATTGTCTTTTAGGGTATCTGAAAAGGTAGAAATTAAGTTAAATGGAATAAAACAACCATCAACATGTACATGTTTGTAGTTGTATCAGTGCCGGTTGCCAGTTTTAATCTAACTGCTAACCAAGGCAAAATCTGGGCGACTGCATATAGATCTAGTACCATAATATAGCTCTCAGTTTATATTTAGAAGAGGTGGTATATATTCCCTGTCACGCTTAGTTTTAAATATACGATCAAAAAAGTTTGGGATCATTGTTTAACCAATCACAAAACTTGATTTACCCAAAAGTTCTATGAGCCATGAAGAGCTCATGTTTTGCAACTAAACGTACAGTAGAATAAATCTAAATATTCAAAAAAATGTGGGCCTATTCTACACCTATTCATGCACAAATGTTGCTTACACAGAGCACATCTAACATGATCTGTGTACCAGACAGGTGTAGCACAATCCCTAACCATTGTTTTGTTACAAAAGATATAATCAGTAATCACTTATTCTGATCATTTGTTGATAATCATTAAAACTATGATTAAAACGCCTCCTCCCCCCAAAAAATTCAATGGCATTAGCATAATTGTTTCATTACTTCAAAACTCCAATGTAGAAAATCCAATCGTAGTTTTCACCATATTTATTCATATTCTTAGCAAAACAACTTACGTAGTGGCAAATGCACTATTAACAGCCAACACAGTGTCTGGACCAATCAAACCTCCAGTAGAGATTAAGTTATCCTCCCTATTCGTCTTCTGTTGTATTATAATTGCCTAAGTGTTCCGTTTTGGGAAGTGCATAATGCACAAGAAAATAAACATTATTAGTTTTAATTTCAAAATGCGATTTATCAATTCAACAGTAATCTTACGAGACCCGATGTTGGCGTAAAATAGAAGCCGTTAAGTCCAAGCTCAATTTCACATTGTAAACCTTCAAATTAATACAAGTTTATTGTAATGAGGTCAGATTTAGACCCAAAATTTAAATTAGACACATGTCTTGGTATTTCGTCCAATGGGCCCTGGTTTCCAAGAAAATCACAATTTTATTGTTAAAATTTACGATTTTTTATTTTCAAAAACTATCAGACAAACCTATCGCGTTTATAAAATGTTCCCATTGCAAACATTATTTGTTTTTTTATGTTTTTATGAAAATCATCTTCCATAAATTCTTCTTCTCACATTTGTTTATTATTTTTTCCACCTTATTGTTTGAAAAATATAAAGTTTATATAAAGCGTATATCACGATGATTTCTATAGGCACCAAATTATAAGATATTTTTCTCCGAAATGTGGCACCACCCACACCTGTGCACCAGCTGCACGTGTGTGTCATGTGGCCGCGCATTCCAGAACCTCTTGCAGGATGGCACCCCATGGTGTCTCAAACTGTCCTGTTAACAACAATATCGAATTCAGTGAGAATTATTTCTCAATTCTCGCGATTCTTGACACTTTTTGATTAATCTTCAAAAAGGAACTTCTAAAATTATAAGTTTTGGACACAAAATTTAGAGTTTATCACGATTGGTGACAGCTAAAAATTTCAGAGTTAATTCTCTGAAATTATTCAAATATTCCACGAAATTAATTCCAAAAAAGGAAATGTTTTGAGATCAGGATCAACCATTGGTCAGTTTGACCTATGGTTGAGTAATGGTTGACAGTGGCCCCTCACAAGGGCCAAAAGAATAAAAGTACATGCACAGGGCAGGCTGTTGGCACTTTTAACACTTTTGACACACTTTCAAGAGTCATTATGTTTGGATAAGTTTTGAAGTTTCTGAGAATTAGAAAATACTTCAAAGTAGCGAAATATTGTCAAGTGTCACTTCAACGTACGATCACCAAGTGTTGATCACAGTGGTAAAGTCAGGTTTTGCAACAAAGGCTACAAGTGTAACAATATCGGGAGAAATAATAAGTTTAGTTCAACCGGTGTTGTGTCGTTCTGTATCACCTTTTAGAGGCTTAAGAACATCTCATCACTATCCCTTTAAATAGGAATAGAGACCCGTGGACAGTTGCAACAAGGCGGAAAGTTTGTAGCCAAGTGAGTACAAATACAGTATTCAGCAAAAGGACAGAAAACCACGACTGGCAGAAGTCCAGGCATTGTACAGAAAGCAAGAAGCTAACAATGTAAATCACATTTTCATGCAATTATCCTTAATAATGGCTTTAACGAGAAGTGTTAAGCCTAGTACACACCGGATTCTTTGTTGCGATACATTGTTGCGGGACTGCTCCAATTCAATGTTGCGGGGCAGAATCGCAACTGACGCGATTCAGACCCGCAACATTGTTCCGTGTCAACACCTACACTCAAGTGTTTCTTTCTCCTGCTTGCTTTCACCATTGTCTTATAACTCTAGGAGAAAAAAACCAATAATATGAATCTGTCCTAGCAAAAACCTCCCTAATTTTCTTAGAGTGGTCAGCACAGCCCATCACATCACTGGACTGCGGTTTAGAACAATCACCCCGTGTAATTTTTCCAAACAATTTCAAACTTAACTCAGCCCTGCGATGTGCCAAACTATGCCATTGTAGCACTGACAGCATCTCAGTGACACTATCTGTAAATATGTGCCTGCCACAAACAAAACTAGCTGCCTTATGCTGAACCATTTCAACTGAATGAGTGTGTGTGACAGAGTGAGGATTACATACACTGCATGCTGAGTACGAATATTCAAATTATTTTCAGCAGAACCACCAAACTCTTGCAAAAAGCGTTTGCAAAAGTTTGAATTTACATGGAGGTTTACCTTAAGTTAGGTTAAATTAAGTTTATCGTAGGGGGCTTGGGGGCCACTGCAAAAATCACTTGATTTAAAAATTACTAGGTTAGACCACATTTAAGTTAACATAAAAAAAAAACTTCAAAATGTCACAGACTTCCATGTAAATTCTAATATTTGCACCCGATTAAATTGTCGAAAGGCCGGCATACTAGGATTGCTCTTTTTTCTTCTTACTAGTTGTGTTACCTTTTGGTGTCGAAAATAGGTTGCGTATGTAATTCCATGATTGCGATAGTTTTATGGCATCCGTGCAATTTTCACCCTATACACAATATGAAAAACTATATATGAGTGCCTCAGAGGTCAACTGTGTTAAGTCACAAAACCTAAATTTGACACAGGCATTCAGAAATCGGGGAGAACTTCAGTTGGCTCCGCCCTTTTTATGACGACCAGCAACTTCTAATTGGTTTATTGTGTGGTTCGACGTTGAAAAGGGCGGAGCATGTGACGTTACCTACATAACCAACCAATTAAAAGTTGCCGCTCGTCATAAAAAGGGCTGAGACAACTGAAGTTCTCCCCGATTTCTAAATGCCTGTAAATTTGACAGGGTATTTACTTAAACATGGCATACCACCATCTAGTGGCCAATGTGTAAAACTGTGGACTTATCTCTGATAGAACTTGACAAGCTGATTGATACACAATGTAAAAATCGTGTTTTTTTTTTAAATGTGATGTAACCAAGTTTGCCTCTGAGGCATTGGTATACAAATAGGAGTTAGGGCAATTTTCAACGAGTTTAATTATTAATACCGTCTAATCTTTCAAATCATTATTATTCTGATGTAATAATGAATTAGGAATAAGTAGTTTGCAAAATTTGATATTACAAAAATTACACTTATTCAAACTTTAAGAAAAACAAAAACTAAGTATGCCAATAATAGAAGAAAGCATGTGTATGGATAATATAGATATTTTTTTTATAAATAAATTGGTGAACCAATTTTCGCAAATTAACTTTCATGGAGGAAAAACAACTTACTGATTAGGCAAACATTCTTTAGAACAGAAATTTTTGTTTGAATTTGAATTTTTTTGTCAATAACTATCTTTCTAATGTAAATTATAAAATGTAATTGAATTTAAATGTTTTTTTTTTTGTAACCAAGAGCTCAACAAATGGGTGCGGGGAACAATTAAATAAATGCTTAAATAAAGAGTATTAATTACCGATAATGAAAACTGTATCATCAGTGTTCTCACAGCGACTAATATGTATGTTATAACCTTCATCATTGTACGTTTTGTAACACATTGGCAAAAAAAAAACCGAACAGCTTAACATCTGTTCATCAAGTGCATCTAACATAGGTGACATGAATCATATACATGTACAGTATTTAGTTCTCCGAGGAAGTGGAATAGCCTGGTTTCCTCTCAATAGTACATTTAGACTACAGAAAGACTTTTTAGGAAGCCTACAGTGAAAAAAAAACTTACAAAAATCTTCGCATGTAGGCGCTTCTGTAGCTGTGACGTCAACATGTGGCAAAAAATTAAATTTCAATACACTTTTGTCCGCCATTTTTTCTCTTAACGATGGATAAAAGTGGGTATATTTTAATAACGACTCTTTTTTGGATAAATATGCACTACTGAAAAAAGAAAGAGCAACTTTTGATCTACAATGGTGAGTAATTTGAGTCGTATACAATTAGTGGTCAAATTTTAGGGTCTTATGAAACTTAATTGTTAGTGGGAAATTTGATTCTATAAAATGTATAAACGAAGGAGCTTTTGTGGCCTATGGGATTTAACATGAGCTAAAAAATTACGAGATTTTAAAATGAAATTAAAAATAGAAAAACTAATTATAAATTTTTACCACAGTATCACTAGATGAGCAATATTGTTATGCACATATTGCAATTTGTATTTTGAAAATAACAATTTTCTTTGCAGAAAACAAAACATTTGCCTGAACCATGTATTTTTTTTTAAATAGGAATTTCTCTTTCTCATTTGCTTCAATGGCTTAGCTGTGGGGCGCCACTAAACGACGAAAAGTGGAACTATAACTGTCATCTGCTAATATTTAAAATGGCGCCACACATATAGGCTCTTAAATTGTCATCCAAATAATTAATATGTTAATATAGGGTTTACCATTGGCCTATAGGGCTGATGAAAAACTTACTGGCATCATTTGCCCCTCCATTGATTAGAACATTGCCAAGAAATTGCGCATAGAAGCTCCTCATTTTTTGTAAGAAATTCTCTTATGTATTGCCACTTGTTAATGTGTCTTAGTGAGATAACAAAGGAAGTAAAAAGCGTTATTTTGAGACGATCCATGCCTTAGCACGTTTTTCTAAGTTCCCACCCATTTTTTCAGGTTCATTTGCAATGAATTTCAAAATAGCCATTAAGTTTTAGAAATTTCATGAGGAACCATAACTACACTTCAACTACGTCCACGCTGAACGGCATAACTTTTGAAGCGTGCAGTTACCACGGGAATTGAAAACATTCCTGCGTTCCAGACTTTCTTTGGATTGCGTCGCTTCTAACATTTCCCTTCCATCTGTTCAGGTTCATTTGCAATGAATTTTAGAAGTTCCATCAAGTTTTACAATATCCATTAAGTTTTAGAAGTTTCATGAGGAACCATAGTTACATTTCAACTACGTTCACTCTGAATGGCGTAACTTTTGAAGCGTGCAGTTCCCACGAGAATTGAAAACATTCCTGCGTTCCCTATTTCTCCTGGAACACGTCGCTTCCACATGAAGTTTCATGAGGAACCATAGCTACCCTTCAACTATGTCCATCATCATCATCATCATCATCCATAAATATTTACAGCAGGTGTCACAAGAATAGCAACCCTTAAGAATCTTAAAAGTTTCTATTAGAATTTCCAAGGATGGTGATCAACGGATTCCCAGTCTAATCATCATCTTCAGAAGTAGACTTTCAAGAGGATACCGATTCCCCAGCTTCGGATCAGCCACACTCACTTCAAAGAGAGAGCCACGATTGGTACGAAGCTAAATAAAGAAACAGACCTCTGTGAGGCTACCCGGATGGCAACCCCGGAGATGTCATACATGAACCTACACGTTGTGCCACACATATTGTTCCTACATGTTGTACCTATACAATCGGTGATAAGAATAAAACAGAGTAATTGCTCCTGAGCATGAGCAAATCGCTCCTATATGAATAATAAATTTTAGCTTTTGCTAATAATAATTGAGTATTTCCTCTGATCATTTATCATCAGAAACAGATAATAGGCTATACAAGGTAGGCTAGATGATGCAATTAGTGCTGTCAACAAATAAAATACAAAAAATATCACCTCCTCAATTCCCATTTATCAGAAAAATGTTTGTATGACAAAAGTGATAATTTTGCTCCAGTGAACTGCCATTTTACTAATTTAAAAATCGGTTTAATTTCTGTTGTGAAACAGGTGTTTTGTAAAAAATTGAGTCTATATGGACAAACTCAACTTTTTTTTCGTACAGTGACAATTGAGCTCAATAGTATTTTATTTTTTGCTCTGTGCTCCTATGCTCATGATGAAATGCTCACTTTTTATTCATATGATCCATTGTATACCTACAAATTGTACCCACAAATTGTACCCACAAATTGTACCCACAAATTGTACCCACAAATTGTACCCACAAATTGTACCCACAAATTGTACCCACAAATTGTACCCACAAATTGTACCCACAAATTGTACCCACAAATTGTACCCACAAATTGTACCCACAAATTGTACCCACAAATTGTACCCACAAATTGTACCCACAAATTATACCCACACAATGACTACACGTGGGCTTTTAAGTATTAAGAGTTCACCATAAAACGGGGGGAGGGAGGGTATGTACATTTAGTTGATTTTCATTATTTAATTTATATGCAGAAAATGTGCCACTTTAGTTGTCATGCCAATTTCTACAAATTATGAAGTTTAATTGTTTGCTGTTCTCATTTTGTTATGCAAATAACAACGAAATAAAACTGCTTAATATTGTTCAATTCAATTCAATTCAATTAGATACACCTGCAATCAGTGTTAATGGTTGTAATGCCTTGTTAATAATAACTAAGGCCTACTCATTTTAATCACTTTGCAATAGTTATTTGAGGTATACCATTGCAATGGCTAACAGAAATGGCATTTTGCTAAAAATGCAACCAACTTTTGATGAAAAACCTATTATTTAACTTAAAAAAATTCAGTCTCATTAAGTTTAATCTTTGTCCTAAAATATTTATATTTTTAAATGTATTTTGATTGTCTTAGCCAAGATACAACACGAAACTCTGGATGTACTTTAGTTTATATTTTAGATTGTTTTCTGTTTTAAAGTTTAGTCTTTGTCGAAATAAGAACCAACTATGACTGGGCGTCACCTCCATGTCGCATGGTTCTCGAGATAATTGCAGTTGCACTCAAATTGAATTTAAAATTGTAGACTTTGTGAGCTTTTGACATCAACCCAATTTTATTACCAACCTTTAGATGACATTTTCCACATTTCGTTTCTTCTCTGAGCAGTATGACACCTGCACAGAGAAGATCCGAGCTGTAGAGAGAGCTGGATGGAGACAGATTGTAGTCACTCTTCTGCATGGGGGTGAAATCGATGCAGGAGAGTGGCGGCCATCTCTCTCTCTTCCGGTTGATGCTGATATACATCTTCTCCATCGGTATTCCGACAAGAGAAGATGTTGTAGCTGCTGAGAATCGTATAGCTCCTGCCCTATGAAACCTCTGGCCTCTGAAGAGAAGTTATTAACATAAAGACATAGAGACAACGCTACTTCTTGTTACAACACTTTTATTCATTCCTTGTAAGAAGTACAGATACAAGGGTGAATATTAATAATACTAACTGCGAATCCTCAGGCCCATGATTTGGAATGATATCTCAAAATACAGGCAAAGGACAAAACTGAGGAACAAAGAGGAACACGGTCCTTTTATACCTTGGACCTGTGTACACCTGCGAGGTGTAACCAGGTCCAAGTGACCATGGTCCTTTATGTATCAATCCGCCACTTGGGCATGAGTCAGAAAGGTGAGTCAGAGAGGAGGGAGGGACGGTTGAGAGTTGTTTATCCCCCGGGCTATGGTTTTGGCGGGATCACGATTTACAGGGTGTTACAACTTATTACCCAACGTGATTTAGAAATGTCATCAAACTGTTCTTGCCGAATATACCTTAGTCTTCTGTTGAATTTATAATACAGTCGCACGTGCAAATTTGTTTGTGACCTCCGTGTTTCGAAATCCATTTCAAGCTACTTTGCAAGTTCACATTAATGAAGGTGATCCTGTCTTGAGGAGTGACATGAGAGAAGTCACTCGTTTCCAGGCCAATAAGCGCATGAAGATGTCCTTGGCCACACTGATAAACGAGGGGTCCACCTGTATGATGCTTTTAAAATTAAAAAAAAACCTAATCTATAGAAGCAATTTATATCGACAAGTAAAATTGTTTTTGCAATCAATTACTTACATGTACCTCTACATGCCCATTTCTGTTAGTCATCGAACTAGCAGAAAATACTTCTTGCAATCCGGCTGCTTGAGGAATTGTTACTTTATGTTGCTCCACTTCATCGATCATTCCATTGTCTCCAACTTAATTGAAATAAAATAAAATTTTGAGTCCATTCTAAGGTTCTGGACGGTGCGCGCGCACCATGACAGGCATTCACACACAAGCACAACCACCGACAAACTGACGGTCGTGTGCTCTTGCATTATGTTGGCCTCAGACATCTGACAGACTGTTGGTCATGTGCATTGACCTTACTACAATTTAATCCGTCACCGACTGTCTGTCGTCTGCACTCGCCCTGAAAGCTTTTCCTATTCATCAAGCATGTCAAACTCAAAGGCTAACACAAGCCAAATAATTTTTAGTTTATGTGGGCCGCAAAAAAACAAAAACTTCAATTTTTATAGAAATGTAGGTTTATTTCGAAAAGTGCTTTCTTCCTGACACTTGGCATCTCTTCTTTTTCCTACTTCGGGGGAAATCTTGTTCGCAGTGATTACTTTCAAAACTGACCCAAGTTGAATGTCAGTAATCCTGGATCTGACAGGGTCTGGGCCGCAAAGATATTCGGTGTGGGCCGCGAGTTTGACATGCTTGATGTACATGCGTGTACAGTTCTCTTGGTCTAAATTTAAAGGCTTTGGGATGACTTAAATAATTTTGACTGGATTTCAATGGTGTGGAAGTTTTTATCATTATTTTGGAAATATTTGTATTGAGAAAATTTATTTAACCTAATTAATTCTACATCTTGAATATCATGCCATAGCTGACCGTGGCCAATAAATGGCGCAATCTGTACTTAGTGCTTCAGTTACAATATGATTCAATAAACATGAAACAAAAACTGGATGGCCTTTTAAGCAAGATGCTTCTAACTTTCAAAGATTTTTTTCGTCCTAAAATGGAGTTTGCTTTACCTTAACAGATTTATCTTCCTTTGCACACATTAAAAACAAAAAGCCAAAAAATATCCACCTTGTTTATAACCATTAAAAATAAAAATAAAATAATTTAATACATATTAATTTAGTTTTAAAGTTACAAACTTAAAGAGTCGGTTAAAAAATATTTCACAACTTCAAAATAATAAATTAGGAAAATTCCTCGCCAATGTCCACAAAATAAAAATTATTTACCACAACAGCTTTTCATCAGCCTAAAACCAATCAGAAAAAAATGGCCCATCTTTTTAATTAATATAAAACCAATCTGGCACAATTCCACATACAAATATCAACGTATATGTATGATGTATGTATAACTCTGCAGCTTTTAAATTAATTTAAAATAAACAAAAAAAATTTTGTAGGGTTTAAATTTGTTGAAACACGTAGCATATAGGGCCTATTCCGTTATACTGTATAATTCAGCAACTTTATACGCGAACTCTAGCTGCACTTCTGGAATTCCGCATTTTATAAATAATCCAGAAATTGGCATTTCCTATCTTGACCGCTTATCTGTAACATTGATTATGTACAGTAATTGCAGTTATGATTTTATAATGGAAATCGGTTCTTTGTTTTATTTTCATTAATCGCTCGGCTATTGGCGAGCTAAAAAAAAAACAATAAAAAACAGATAAAAACCTTGTGTATTTTTTTGCCATCCACAGAATGTTGCCACTTTTTCATAAAAGTTAAGTTGTACACGAGGAATACAATAAGGTTGAATGTGGGGAAACGCTGCAAAGTCCACTGTGTCTGCCAGTTTGATTATGGAGAATCCCAGTCCATTGACACCGTTGAATAAAATTCGTTTCTCTTTGTTAGAGATAGATTTAATCCCGATTTTGACTGTGTTTTCGTTTATTTCATTTAGATTGCTTGCGCCAAGCACAACGAAAAGGTTATCCGTTTGTGTTTTGAGGCCTCTGATAAAGTTAAAAGAAACACATCAATTGGTTCTAGTTTGTATACTTGTAGGAAAGTGAGGAAAGTAATGTGTTTATTGGAACCATGCTTTCAGTGTTCAAGTTAATTTGGGTTTAAGAGGTTACATCGCAAAATTATTTCAAAAAAATCTCCACAAAGAGCGCTAGCATTGTTTTTTTTATTGAACCCATAGACCCGAAGTTAAAAAAAAACGTTAATTTTTAAAATGTATAGTCGCGGCAATATGTTTATTTTTCATATTTAAAGTTGTCCAATTTTGATGTTTGAAAAGTATAATTTGCACTTTAAATGTATGTTCATCTAGTGAAATAATGACAGAAAACTGGTAAGTGTGGCTCTAATTTTAAAAAGGATTTCAAAATCGTGAATTTCTAACTTTTATGTTAAACTCCATTGAGTACGTACTTTGCGTAAGCAAAAAAACATCCATTAAAATGCTCGTCAAAATACGTAAAAATAATTTTAAAAAACCAGAAAAAAATCAGCACGTGCGCCAATGTGTTGCTTCACTGTAATTTAACTGTGGTTTTTAAAATTATTTTTACGTATTTTACCAACAAGCCTGGATGTTTTTTTCTTACGAGCGCGTACTCAATTTAGTTTAAACATAAGAGGCAGAAATTGGCGATTTTAAAATACTTTTTAAAAATAGAACCACATTTACCAATTTTTTTGTCATTCTATCACTGGATCAGTATATATTTAAGGTGCACATTGCACTTTGAAAACTTAATATTAGACAACTTTAAATATGAAATTGCCGCGACTGTGTATTTTAAAAACTAACTTTTCTTCTTTAACATCGAGTCTATGCATAGACCCGATGTTAAAATTACTTCTAAACTACTAAAAAAACTTCACAAAAAGCTCAAGCATCGTTTTTTCTATTGAGCCCATGGGCTCACTTCGAAGCAATTTTGAGATGTAGCCTCTTAAATTACTATGTAATATGTTTTCCAAGTGCAACAGCTAAAAGTACAGGGTGCGTCCCCAAAATCTATACACACTGGCTGTTAACAACTGCACGTTTATTTTCCTAAATTAATTTCTTTATAATTTTATACTTATAAAAACATTTAGTAGTGTAGCTAGGCTTGGTTGCGCCCTCCCCCCGCCACTTAAAACTTTGCGCCCCCTTATCTTTCTTTCTACATAGCCCTCATACTGCGTGGGGGTGCTATTTTGATGAACGGCGGAAGGTTAGGAAAGGTTAAGATATTAAGCTTGTTGCAGGGGGTCTGGGGGGCGCAGCCCGCCATTTTTACAATTATTAAAACAAATTTGTCCCTTGTTCCAACCATTCCTCCCGTTAATCAAATAAGGAAACAGTCAAACAATGGACTAATTTAATTTAATAAGAATATTTTTTTTAAAAAACTGGAGGCTGCGCCCCCCCCCCCAACCATCCTGCAAGAAGCTTAATTTAACTAAACCTAACCTTCCGACTGTTCTTACTATTTTTCCGACTATTCCTACCGTTGTTCCGACCGTTCCTCTGCCGAGCCCATTGATCTCTATGAACATTTACTGGTGCAAGTATGTAGTTTTTAAAAGTAAATATTAAATGAAAGTCGATTTGTTTTCGAAATAAACTGAATAAATTAAGCGAGCGATTCGGAATCACTCACTTAATTTATTCAATTATTTCTGAAAATACATAACTTTCATTTCGTTTTTTGCTCCACCAAACCTCCTGCGCCCCGCCGCCCCCCCCCCGCAGTTGCGGGTCTTGCGGTTGTCTATCTACACCCCTGAAAACATTATATGTTTTATGTTTAAATGATGCATTATCTCAAGTTTTAAAAATGTCGTCCATTCTTATCAAGCTGTCATCGGTGAGAAACCGATTTGCAAAACAGTAACTAACGTTATTCTTGTAATTGTGCGACAATTCTCTTCCATTTCTTCCCGTTCATACAATTATTGCAAGAAGTCGGAGAGAGCCGTTGTAGAAACGCTAGAGGTACATTCATTTAAGTTTGCAAATCGGTTTCTCATCTCTAAAAATGCCTCAGGAGCGCTCAACTAGCCCTAGAAGTCTCAAAAAGCTTCGAAAAGCCCAAGGATTCAATAATTTTTAAAATTCGAAAAAACGGGTCAAATTTGTGTGAGTAGCCTGTAGGGAGCTAAGGGCCATGACAGTAATGTAGTCTCCGGGCACAAAATTCCTAGTTGCAGCACTCCCGGAGACGTTACCATTGGTGCTATATAAACGCCTCATCTGAAGCGGTATACCTTAACGTAGGCACTATTCGAAACAACACCCAGTGCCCCATAGATAGCACGCTTGTATATAATGTCAGTGTATATGCAAGACTCTGCCATTTTCCCTTTTTCTTTATGAGAGTTTGCACAAGGGCGCCTTATACCCATGAAGTGGCGCTGCCTAGACCCCTGTGATCCAATGTAAAAACTGTCTTGGCAAATTAGCATTTCTCTGTTCTCACAATATTTATTTCATATTCTTGACAAAACAACTTACATCCCGGCAAATGTGTTAATAACAGCTAACACAGTGTCTGGACCAATCAAACCTCCACCACAGATGAAAGTCTCCTGTCCATTGGCCTCCTGACGTTTTACAAAAGCCTAATTTGTTTGGTTTGGAAAGTGCATAATGCAAAGAAAAATAAACATTATTAGTTTTAATTTATAAGTGCGATTTGTTAATTAAAAAGGAATTTCTTACAAGACCCGAAGTTGCCGTAACATGGTCGATGTTAAGCCCAAGTTCATTTTCGCATTGTAAACCTTCTATTAATACAATTTAATTGTATTTACGGACAGAAAGCAAACATAAGCAAACAGAATTAAAAAACAGAAACAGCAGAATTTCTGCTGAAAATTATGAATGGCCAACTCCTAATTCACCACTAAATATAACTAGAATGTTAACCCGATCATTGTCAACTTAACGAAGTGGAAGGGTTATATTTTATTTTCATTAGGCACACATGAAAAAGGGGTGATAATGTACAATAAAATAAATTAAACCCCAGACACTATACAGAGTTGCACGTGCTATATGTGACGTGGCAAACTCAGCGATTCCAATCTGGAAGATTTTCAAGAGCTAAAAAAAACTATACCTAAATTATAATGATTACAGTACGTAATATAGGAGTTTGGTGTAATTCTGAGATAAGAGGAAATTAGATTTTACGCCACTTGTGCATGATACGAACCTTGTTAAATAATAAAAATTACATGTAATTATTATTTTCTTACCATGTGGAAACGGGTGGCGTATGTCGTCCCATGATGGCATTAGTTTGGCATCTGTACAAATTTCATTCTGCAAAACATAAAAAATCTATATATTACTAGAAGGTAAGCGCATATATATAGTTTCAAATGACATCTTAGATTATGCAAACTGACCAAACACAAGAGTTTCGTAACATTACCCCTTTTTTAAAAACTGAAAATCTATTCATGACAAAGTATTCAATCTGTTCATTCACACGTCAAGCATATAATTATTATAAATTCAGAAAGAATTTAACTTTTTCAAAAAAATAAAAAAAAATTCAAAATATGATTGAAATCACTTGATTTTTAAGGTGTTGTCGTTTTTTTTTCATTTAATCATGATTTAAAATCAATTGATTTTGATGAAAAAAAATTAATTGGAATAAATCGCAATTTAATCCAGTTAACATACTAGTTAAAGGGATAATTTCAATTTTTCTTTAATAGTTAATCAGTATTTTAAAATCTTCAAAAAAATATATTACTGAGTCAATCACAAAGAAACCTTTTGACTTTGGTAATAAACATTTCAAAGTTTTCACTACATGGGAAGAAAAAAATACTCTCTTAAGCAAGAGAGACCATTATTTCCAGAAATTTCTTGTTAAAATATTGTTAAGATTTACCCAAACATTACTTAAATGATTTGTAAAATAAAAAATGTCACTTATTCAGATAGATGCGCCACCAAACCACAGACAATGGCAATAAAAACAACAACTCAAAAGTCTACTTATGTACTCAGATGCTGTTGTTGTCAACTCACATTACTTTTAATTCCCTATTCAAATACTTGTATTCCTTATTCACATCAATGTTATGGCTTTGATATTGCCACATGTGTCACGTGGCTCTCGAGCTGATTAGGAAGGTTCTTTTGAATTGAATATGAATAGGGATTACATGTATCGTATTTGATTAAAATTGTATGAAAATGTGAGGTGACAACATTGGTTACTAAATAGAGGGGTAGACGTTTGATTTTTTAATTTGAAAATAATATTTTGTGACTCATTAAAATTTTATGATTTTAATAACTTTCTTTTTACTTTTAAAAAAAGTCTTGACAATATTTCAACAAACAATTTCCGGAGGTTATGTTCTTTTTAAGTGCGGATTCATCCTAGAGCCCATGTCCTATTAAAATATTTTTTTTTGATTAATTGTGAACCAATTTTGGGAAATTAACATTCATGGAAAAAGACAACTTATTGAAATACAAATTTATTTATACTTATTTAGTAAAAATTTGGAATTTCTGTGAAATTTCGTTAAGTTTTTTAATTAGAAAATTAACGAATTTAAATGTTTTAGCGAGCAGCTCAACTTACTTATGCAAAACATTAAAAAGAATTGCTTAAATGTAAATCATCTAATTACCAATAATGAAAGCTGTATCACCAGTGTTCTCACAGCAACCAGTACGTACGTTATAACCTTCATCATGCTACACTTGGTAATCATTTGACGATTGCAATTATTATAAAAAAATGACAAAATTCGTAACACCTGTGCAAGTGCACATTACAGGATATTGTACGTGTCCTAACATAATAGGTTAAATTGCCTACGAGTGTAGTTCAATCTTTTATGGCATAAAAATACAATTCTAAGTACTTTCTACTAAAAGTCCACCATAAAAGCGGGGGGAGGGCGGGTATGTAAATTTAATTGATTTTCATTATGTAATTTTTATGCTCTCGTTATGTTCGTGCAGCTAATCCACCGCGTACAACATTACAGAAAAATCACGTCATCACCATGACGTACTACATTGCATTGTGGTACAAGGCGCCGGAATATAGGGTCCACAATAGGGTCCGTGTGGACCCTATTGCATCATACTGATTTCAGTTTAGAAGAAAAACCAGTAGTTGGCGCCCACAACATCTTCAATGGAGTTATGAAGTTATGCTATAGTAAAATCTTTGTTTCTATATATAAACATCATCATCCTGTACCTTTACCTTTGCCTGTACCTTTTGTAACACCCTGTAATTCATGATCCCGCCAAAACCATAGCCCGAGGGGTAAACAACTCTCAACCGTCCCTCCCTTCCCTCTGACTCATCTGTCCGACTCTTACTCAAGTGGCGGATTGATACACACAGGACCATGGCCACTTGGACCTGGTTGCACCTCACGGTGTACACAGGTCCAAGGTATAAAAGGGCCCTGTTCCTCGTTGTAGTTAGTTCTTGTCCTTGCCTAAATTGTATTACGTTGATCTTATCCGTACCACATCATGGGCATGAGGACACACCGTTAGTATTCATAATTCGTCTTTGTATTCTGTGTTTCCATACGAAGATGAATAAAGCGTTATAACAAGAAACAGCATTGTCTCTATATATTAAGTAATCAACTTCTCTTCAGAGGCCGGAGACTACATAAGGCAGGAGGTATACAATTCCAAAGCAGCAACAACATCTTCTCCTGTCGGCGTACCAAAAGGGGAAGATGTATATCAGCATCGACCGGAGGAGAGAGGGACGGCCGCCACCCTGCTGCATAGATTTCACCCCCATGCAGAAGGGTGACCACAATCTATCTCCATCCAACTCTCTCTGCAGCTCGAATCTTCTCCGTGCGGGCACCACGCGATGCAGAGAAGGAACGAGGTACAGAAAATGTCATCCACAGGTTGGTAAAACAAGATGGTTGATGTCAAAAGCTCACAGTAGTAAAATCTTTGTTTCTATATATAAACATCATCATCCTGTACCTTTACCTTTGTCTGTACCTTTTCCTGTAGTAGGCAGGGTTGGCCTTATGCATTCTATCTCTCCACTCCTTTCGATTTTGTGCCAAACTGCCAGAGACCACACATGCTTCCATATCCAGGTGTTACCACCACATTCCAAGCTGTTTCTATATAGGTCCATATAAAAAAAACTTAAATCTGTATAATGTAATACAAGGTACAGCCGATAACAAGGTGTTTGTTCAGTTTTCGTTTACAAAATCACGACCGATGAACACATTTGTTTTGTCACGTGCAGTGCCACTGTGGAGCCGTAGCGGCACCCGCAAAATGCAATACACAGAATACGGCACAACATGCACGCAACATGGACGTGCAGTGTTGCAGCATCACGGGAAGCATATGTGCAATGCCCCATCTAACTTATAGTATCCCAGACCATAATTACGAGGCCTCAGTGATACCGCACGTAAAGAAACAGATGTGTGCATCGGGCATTACATGTTCTTGCTTCATGCAAGTTCAACACTCCTATATTTTCATCTGTCTTGTGATATGTGACATCTAATATGCATTAGGTATGGAGCCTGCATAGGAAGACATATATCGACACTTGTATGGAGAGTAATATAGTGCCCTGTAATAAACCTCAGTGTTAACTTTAATTTGAAGTTTCCAATAAACATGGCCTTGGTTCTAGCAACACTACGAACACAGCACAGTGATATCCAACGGACATCCAAAGGAAATATTCAATGTCAAGGCATTTCAGAAATTGATGTTATCTTAGAAAATAGAACTTTAGACTAAGCTTAGTTTGTTAGCAATCATTTGAGATCATAACATTATGATCTTAAATAATTGCTAACAGACCAAGCTTAGTCTAAAGTTCTATTTTCTAAATTAATATCAAATCTAAAATATCAACATGAAAATATTTTCTGTTTAAAGTTAATATACAAACATATAAGCCAGTTGTAAAAATCATTACCTTAAAATTGCTGTTAATTGATTAAGATATCCCTTCTGGTTTCTAAAATGATTTCAAGCTTTTCTTAATTTTACTCCTGAAAGACAGAATAACCAGAGTTTGGTTGGTGTTCACAGATTAAAATAACAACAAAAGGGAGAAAAACTAGCTAGCACAAAAAACTGAAAATGTTCCCTTGAACTTTTAGACCTTTAGCATAAATAATATTCTTATAATGTATAAAGTAATGTGTATTTCTTCTGGAAAATTCAATTTTAAAAAATCGAACTTTAGTTTTCCTAAGTTCGATTTTTAAGATTTTCTACTGCCATTGGCCAAGCACATTTGAGGTACCTGAATGTGCTTGGCCAACGTGTTTATAAATGCAAGGAATTTAGTAATCATATCACAATATGGGAAGCAAGGGACTTAATAAAAAAACTGAAATACAAATGAATAATGAATGTCAACTTACACCTGAAATGAAGAGACTTTTTCTATGCACCATCAATATGCAAAACTGTTTAAAATGCTTCTTTTTTAAAGTTTTAAAAGTTTGCAAACTTTGAAGTCACTTCTGTGCTCTATCAGCAAACACACCCTTTTATGATCCAACATTCCAAAAGCCTTACCCAAACCCTCATTGCTTTTCCAAAACAGAATCATAGGGTAGTACGGGTGGTACTTTTGCCACCCACTTAATGAAAACTTCCTTTTACAATCCTATATTACTTTAGGCTATGGTCAAGTGAAATACATGTATATACACTATACTTGTACATGTATAAGCAGTTGCTATACATATCCATAAGACATCTTGTGGATATCTTCTAAAATGAATATTTAATATCCAGAAGATGTCCTTTAGATATCATAACAATGTACACTTTTGATATTCACAGGATTTCCTGTGAACATGCTGTGGTACATACATAAAATTAGTGTAATATTTAAATCGCTATGATATAAACAGTTACATATTTTATTATAAACTAAGATTCATTAATGATAAAATTAAGTAAAAATTTTAAAAATTTGATTTTTTTGATGACATCAGTGGGATGTCTTAAGGATGTCCAAATTATCCCAGGACGTCTTTTGGATATTTTGTGCTGTGTGTGTAAGGCTTACATATATTTATATAAAGTATGTTCAACTTGTTGATATAAAAGACTTTAATTAACTTGCCACAAAGTTATTGCACTTCACATTGCAATTCTAAAGTTCTTGCCAATTAACAACTTTTTTTTTACTTAATTTCAAATAAGAAATGAGTCAGTCACAATAATGTTTGTGTTGGTTGATGCATCGTGTGTGACCCATCAACATAAAATGGCTTACATGTATATTTTGAAACGTAATCTGTACAAAATTATATTTGTCTCAAAGAATTAATTTAGTGTCTTCTGGAAAAAAAAAATAATTTTTTTAACTATTTATAACTCGCTTAAGATACAACACAAGCATATAAATATGACCAAATTAAAAAACCTGACAAACCTGTCACATATGTCTACAAAATAACGTTTCGCTTGATTTTAAATTTGTTCAAAATCCAGACAAATATTGGAACTAATTATTTTTCTTTTTTCACAATGTACACATACATCCTCAGTATTACATGTATATTAGTAATGTTATTAATCTATGTTATCTCTGAAAAGAAGAATCTTCCACCAGGACCTTATAGTTTACCATTAGTAGGCTATTCACCTTTTCTGGGCAAAAATGCCATAGTGGCGTTAACTAACTTGAGAAAAAAGTATGGCAATGTGGTACGAGTACGTTTAGGTAGAAGGTCTGTCATCATATTAAACGACTATAAAGCAATAAAGGAGGCCTTTGTTAAACAGGGAGACATCTTCAGTGGAAGACCCTATATGTTCATAGTTAAGACACTTTTCGAACACAACGGTAAGTGAAAACAAAGGCTATAGAGCCTTGTGATATGGTTATATGACATACTGTATAAAACATTTTTTTTTGTTCTGAATATATGAGAGACAATCTTTGGAAGTTATCATTTAATTATGATTATTTCTACGAGCATAGATAAATGCAGGGTTTATAATACACTAATGTATTTTATTTTAGAACATAATTTTTTTAAAATTATGAATTAAATCGTATTTTTACTCGCTTTTACTTAACTTCATAATTTTTTTGTTTCTTTGTCCACCGCCACCTTCTGAAATATTTGAAAATAATCCACACTGCAAGGGATTGAACCCATGACCAAAATTTTTTTGGGCTGAGACACTAACCTCTGCATCAACAAGACAAGAACAAAATATATATATTTTGTTTTTGTTTTTTATTTTTTAGACCTTTTTGTTACCACAAAAAACATGTTTTTTGCCTGGTCCATGTCACGGGTGCATTGCCAGGGCTTCTTCTTTTTGCTCTTCTCTGAAATGGGTGGTCTGTCCTCGAGGGGAGGGATGCCCAGAGTCTCACGGGGTCCCACCCTTGCCTACCGAAGTCCAGGACGAGGTCTGTCATTTTCTTCTGCTGAGCGAGAAAGTATTCTCGCTCAGCAGCAGCAAGTGATGGTACAGGCTCTGATGTGGTGGCTGGCAGGACTTTGGCAGGTGGAGTTGTCATCACAGGCTTGGCTATCGGTGTCTCCATCAGGAGCCAGATCGAGGGCCTCGTAAAGCCCTGTGGTGGAGCGTGGCATTGGTCTTGGGGACAGAGGTGGTACTTCCGGTGGCCCTGATGGTAATGAGTGGAGTGTCGTTGTGGAGAGCGTTGTGGAGATAGATCCCTCTTGGAGATGGATCCCTCTTGGACTTGTGGTGGTGGCTTGCTTCGAGGTGGTGGTGGCGGCACTGGGGGAGTCGGTTGGAGAGTTGGTGGTGTTGTCTAAGGAGGTGGTGTTGGTGGTAGAGAGCGACCAGACGAGGCTACTGCAGCTGCTTGGTTTTTGGCAGCAAGGAGAGCTTTAATTTTTTCCATCTCCTCCTGAGGGAGTGGGGCCATGTATGGCAACCCCAGTTCCACCAGTCGGAAACAGGCCAGCTGCAGGTAGCGGAGGTATTTTTGGCCTTTGACATGGTCCTCTTCCTGCAATCGGCGAATTCGTTCGATTTCCAGTCATTGCTGCTCCGTTTCGACGATTGTGACGATCTGGCCAGGAGCCAGACTCTTCCAGAAGTCCTTGGGAGGACCCAGGGGCATCATGGAAATATCGCTGTGGTCTTCACGTTCCTCAGCCCAGTGTTTTGAGGTGGCAGCGATGAGGGGAACCAGAAGAGTGGGTTCCTCTGGCTTTCCCTCACGGCCCACATTAGCAGAGTGTCGGAACGATGCTTTTAAATGCTTTTCTCTGCACCAGTGAAAGTTCTCCGGCACGGAATGGCATCGATGCTTGTTGGGGTCGGCTCCAGGTGATGGTGGTCTACTGGCAGGCTCACTAGCAGTCCCCGCATGAGCCTGCACAGTCGTAGTCAGTGGTTCGGTAGTCTTAGTGGGTGGTGGGGTGGTCTCCGCCTGTTCACCACCTACTTCCATGTGGTCCTGAGGAGGTAAGGGGTAGTATCAGCATTACCCCCTTCTTCGTCACTGGAGGAGCCGTTAGTGTGCTGATAGCGGCCTATCCACATGCCTCGATTATATTGCAGCATGGTGGCTACTAAAAGAGATGAAAAAGTGTTGTTAGAAGGGGGATAACCACCACCTCTTCCAAGACTTATGATTGTTGGTTCCGTTGATGGCGAATTATTCTTTCCGTGATTCGTGTCCAAATTCTCCAGAGTGGCCTCGTGATGAGGGTCATTTGGCGAATTTCTTTGTCCGACACTTAAAACTTTTTGTTGTCGTGAAGTTGAATTTTTTCCAGCAAATAAAAAATCGGTTACCGATTCAATTTGCTGAAAAATGGAGTTTTTGTAATAAAATGGAAATGATAACTGTTGGGTCAGCCCCCTTGGTGGGGTCACGGTGAAATCTGTTTGATGATTGGGCCCCTCTGTGACGCAGGAGGCATCCTGATTGGTCCAATTAATTTTCCAGATTTGATTGACGTGGGGCTTTGTTTTGATGTCTTTTATGGCCCCTATTTTGTGGTTTAATTCCCATCAGTGATGACATAACTCCATCTCTTGCATTAGGGTATGAAGAGTTAGTTGTTTGACTTTCCCACCAAAGATTCGAACTTGAAACCTTAAGTGGGTCACTGAGTTCACTTTCTCTTCTCGATGTGACGTCATAAGAGAAGGATTACGATGCATTAGATAGTTTCCTTAAAAGTCCACGTGGTTTTTATTGTGATTCCAAGCATGGGTAGCGGTTACTGCTACTATTTTGTTTATGTTTTCGATTGAGGACGTTGATCTCACTGATTCCATATGCTGTGTAACACCCTGTAAATCGTGGTTACACCTCGCAGGTGTACACAGGTCCAAGGTATAAAAGGACCGTGTTCCTCTTTGTTCCTCAGTTTTGTCCTTTGCCTGTATTACGAGATCTTTATCCGAATCATGGGCCTGAGGACGCACCGTTAGTATCATTAATATTCATCCTTGTATTCTGTGTTTCTTACAAGTGATGAATAAAAGTGTTGTAATAAGAAACAGCATTGTCCTTTTGTTTATATGTAACTAACTTCTCTTAAGAGGCCGGAGGTTTCATAGGGCAGGAGCTATACGATTCTCAGCAGCTACAACATCTTCTCTTGTCGGTATACCGATGGAGAAGATGTATATCAGCATCAACCGGAAGAGAGAGAGATGGCCGCCACTCTCGTGCATCGATTTCACCCCCATGCAGAAGAGTGACTACAATCTGTCTCCATCCAGCTCTCTCTACAGCTCGGATCTTCTCTGTGCAGGTGTCATACTGCTCAGAGAAGAAACGAAATGTGGAAAATGTCATCTAAAGGTTGGTAATAAAATTGGGTTGATGTCAAAAGCTCACAGCTGGATATGTGGTTTTCTGTCTTCAATCATGTGGATGGTCTTAATGGTGAGTGTCATTTCGTTTTATGGTGAAATTCAATCATTGATTTTTATTTTTATTTTTAATAAACAAAAAAAAATGCAAATATTGTCCAGATTTTTCTGCAGACCACCAAAAATTTCTCGCGGACCACCGGTTGGCGACCGCTGAACTAGAGTAGTGTATTTTTGATTTCTTTGAAAAAGTACGTTATTTAAAGTGTACCCTCCTATAACGGATTCTGGACAAGTCAATATGAGGTCAAAATTTGACAGATTAACAAGTCGCACTAGGAGAAGAGGCTGGGTACAAAATTTTCAGCTCTCTAGGTTATGGGTGAAGTTGGGTAAAATAGAAGAAATGCAAGTCCACGTAAATGGACAACGGTCATGTCACAAGTTAAATATGTAAAAAAAAAAGTGAAGAGAAGAAAATTTTGAGAATAATTTTCAAAATTCAAAATCATGTTTACTAAACATGCAAAAAAAAAAAGACAAAATTTGATCATTTTGATACATTTAAAAATATTATTGCTCCTAAAAAAATTAGGTTTGATCAGAAAACCGTAAATAACTTTTGAGTCTTTAAAATCACACTACACCTTTTACATATTTTTTTCCTAGATATTATATTCAGCGATGGGCCAATATGGAAAAAACAAAGACGTTTTTCATTGCAAACTCTGAGAGATTTTGGTGTCGGTCAAACATCATTGGAAACAATCGTCATGGAAGATGTTGATAAATTTAGCGAACATCTGACAGCAAAAACCGGAACCCAAGTGGAATTTAATAATTTATTCCTTGTTCCCGTCATTAATATTATTTGGGGAATTTGTGCTGGTAATATAAATCCAACATTATGGTGCACATCATGAAGAAATGCAACAGTAGTATTCCATGCTAACTCGATTATCTCAAAACCATGGATATTTTTTCTTTAGTCAATTAGACCATATAAAGTACAAAGATTTGACCCATAAAAGTTTCATACTTTTGTGCAAAATGACTCTAGAGCTAAAATATCATCACAGAAGCTACTTGAGAAAGAATGATGGTTAACAGTTCAAATTATTCCGTCTTGAAAATGGGAAAATTAATGTTCAGAAGCATGTTTTAAAAATCACTTCGTGGATCACATTTGTGTCGGTTTTTGACCATTTAGGGGTCATAGATCAAACTTGATTTTTTTTTGTATTTAAGTATTTGGATGTAGTGTATCACTTGACAATTTCAGTTACTTTGGCCTATAACCACCGCATACTAAAAAATTAATCCAAAATTTGAAAATAATCATTTTGGGCCACTCATCACCACATTTTTTTAGACCATGCATAGGAGTATAGACGGAGCAGTTTATCCCACGAATGTCGTGTTTCACAATGAGAGTTTTGCCCAAAGTCACGTGACAAGTACCTCTTTTCATGTTGGTCCCAAGGTTTATTATAGGCACTCTTGTCTACCCCTATTCATGGTCTAAGGTAGTGGTCCGACTTACTGAAAACCAATTAATAAATAGGCCTATATTAAACTTTTCCCCATGACCTTTCTAAGGTTGCTTAAAACACATGTAACCCGCTCATATGTATCGAGTTGAGAATTTTTTTCGTTTGCATTGTTGCTGCATTACTTCATAGTGTCCAAACAGGCCTAAGTGCCACTTTTCCAGTTTTTAGAATATTTTTAGAAACACTTTAGTGAATAATAGTGGTTGTTTTAAACATTTTCATGATAGGAAAAACATTTCAAATGAACGACGAACACGTTAATACTTTTAAAGACATGCTTGATGATTTCAGCAAAATAGGAAACTGGAATATCGTCAATTTCTTTCCAATAATTCGCCACATAATACCAGGAGCATTCGGTTATGATAAATTAAAAAAAAGTACACAAAAACTGCGAAACTTCTTGACAGGAGAGTTGGACAGACATGTTGAAGAGTTTCAAGAAACAAACATAAAAGACTTTATAGATTGCTTCTTGGCAAAAATATATGAAAGTGAAAAAAATGGACACAAGATGCCACCATTCAATAGTAAGTACTGTTGATCAGTGTAATAGAAATTAAAAGTTGTACACTGAGTGAAGCATTTGGTGCTAGTGTTTTTAAGATGGTGGTATAGGCATTAAAATTGGAATGACAACATTAAAAAAAACATATTCAATAAATGACGTATAATGCCATTTACTAACGTTTAATTAAGTTCCATTCAAATAAGTACACCAGCAATCAGCTCGAAAACTTTGTGACAGAGGGATAATTCTCAACCATAAGTGGTTGTTATTTAGACACTGGTGGAGTAACCCGTCATAAATGACGGGAGCAAAATTCTAGTTTAATTTTTCTACTGAAGTTATTTAACTATTTTATTCAAATAGAGTAATCATGAAGTAAGTCATGAAGTAATATGCCTTGGCCGCTTGCATTTTTATAAGCATCTTACTATTGTTTGGGTCCTTGGATAGAGAGAGCGAAACATATCATGATGGAAAAAAAGTCATGACTCACATCCAAATGCTAGACTTACTATATTTAACGGGGGGGGGGGTGGTTTGAAGAACGGCGGAATTGTAGGAACAGTCGGAAGGTTAGGTTTAGTCAAATTAAGACTGTTGCAGGAGGTCTGGGGACTCAGCTCCCATTTTTTAAAGATTATTTTATTAAATTAATTCCTTGTTCAGACTGTTCCGTAATTTGATCAACGGGATGAATGATCGGAAGGTTCCAGGCCACCTGCACCAAGCTTAATTTATCTAAACCTAACCTTCCGACTGTTGTTACTCTTTTTCCCAACTGTTCCTACTGTTGTTCCGACCCCTTCCGCCATTCATCAAACATGGGACAAACATGGGACATCATGGGACATCAAACAGGAACAAGAACTGAATAAAAGTTTTTAAATGCTTACAGAAAAACATTTAGTTGGAACAATTTTCAATTTATTTATTGCTGGTTCGGATACTACAGCAAGCACGCTTTCCTTTGGATTACTCTACCTAGCTTCAAGACCAGAAATTCAAAGAAAGGTTCAAAAAGAGCTGGACCAACATGTCTCCATAGATTCATATATCTCACCGGCATCAAAACCACTGTTAGTAAAACAAAATGAAACATAATGGTCCTGACACATGACCGGACCGAGACAGGGCTGGAAAGACGGCCGTCACCCAGTGGAAGACTTGCACCGTTAAATTCTATGCATCTGTTCACACAACAGCGTGCTGTGATAGGACAGTGCCTATGCCCTGCCACCGGGCCTGATGAATATTATCATGTTATTTTTCCCGGTCAGGGTCTACTCTCGGATTATAAATTAGAGAAAGCGGAGAAGTTTCATTAACTAGTAACAATTAATTAGCTGGCACGGCCCCAATCAAGTGTGTCCTAGACGACGGAGCCGAGGCGGGGCAGGAACGCGGGCGTCTCCCGGACAAGTGTGGTTTCCAGAGTGCCTTTAAGAGACAGGGCCAGTCAAGTGTGTCAGGACCATTACACTATAATAGTAATGTGGAAAAATTGGTATATAATGTACATAATATATTATGTGCGCAAAATGAGAAATTTATAACCAATTTCAAATGGAAACTAATTGATTCTGATTGGTCATTGGCGCATGGTACACTTGTATAAATATACTTGCCACTTGCCACTTAGGTGGGCATTGGGCAACATCTTTTTAAATGTAGCCATTGATGTGGCAACTAAAAAAATTAAACGATTTATTGAAATTTAAAATTAATCAATTATTTAAATAATTCCAAAATCAATCACAGTGAATTCAAGCACAAATGATGAAAATTATTTGTTCAAATTGGTACAGCTCTGATACTGACTAATCAATATCATCATAGAAAGTGCGTTCATACCGATACAGAGTCTACTCTGTATCGGTATGATTTTTTTTCATTTTCCAGAGTAATTCTGCTAATACTTGCTATTGATTTACTTGTGAAATACGAGCATACAACACTTGTAGATTTGCAATGAGTTCCTGATGCACACCATACGATACATGCTAAAATAAAGATGACCAGTAAAAATAATAACGTAGCTAATTTAAATATTTGATCCAGTTTTCATTTCTTGGTAAAAGCCTGATATCTTTTAAAAAAATGATTTTTATTTTCAATTATGAAGCGAAAAAACGATAATTAAACTGTCATACGATGCCCTAACTGTTAACTTTTCTAGTTTCTAACACATTTATAATTTCTATTTAAACTAGTTTCTATAACTGAGGAGCTTTTTTTTCATAACGTCACATGTCCATATTTTGGCCAAACCTACTTTATTGCAGTTTTGTACATTTGTTTACCAAAGTAAAACATATCCCTATAGTAAAAGCAACTGTCCAAATTCAGGTTTTCTATGAAGAAAGACTCGGAGTTCTTTTTTGCGGTTCCTGAAAAATTTGATCAACGGGACATGCAACGTTTTGAAGAAGAAAAAACCCCTCCTCAACAATAGAATACAAAGTTTTATTTCCTTTGGATTTTATTCGCTACAAAAAAAAAACTAACTTATAAGTTATCACATATCTTGTCAACTACTTATTTAGGCTACCATACACCGAGGCCACGTTAATGGAAATACAAAGATTTGCTTCTGTCATTCCGTTGGGAGTTCCACATCGTACAATAAAGTCTACAACACTAATGGGATATAACATACCACAAGACACAACAGTTTATGCCAACTTATACGCAGTGCACAATGACAAAACATACTGGAGAGATCCAGAAGTGTTTCGACCAGAGCGTTTTCTTGACAAAAGTTGTGAAAAAGTGAAGAAACATGAAAACTTTCTACCGTTTTCAGCAGGTAACAGTAATCAACTTGTTGAGAAATACTTCAGTTTTTTTTGTACATGAAATACCCAAGCAAAAAGTTTAAACAATGGGTGCATTCAGGTCCGATAGCCTTGATAGTAAATCTCTTCACAAAAATGCTATCCGGACTGCTTGTCTTGCATTGTCATCAATTGAGCGCAAAGCATGCTCACTTGAGTAGTTTCAAAAGTGCTTAGGAATTCAACACACTCTACGATAAGGGTCTATTTATACAGGTACGTGACCACGATGGGACGAGCACGACATGAACCCAAGCCAAAATATTGTTCCAGGTGTTTCAATAGAACTGTTTATATTGACACCGAGCTCATCTGTTTCACGCATAGACCATGTAATGGGGGGGGGGGGGGTATATGGACCATGAGCCATAGGAGCTGCTAAGAGCTCATCAGTTTATCACAAGAATGTCCTCTTTCACAATGAGAGTTTTGCCCAAAGTCACTTGACAAGTACCTGTGTAATATGTTGGTCACAACTTTTATTGCAGGCGTTCCAGTCTACCCATATTCATGGTCTAAGGTTTCACGGGCGAGTCTCGCGCAACTGTACGGATTTTTTCTGCAATCTCTATCAATTCTCATCCAGTTCCCGTTTATTATGTAATCCCTACTAAATGTGCACGATTCTTAGAACGAAGAACTTGTCGACATCATTTTATCTAAACGACTATATGTCAAGAGTCGTTCTAAAGTCGTTGCCTGGTATCGTTCCTGTCTCCTCACGTGAATATATAAATAGAAAGGGCTTCTTTTCTCGGGCTGGTGTCATGCTCGTCCCATGGTCGTTACGTAGATCTACCTGTATAAATAGACCCTCATCTGTTTTCAGCTGCAACATTCAACAAAAATCGAACATTGTTATGAACAAGATCGAATATACAACGAATTGAAAGCAAATATTTGCTTAAAATACACAAAATGCATTAATTGCATAATTTTTCAAACTACCCATGAAGTACGTCATATAACTTTTTATTTTATTAACTTTTAGCTTATGAACTGGTATATATGTTCGTATTTAAATTTGAAAGTAATATGATCATTTTTTTTAATTAAATAAAACATATTTGAAACCTGCCAAATAAAGCTTGGTTTAGTCTGTACTGGACGAAACGTTACTATACGATGCTAAGCGAAGTATTATTATGGTCATCGTATATCGCTTAGCTTTTGCAAAACATTTCGTTTTCTCGTTTTGTTGTGTTCATACTAGGCCACTATACGCTCCTACGTCACTGTACGTACAGCAAGCATGCCAAATCAAAGGCTAACACGGACCAAATAAACAAGGTCTAAGTTTATGTGGGCCGCAAATAAACAAATGCTTCAATTTTTATTTATAAACGTCGGTTTATTTCGAAAAGTAGGCCTACAGTATAAAAAAAGATCAAGGACAACTATAAAATTAATGTTTTCTTTCTAACACTTGGCATCTCTTGTTCTCTGCTACAATCTTTAATATTTCGGGGGAAAATATATTCGTTGTGGGCCGCATGCAGCCTACGGGCCGCGAGTTTGACATGCTTGCAGTACAGATAGAGTAAAACGCATACGCGTGGAAAAAAGAAATTCTTATCGAAATATTGTGCGAAAACGAAGGTGCGCGAAGAGGAAAACTTTACTTCATCGCAGCGAATAATAACGAAGTGTAAACTTTTTACTTTGAAACTAATTATTTTCGTTTTGCTTGGCGTTTCGCGGCTCTTTCCCCGACTATAAACCAACCTTAAGTCTATAGTTTCTATCAAACTTGGAAATTTTTTTATTAATGGTGAAACTGGAGAAAGTACGAGCGCGCATACGTGAAGTTTTTCCAACTCAGTTATCTGACTGTTCAATAATGAATTATCTTTAATTTTCTTAATAATTTTATCAGGTCCTCGTGAGTGTTTAGGAAAATCACTCGCAAAATTAGAACTGTTTCTGTTCTTCACATGCCTACTACGTCGCTTTACATTTGAACTGAATGCTGGTGAACCAAAACCATCAGAAGAACCTATTGTTGGAGGACTTTGAAAACCAAAACCTTTCTCCTGTATTGTAAAATATCGTAGTTAAGAAGTTACTACCAATTTACAATATTACCATAAAGAAACATGGTGACTCATGACTGACGATGAAATACCTAATTTGTAATTTTCTGTTTTATTAACATTGTTTTTTTTTTTAATAAAAAGGATTATCATTCTTCATTAATTTCCTAACAACTTATGACAAGGGTAGGCGTAGACCAACATGCATTGGCACCTCGCCTCCGTTAATGTGTGTTTCTATAAATAGCAACAATTTTTCAGTTTAACACCAAACATGCAAACCTGTTTGAAATTTAAGTAGCCGTTAAATTTTGGTAAACGTTAGCTTATATTTCACAGTTACGAGTAACTCTTACGGGTCACCCAATTACGTGAAACTCTCAAGGGCCATCCAATATTTAGAAGTTCTCGAAGACTTCATAGTCTTTACCATACTTAAGGGGGCTTCTTAGTTTCGATAGGCTTCAGAGGCTGCACAGTTTCCCGACGCTCTCAGGAGCCATCTAGTTTAGGAAGACTTCTGGGCTTTTGCAGTACTGTGAGAACATCCCCGCACCTTGAGAATTTCGAAAGGTTACTGTTTGATAGTTTTTGTCCATTAACTTTTTTTTAATTTTAAATTAATATAGTTCAAATTTTGTACAAAATCTTTAAAATATTACGGAACCCCAATAGTACTTTTACATACGAAGTGAGAATAATGTCAGAAAAAATAGGTATAGATAAAAATACAAGGCGCGTAATCTTAATAAAATGATTTTAATTAATAATTAATATTAACAAAAATCGCATAAAAAATTACAACACATGTTATGTCTTATTAAATGTTTGAGTTTTGTTGGAATGTCTGAAGATGGACATGCTAGGACTACTTAAATTAAAATTTAAATTGTTTTAAGAAACCATCATAAATATATATAGTCCAGTCAATGAATGCTCAAAAAGGGGGTGTAGAGGGCATGGTCAGGAACAGAATTTTTGACTTCATAGATGTGTTTGGAGTAGTTAGGAGGTAAACATACTAAAAGTCCCCGGACCTATGAGGTGAGTGGGGTGCAGGGGGGGGCACGTAGAAGGTCACTTTGTTGCTTTGTGCTTATATCTCGAAAACAGTGCACCATAGCGAAAACATTATTCTATTCAAAATGATAGCTGACATAATTTTCTACAAGATTGTTTCTATTCATGTTTTTCTATTTAGGATATCTGCTAGCTAAAATAGCAAATTTTCAAAAAATGCTTTTTTGCCTCACGCTTCACTCGTTTCTCCTCATAGTAGAAGTTGTAGAGCATTAAATTTCCTTTAAAATGAGTTATTATTTTTTATTTTATCTTCAAATGATCAAAAGTTACAGCAGTTTAAAATTTTCGGGAAATTTCGAGATTCCGAAACTTTCTCGTTATTTAGGGGTTATATCTTTGTATATAAGCTGTATATTATGCATTTACACCATGAACCCTGTAAGCTTCATGGCGTCCTTTGACAAAATCTCGCAACCTCTCTATGCTCTTTTCTGTGACTCATTTCTTTTCTGATCGCGTGGTGACCGCACGGAGAAGATTCGAGCTACAGATGTAGTCGGATGGTGATAGATTATGATCATCCTTCTGTATAGGGGTGTAATCTGCACAGAAGGATGGTGACCATCACTTCTGGCCACCATTGATGTACGTCTTCCTTCTTGGCTGGAACTTACTGGACGTTGTTGTTGCTCCTAAGGATTTGTATGTCTCCTTGCCCTATGGTGTCTCCGGCTTCGTTGACTGGACTAATAGTTTTTAAAGTGTGACATTTAATAATTTTTTTTATTTTCTGGTGGAACCTTCACTTTTTCTTCATGGATCACTAAGGTTCCATGGAACCCCATTTGGCAAAGGCATAAATTAGGGGGCGTGTGGGGTGGCGGCTGCTACCCCCCCAAAAATTAATTAATTTTCTTTTTTTAAAAATTATTTCTAATTTTTTGGAATAAAAACAGGATGTTCATGCTGCATGGGCAGCAATGAAATTCAATCATTCCAAAAATGTAATGCAATACTAGGTCATTTTTGTTCTTGGTCTGAACATTTTTGAAAATATTCATGGACTCTCTTGGAAATTTTTTATTTTTTTTGACAATTTTAACTTTTTTGAATTTATGGGTTTCTATGGTCCTCGAAAGACTGTTGGGCTCGACTGAGTTTATTTCAGTGCTTTTCAAGGCATCTAGAATACTTTCATTTTTTGCCGTTTTTTTAAAATATTCATGGACTCTTGGAAAATTTTCATTTTTTGACAATTTTTACTTTTTTGAATTTATGGGTTTCTGTGGTATTCGGAAGTCTGTTAGGCTCGACTGAGTTCATTTCAGGGCATCTAGAAGACAATTACCCTTAATATTTTTGTTCCGCCGTTCATCAAAATGGTGCTACTCTGAAAAACCTTATAAATTATAATGAGGAATGGGATCAAAAATATACTTAGTGTTATCTGATTTTTTGTGTTATGCTTTTTTGTATTTTCACTTGTAACATCCCCATTTCTGCACGGTTAGCAGAGAGATTTCTGTTCGCCTTTCAAAAGTGTCGATTGGATGTTGATGATTAAGTCTTTCGGTCGATTGGCTCCTGTGTTGGATACTTAACCACGAGGGACACGAGGGTCGGTAGATCAGGAGTCCAGAGGTAGAAAATAGCGTAGATATGTCTTCTTACACGTGGCTGCTGGTCGAATCATTGACGGAGTGGCAGCTGTAATCTAAGTCCCACTCCCATAAGTCCACACATATAAATTTATATTTACAAAGATATTTATTCAATAAACAGCGAGACACCGTGGATTGAGATATCAGTGGTGTGTCTAGTTCGTAGATTTAACCAGTCTGATTCTCAATCCAAGTAGTCCTGCTTATATACTCTTAATACAATACAAACATATGATTGTTAAACAAAGGTGCCAGGTGTGTCCAAGTCTCTTGGACACAACAGGACCTTTAATCAATTAACAATCTAAAAAACGAAAACATCTATAAGATGTAACAAAATATAACAATAAAATCCAATTAAGAATTCAAACGAAAAGGACTTCTTCATCCTTTTCGTTACACTTGACCGGAGTTTCACTGGCCAAAAGTTCTATATCGTCAATTCTTCTAGGAACTATCCTATAAGAATTGACGATATCCTATAAGAATTGACGATACAATTCTTCTGCCGTCTTTTACTCATCCTGGGGGGTAGGGAGGTATCGACTGGATATCTCCCAACCACCCCCAAGCATGAGGTGAAACCCGTCCTATACAGATAACTCAAAATCTACAGGGTGATTAAAATAAACGACGAATTGCAAACGATGAATTCGTTACACACTTTATAAATTATAGTTACATAAACAAATAAACATTTCGTATTCACCAAGTCTTTGTGGACACTTCTATCATGGCAACATCAGTTTTTTTTTAAATGGTCCATTTACAATCAACCAGTTAAAAGAAGAAGAAGAAAAACTAGAAAAAGAAAAACAAAATTATATACGTGTAAAATGCGATAAATTATATTTTGTTATTATTTGACTTTTGTACCCCTTTTACATTTGTACCTTTTATAAACTGTAATTAAGCCACAAGCTCTTTATGCTAATGAAGTCCAAGAATACTATCCTTTCACTACCCTTGAATCACGCCTAAGAAGAAGAATGTGACATCAAAAGAATTATCGAAAAAATTAGGATTGTGTCATTTTGTCTGATTAAAAAGGGTTACAAACAAAAGAATTCCAGAATCCTTTTGTTTAAACTGTTGAAAACGTTTGATATCATCTCTTTTTTATGAGACTAATTGTAACAATCCTAAATTGTTGGTCAATTTCTATAACATCACAAGCTTCTTCTTAGGATAAGGCAGATGTAGAAGAAGGTATCCAATGAGTATGTTAAAAAATTGAGGTAGAGGTGAAGAGAATAACGTTGGAAATTGTTTGCTCTTGCGCGTGAAAACACGAAGTCATTCCGAGGGGATGTTTAATCCTCTTTTTTTTTGTTGTTTTCTTCATAACCTCCTCATTGTTAGGTTTATGGTTGACCTTGCCATAAACATATTTTTTTAGGGTGGCATCCAATAGACAAGCAACATGGCAAACATGTTGTTGTTAGTAAGTTATATTTAGGGCGAGTGCAGACGACAAACAGTCGGTGGCAGACAATGCCAGACAGATTAGTCGGTCAGAATGAACAGTATGGCTTCCTACAGGGCAATGCACACGGTCGACTAAAAGGCGAACCAACAAAAATATGGGACATGCTCCATTTTTCCCACCGACCCGATTGTCTATGGTACGTCACTACGTGAGATGGAGATCCTGTATTCGGCCGTGGACGCATACACGAACTACTAGTTAGTCGGCCGGTTTATAGTGTTTACATAGTTTCTGGACGGTGCGCGAGCATGATGGCAGGCATCCATGCACAAGCTCAACCACCGACAAACTGACGGTCGGGTGCATTTGCATTCTGTCAGTCTCGTGCATCTGACAGGCTCTCTGTCATGGGTGCTGTCATGACCTTACTGCAATCTAGTCCGTCACCGACTATCTGTCGTCTGTGGTCGCCCTTAACGTCCCTTTCAACATTGAGGTGGTTGAGAGACAATGGACATACACGTCAATTCATAACCATTCCAATCAAAAACACCAATTAATAATCCAATTGCAAGCAATTCACAAGTCAATTAGTCTATACACAAGTCCAATAACCAAGTGCGAACAACACAAATATAAATGCTCATGCCAGAATTCGAAAGCTGAACCACCAGTACCACACGCAGAGACTTTCTCCACTGTGCCACAGAGGCATCAGCTGGCAGTCATGTTGACAAGGCTACGGTACCTTCACTCTCCAAAAGCAGCAAAACCTGCACCTTATCAGCGTGCATAGCCATATATTATTTTAAAATATGATCACAACCATCTTTTCTTTATGGTCATGAAAATTATAACAGACGTCAAAGTTTCAGGTGGACCACTGCAAAAAAAAACACTGCTATTATAATGTAAATTATTATATTTATAAATGTATAGTGTCCCGAAAAATGTATACACACTTTGGTTGTTAATAACTACCATGTTTATTTTCTTAAATTTATTTTAATTTTATAATTAAGAGTAAAAGTTGCAATGTAGATTAGATATAACAGCATTTGCATATTTTACGTTTAAATGAGGCATTATAATGCCTCAAAAAGAATTGTCGCATAATTACAAGGGATACATTAATTGGCGTTTGCAGACCAATTTCTTCCCATTGTCATCAACACATGGTGAGAAATTGGTCTGCAAACGCCAATTAATGTATCCCTTGTAATTATGCGACAATTATTTTTGATTTCTTACCCTTTATGTCATTTTGGCAAGAAATCGAAGGAAATTGTTGCAAAAATACGTGATATGTTACTCGATATTTGCATATACGTTTCTTACCGATGTCAACAATGCCTTGGTGACAATTAATGGAAGGCATTTTGAATCAGTGGCGTAGCTATGTTTTTGGCGCCTGTGAGCAAAAATCTTGAGTGCCAGTGCTCCCCCCCCCCCAATTTTTTTTTTAAAATAGAAATTCATAAGTAAACGTAAAATTGCGTTTTTAATTAAGAGAGCCTGGTCAGAGGCTAGAATTTATAGGTGAAATCAGTATTTAGCATAGCCTTATAAAGACTCAAATGAAGTTTTTTCTTTACTAAAAGTGGATTTTTTCTGGTTGCCTTACTACTTAATACCCTCTTAACATTGCGCCCAAAAACATCCTGCGCCCCTTCCCCCCCCCCCCCCCGGTGGCGGGGGTCTGTGGGCTCCAAGCTACGCCCCTGTTTTGAGCACTTGAGATAATGCATCATTTAAACATAAAACATGCGATGCTGTTTTCTGCTGGTTTTTCAGTGCGCGTGATTCTACCCTAACTTTATTATAAAAATAATTAAATTAAAGAAAATGAACGTGCAGCGATTGACAACTAAAGTGTGTTTTGTGTTTGAGTTTTGTTCTGTGCGTTTTGACTGCTAAATGTGAATTTTTATTTTATATTGATAGATAGTTGTAAGCTATGAAAAATTACAATGTAGACATTTCTCATGTATCCCTCCTGGTGATTTGAATTTTGAACCTGACCAGCCCGCATAGTATAAAGTGGTTAACCACTTTATTACCATGCGGGCCTGTCAGATTCGGTTCAATAATTATGCCTAAGCTAAGGCTGCCTTCACACGGGACACTCTGTGTTGCCACTATGTGTCACCAACACAGTGGTAAACATGGACCACCATTAAGAACAATGGAATGCTGCCATTACATTCAACTGGACTGACATTGAGCACCAATGATAAAAAGGCGGTGTTCAACACTCGTGGCTGTAAACGAATACTCACTTTTGTGGCGACACAAAGTGTCTTATGTGAAGGCAGCCTAAATCATAAAAAATAACGTATACTCGGCAGTTTTTTTTATTGTTGCCTGCAACATGTAGGCCTAATAAATAAAAAAGAACTGCAATTCTAAATCTAAATCCGTTCATGCGTTATTCAACCTTCAAACTTTGGATTTTAATCCATCCATCTTTAAACCATGTAGACCCCTACATGGTCTAAGCTTAGACTACAGTAGACTAAAGTAAAGTAGTAAAGTCATTTGTGACAGCAAAAAGGTTGTTTTGGTGTCAACCAAAACAACCTCCTTTTTGCTGTCACGAATGACCCTTTGATGCTCTATAGAGGTTACTCTAAAGATAAACAATAATATGACAGTAAAAAAAGTGTTTTTCAAACTATCATAAAAAAGCTGCCTTCAAGGTCCCTACAAATGGGTCCAAAGTTGCAGTTGAAAACAATTCCATGATATGGTCAGATAATAGAAGCATTTTGTTGCGCAAAAATTAGCATATGTGACTCCTTGTATAATACATGATATTGATTAAAATCTCCTAGTAAATATAATGTAAATAAATTTGTACATTCTACATATGTGTCACTCTGTATAATACTTGATATTAATTAAGATATCTATAATAAAAATTATGAAAATAGATTTTGAAAGTCTGCAAACTTTGTAATATGGACATTACAAGCGATTATGTGAAGCACAAAGCATACATTTATATATTGGCTGTTCAGATTTCTAGGAATAAATATGGATGTTCACAAGATAATTCTGTTGTACAAACTCACAACACATTTTTTAAGAATGCGCACAGCATACTTTTTATGAATAAACCACAGGACTTTCTTTGCCAATATCCATTGGACAGCAAATGTGGACCTTTATAGGGTATCTTCTGAGGACATCGTAAATAACATCAATTGTTTACCTCTACAGGCCATCTTTTTGTGGACATCCACTGAATCACCATTATGGTTGTCCCCTGGATGTCTTCGTTTTATGACATTTATTCCTCTAAAAATGTGCATCTCTCCAGTTCTCTACCTCCTTAAGGGGAGAGCGAACGAAGAGCAGTCATTATTAATAGAAAACTGCTCAATTGTCCATTGGCATCTCAAATACTGGTTCAGGTGTCATACTTAGCACAGCACGCTTCTAAATGCAACTATCTATTGAGACTCATGCCTCTCTACCTCAAAGACTGATACGAATTTGAACATATGGAAAAAGAAATTCTTTTTTAACATACAAGCACTGCATGTTATTAGGATATTCCTGAATAATCTAAGGATGTTATAAGCAGATATGCTTAACATCCTGCTCATGTCCGAGGAAGGTCACTGTGCTGTGTAAGTTTAATAAATATTAGTAAATCGGTTTATAATTACGGACATATATTATACAAAACTTGCATTATTAATATATATATATATATATATATATATATATATATATATATATTGAGACGTTTGGGCCCGCCGCTTATTTCCGCTCTTTAGCGTTTGCGTTTTTTTTGGGTTTAACGTCACCCTGTACTTTATTTAGCTTCTGGGCCACTCGGTACTTTTGGTACCGAGTGACCCAGATATCATATGTGATGAGATAATCATCTGACCTTTTCGTTCCCCCCTCATGTTATTCGTTTAAAGTTTGATTTTGTTTTGATTTCTTCTGTTGTCACCTATGTGTGACAACAGGAGATGAATCATGGTTTTGGACAAATGGATCAATCTTTTGATTGGTCCATTTGGTCCAAAATATTGTTTTAACCAATTATCGAATTGTGCCCTGAGAATCCGACTTGTGGATTCTCAGGGTATATAAAGAGTTACATTTGTAATGTCAAAGACGCTTTTTAAACTTCTGATTTATATACCGAACCTATGGCCGATTTTGGCCCGGTTCTTTTCTTTTTAATATTTTTCTAAGTGCTATTTGTATGTGTGTGCAAAACCAGTTCGCCGACTTTGTTTATCTTGGAAATAAACAGATTCTTCTATTTAAACACAATCTGTGGTGTTAATTATTCAATATTTGAATCCGCGATTGTGAATTCATCATTTTGCAGGTCTTCACCTATTTTGGATACATCAAGAAGGTCCCAACAGGTGCAAACCTGCAACGCATAAGTGAGTATATTTTTACACGATTCTTAGGGCAGATTTACGGACGAAAGTCCGAGAGATACAGAGATTAAAGATCCTCAAGACTGTGAAGTCTTTTGCCAGAGACTAGTGAGGACATAAAATAGACGTTATATTGGTCTAGTCCTCCCGGGCCAGTAGAATTAGTGGCCTAGCCAACCACTATCAATACGAGTGTAAACTCGCTCGTATTAACCAAAAAGAGCAGATTCTACTAGCGGAAAAAGGTCCGTCACAATATATGGTGGAGGTGCGGGGTAGTTTATAAAACTTGCTACCTCGTTTTGCCCTAAGAAACGTGTTGAAAAACACGAGAACTATCGTAATTCAATTGTGCAAACAATTTTGAAACCAAACAAAATTTTTCGAAACATTTTTACGTTTTTATTGACACAAATTACGATACATAATGATGAATACCAACGGAATAACCGCAAGGTTCTCCCAGCAACTCCAATACAGACGCCGACGTGAACAGCTCGTAAAGGAACGAGCGAAAGCTCGGGAAACACGCCGTGTTGCCCGAGAAACACGGAAGCAAGAGAAGGAGGACAAGCTGAGGGCCCTTGCGTCAGAGAAGCGACTCCAGGAGGAAGAACAGCGTGCTGAAGACGAAGAACGACAAGCCGACACCCGACTCAAGACTGAAGCATCTTCTGAGGCCTCTCGACGAAGCAACGAACAGAAGATGGTCGACCGGTTTGCCGAACTGATGAAAGACGCTACTCCTGAAAGTCGAGAAGAATTGGTAAGACGGTTATGTGGAGAATCGACTCCACGCCGCTTTGAACACACACATGAGAGAAATCTCAGAAATAGAAGCAAATCACCGACAGAATCCGGGCGAAAGCTCAGGCCTGAAGCTCCTGAATGGACTCCAAACCTGGGACCTACGCCGTATTCTGAAAAGAATTCGCTACATCCACTCCAGGGTTTTCCGAAGTATACTGGGTCTGAAAACATCCTTCTATATATCGAAGAGTTCGAAGATATTGCGATTGCGCACCAGTGGAACTCCCTGCAGCGATGCAGCCACTTTACTGGTCTCCTTCGAAAACGAGCGATCAAATGGCTTGCTCGTTTCCGCTTGGAATATGGCGAGATCAATTGGATCATGATGAGAAATGGAATTATAAATGAATTTCTGTTACCTGACCAGAAAGTAAGGATGAAGAACGAGCTGTCCGCAAGGACTCAGAAGGACAACGAAACCTTCAAAGTCTATGCGGAAGAGTATGCAGAGATGTATCGAAGGATACATCCCAATGATGACGACTCTTTGTTGATCTCGAGCCTGAGGAAGAGCCTGCTACCATCTCTCAAACAGTATCTATTTGGGGCACCTAAAGACAATTTATATGACTTTGTTAAATTTGCAGCCCAAACAGAGGGAGAACTAATAGAGGAGAAGATGCTAGTGTACAGGACGTCTACTGGTAACCAACCGGCCCAGCAGCAGAAGCCTCAGCAGCAGAAGCAACAACAACAGCAACAACAAAGGAAGCAGACGTGGACTCCTAAGAATCCGGCCACGTCTGAAAAGACGCAGGATTCACAACCAAATCGAGATGGTGGATCGAGACCCCAGCAGAGAAGGAAGTCTACTGGGCCACTCATCTGTTACCAATGTCAGGAGCCTGGACATCGAGCGTTCCAGTGCCCCAACGAACCGAAACCAAAGAAGGAGGAGAACAAGACGACCCCACCAACTCCAGTTAGTAGAGTTGATGAACCGTCGGAAACGACGGCGCCGAAAGTTATCCGCGCCGACGAAATCCATGTTCTACCCAATGGAATGAAGATGGTGCCTGTCCTAATAAATAATCGGACGCATTATTTCCATTTTGACAACCATCTGACAGGTTTAAACTACCAAGGGCGCCACTCGCACCCAAAGTAGTGACGCCCGAAAAAGAAGATGTCAACGAGAGCCCGAAAGAAGAGGAGTCAACGAAACCTGCAAAGGTTGACGTCACGGTCCGACAGGACCAGATAACGAGAGGATCTATTGGTTTGGCTGCGGTCAACCATGCTGGGATGCCTCCAGGTCTGGGTAGCCTGTGCCAAAACGACAACAGAGAAGAGGAATCAACGACTCCTAAGCAGAGCTGTGCTGCGGTGCAGCTAGAGGACTCTCCACGACATGAAGCAGACTTTGGAGATGGGATCCACGTCCGTACCATTCACGAAAATGGGAGCCGGCGGAACCCACTGCAAAGTGGGGCCTCTACGTCGTTTGTAAAGACGAACGACGCCAAGATGTCCAATCGAGCAGAACAGATAGTAGTCTCAAAAGGAGCTACTTCTGTTAACAATCAAGCAGAGCAGTGTGTGGCGAAAAAGAAAGTAACCACACCTGTTAAAACCAAAGAAGAACAGTGTGTGGCGAAAAAGAAAGTAACCACACCTGTTAAGACTAAAGAAGAGCAAGTAGTTGTCTCAAAAGGAGCTACTCTTGCTAAAAATCAAGCAGAACAGGTAGTAGTCTCAAAAGGAGCTACTCCTGTTAAAACCAAAGCAGAACATGGAGTGGCGAAAAAGAAAGTAGCCACACCTGTTAATTCAGCTGCAGAGTCTAGTCTTCTCTG
Source organism: Brachycybe producta (assembly GCA_036925085.1). Classification (NCBI taxonomy): domain Eukaryota; kingdom Metazoa; phylum Arthropoda; class Diplopoda; order Playtdesmida; family Andrognathidae; genus Brachycybe; species Brachycybe producta. The sequence goes on along the minus strand of JAUPFP010000005.1, from coordinate 4,105,956 downwards.
TCGGTTGAAAAACCAGTGTTGTTCGAAAACAATACAAGATGTTTGGACCAAGTTGACTGAGACAGTCACGCCTCGTGAACTTCAAGTCCAACAACAAGATGAGCAGACGGCTCCCAAAGTTCGTGTGAACTTCGGAGGTCGTGAGTTAGTGATGACTACCGACAGTGGTGCCGAAGCTTCTGTCATAAGTGAATCACTAGTCAAAGAGATGAAGTTGGTAATGGATCCGCTACCTTTTCCGCCGAATTTGACTGGCGCCGGAGGAAATCCATTGAACATCATGGGACAAGTCATCGTGCCGATTCAAGTCGCCGAAAAACTTGTCAGAGGAAAGCTGATTGTCATCAAAGGACGACGTGAGGCTTTGCTGGGAAACGATCTCGGTAAAGACCTCAACCTTTGCCTTGACATGAACAAAAAGAAAGTGTACTTTGGAGAGGAACTGTTGCCGGACACTCTCCAAAAGAACCAAAAAGCAGAAGATTTTATTGAAAATCTTAAGAGTCAAGAAGAGGAAGATCTGCAAGAGAAACTCCTGAATAAGGGGCCAGCTAAGCTACGTCTGGTCCAGAATCTCGTGCTGGATCCGAAAAAAGTTGCAATCGTCGAGGTCAATGCTCCTGATGATCTACAAGAAGGTAGTCTTCAATTCATCGACTCGTGCGAAAGCACGTTCCAGCAGAGAGGAGTCAAAGTTTCTCCTGGGATCATTGAAGGAAGAGGAAAGTCTATCCTTCAAATTCAAATCTTCAATCCGTCTGGAGAGGTTATTCACCTCGGAGCCAGAGAAACGATCGCAGAGATCGAGGACGCCGTTACAGCTCTTGATGTACCTGTGGGCCCCTCGATTTATAAAATTGAAGCACAGAGTGACGAAGTGACAGTGCAAGACTATGTCAAATTTCAAGACAGTCTGAATGTCAACCCGAATCGTTCAAGAGAAGAACAAATGGCGATTCGGAAACTTCTCGGAGAATTTAGAGACATCTTTGCCTTCAAGACCTCCGACTTGAAAAAGACAAATTTGGCAAAACACGTGATTGACACGGGTGAAAACCCGCCGGTTCAAGAACCGCTCCGGCGTACTTCACCTGCTCAGAGAGAGATCATCAAGACGACACTACGTGATATGTTGGACGCCGGTATTGTTAGCCCATCCAAGAGTCCGTACGCAAGTCCGGTGGTGATTGTCAAGAAGAAGAATGGTCAGCATCGATTTTGCGTCGATTATCGCAAATTAAATGCTCAAACCAAATCTGACCAATATCCGTTACCACGGATAGATGACGCTTTCGACTCTCTGTCTGGAGCCACGATCTTTGCAACCTTGGATTTGATATCAGGTTATTGGCAATTTCCGGTGGAAGAAAGAGATCGAGAAAAAACGGCTTTCGTATGCACAAATGGCCTCTACGAATTTAACAGAATGCCGTTTGGTTTGATGAATGCACCTGCGACGATGCAGCGTGCTTTGGATTTGTTACTGGCAGGCCACAAATGGGAGACCTGCCTGGTCTATTTAGATGACATCGTCATCTTTGCGAAGAACTTCGAAGAGTTCATGAAAAGATTGAGAGATATCTTGGTGCTCATACGGAACGCCAATTTAAGTCTTCAACCCAGCAAATGTTTCTTCGGAGAAGACGAGATCAACTACCTTGGCCACAAGATTAGTGCTCTTGGTATTCGACCTGATGAAGAGAAAGTGCAGACGATTCAAGGATTTCCTGCACCGAAAAACGTGACTGACGTCAGAAGCTTCCTTGGAATGACCGGCTACTACAACCGTTTCATTGAAAATTACTCCAAGATCGCCAAACCAATGCAAGCCCTAGTCAAGAAGGACCTGGACTTCAAGTGGAATGACGACTGCGAGGTCGCTTTTGATGGTCTGAAGAAGGCTCTTTGCTCCGCTCCGATTCTAACTTTGTATGATCCGGAGGCAGAAATTGCCTTGCACACTGATGCTTGCGATTACCAGATTGGTGTCATAATTTATCAGTATGCGAAAAACGAAAGGAAACCTGGAGTTCTAGGTTACTATAGCCGAAAACTCCAAGGAGCAGAACGAAACTACGGAACGACTGAAAAAGAATGTCTTGCCATCGTTTATGGCATAGAAAAAGCCAGACCGTACGTTTTCAACCGGAAATTCAAGATATTTACCGATCATAAGGCCCTGTGTTATTTAAGAACAGCACAGAATTTAGATGGCCGATTGGGTAAATGGCAGATGAAACTACAGCCATATGATTATGAGGTAGTTTACAAGAAGGGTAAAACGCACGTGGACGCCGATTGTGTCTCACGTTACGAGAGCAACGTTCCTGCTAATTGGAAGCAGAAGAATGGAGAGATGGAAGCTCTCGAAGACCTTCACATCTTTACTGTCTACAACGATTTCCAGTGGGAACGGGAGCAATCCCTTGATGAAGAACTTCTCCTCATCAGAGAATCACTCCAGCAAGATCGACTGCATCCCTATCACAAGAAGTTTGCGATAGTGGATGGCGTTTTATACCACATGAAGTATGAAGACACCGTGCCAGTACTGACGTGTACTGTGCCCCGACAATTGAGAATTGGGATTCTCGAGATGCTCCATGATGTGCCTGAGGCCGGACATTTCGGATTCACCAAAACGATGAAGAGAATCCAGAAGAGATTCTATTGGAAAACAATGAAAGTAGATGTCGCCGACTATGTCAGGTCGTGCCACATCTGTCAGAGAACCAAACTGTCGCACCAAAAAGTACCTGGATTGTTACAACCAATCATTGTGGGAAAGCCGACAGAGTGTTGGGGGATGGATTATGTTGGTCCTCTTCCGAAATCAACCGGAGGAGTTCAACATATTTTGATTGCAGTGGACTACGCGACGAAGTATTGCATCGCCAAAGCAGTGGCAAGAGCAACCGCTCAGGCAGCCATTGCCTTCGTCAAAGATAAAATTGTAAACGAGTTTGGAGTTCCTCAGAAGATCATCACTGATCGAGGACCCCAATTTTTGAGTAATGAGACTCAAGCGTTTTTCAAGACCTACGCAATCCAGCACGCTGCCACAACCGCCTATCATCCACAAGCTGATGGGTTGGCAGAACGAACGAATCATACAGTCATGGAAGTGGTGAAACGTCACTTGGATGTCCTTCAGCAGCAGGCTGACTGGAAAAAGAAATTAGGTGACGCGGTTATGGCCTACAATCTGGTAGAACATAACTCAACGAAATTTTCACCATATCGAGTGATGTTCGGGCGCGAGCCCAGGACCACGTTGGACAACATGATGCCACGCGCTCCTATCGTGCCACTGCCCGTAACAGACGAAGCAGACGACAACTTACCTGTTGAGAATACTCCAGAAGTTCATCGTGAAGAAGAAGAAGAAGTTATCCCCGATGCCAGCCAAGAAACTCATCCGGAAACTTCTGAAAAAGAAGAAGAGGAAGTTCCAGAAAATCCTCTGGAACCACCTAAAAGAAAACGCGGGAGACCAAAGAAAACTGCTCCAAAAGAACCAGTCCAATTGGATTCCCGTGTGCGAACACGTGGTGGAGAGAAGAAAAATTATGCAAAAGCTAATTTACCACCAAGATGGGTGAAATTTGGCGTTAAAACGGCCAAATTAGACCCAGAGAGTCAAGAAGAAATTTCAAATGATGCAGAAATTCGAATTTGCCGCCTTGCGCAGCGCCGCCTGGTGGGAGAAATCGAGAGAAGAGCAAAAGAAGAGAAACCGGAAGTAGTTAATAGCTCCGCCTCTTCTGACCCGGAAATTAGACTTGGCAACCCTGTAGAACCACGTGGGGACGCCGCCGCCATTTTGGACGCCACTTTCAAATTCACTTCTGAGAGAGAAGCACGCGAAAGTAAAATTTCGCGATTTTCTACTGTGTCAAGTGTTAAAAAGTTTATTTTTAAGAAGAGAATGCCGCGTTCTTTTGGAGGAAAGTCTACAAGCAGTGAGGACTCATTCAATTTTACGGCCTTATTTGGAGAGGGCCACGATGATGATGTGATGGAAATCGAGGACGCCGCCCTAAAGCCCGGAGCAGCCATCACGGCTGAAAAGCCTTTAGGCAGCAATGCCTCGACTTCCAGCAAGGATAGGAATGACTCGGGCAACTCTGTCAAGAAGCGAAAGAGCCCCGAATCAGAGGATGAGTTAGTCAATCGTTTTTTACCTCTAATGAGATCTCCGCCTCCTCAGTTAGGTGATCCAGAACCGGACATCTACATGGGACCAGCCCGGGATCCGAGACAGCAGTTCCCGCGACCCCCAGAGGAAATGGACACGCCGCCCGGCAGTGATGCCGAAGGGGGAGTACCAGCCGAATTGTACTCCTCAAATCGCCGGGGCCGCACCCGAGGAGAGAGGAATGCCGATAAGCGAGCCATGAAGGAGTGGATCGCTAAACAAAATGAAGAATGCGTCAAGAGGGGCCAAAAACCCATCGAAGTTCCGGAAGTCGGCACCGTGTTGCCGACCACCAGAAAACCAGTCCGTGATGCATCTCCTGCCAACAGTTGGGCCACAGTGGACGAGCCCACCGTGAGAGGATACCGGCCGGAGTTAACGAGGAAGTTGGTGCTACCAGGACCAATTTCGGTCCCAGCACCACCAAGAGAAGTATCGTCTACATCTCTACCGCCCATTGTCCCTTTCAGACCACAATCGACAGTGACTGTCGTCCGAGAAGGAAACAAGAGGAGGGAGGTTCACTTTGATCGTCAATCGCCGCCAAGGGAACGACAACGAGAGATGAGACGACCGAAAGGTCAGGGGTCCGCTGCCCGCCGAAAAGCTCGTCGGGACGAACAATTCCAAGGATGCCGAGGACACCCTGCCATTCCAACAGCAGTGCCATCTCAGGGAGCAATCCCTAAGCCAGCAGCAAAGCCTAAGTCACCGTCGCCTTCAAAGACGACACCAGAAGAGGAACAGGAGCGTCAGTTACGTCTCCTTAATAATGGTCTAGTTTCCTTTTCTAGACGCGGAGGACGACACGCACTCCGATATTTGGGAGTGTTCAACAGTAGGAGGGAGATTTCCAACGAACGACCACGACCCAGAAGAGATGTCCTCTGGACCGCCGTAGTTTTGGAGACGCCAGGATATCCCGCCGTCGTCGCACTTCATGCAAGCGACGAACCAAACATGATTCAACTGATTCACCCTGGAACCCGGGAGCAATCCCGCACCAGGACTCTGGAGTTAATCGCCGAAACGATGTTGGCCACCCTGATTCCTGATCGGAACCAGGATCGACGATTTCGTCACCACTCGCCGAGGGCCATCGAGAGGGACTATTCCGCCACCCGGATGTTAGACTTCGTGGAAGCCACCGTACTAGCGACGTTGGAGCGGTCGACTGTCGTCCCGCTGGAGACACTGGAGCGACTCTACGAGACGACCACGGAAGGAGAGTTCGGGAGGAGGGATCGCCGCGGCCACCTATCGCCGGAGCCGTAAAGGAGGACGTCCACAAGAGCAGTCATCGCCGGACCAGTTGGCGCGAAGATTAGATTGTAATTTCCTAGTCAATATGTAATCAATTTATTTTTCTAGAGAATGTGTATTGCTGTAATAATCGAATATTATTTATATATTGATTTTTTTTTATTTTTCGAAACGTTTGTGTTTTTTTTTACATACCTGTGATACCCCTGGGTTCTTATCAATTTAGATCCAGTCGGGGGGAGGGGGATTTTAGAAATTGTCTTGGAAAGTAGGGTACTTTCCGCTTAGTCGGGGGGAGTGAGACGTTTGGGCCCGCCGCTTATTTCCGCTCTTTAGCGTTTGCGTTTTTTTTGGGTTTAACGTCACCCTGTACTTTATTTAGCTTCTGGGCCACTCGGTACTTTTGGTACCGAGTGACCCAGATATCATATGTGATGAGATAATCATCTGACCTTTTCGTTCCCCCCTCATGTTATTCGTTTAAAGTTTGATTTTGTTTTGATTTCTTCTGTTGTCACCTATGTGTGACAACAGGAGATGAATCATGGTTTTGGACAAATGGATCAATCTTTTGATTGGTCCATTTGGTCCAAAATATTGTTTTAACCAATTATCGAATTGTGCCCTGAGAATCCGACTTGTGGATTCTCAGGGTATATAAAGAGTTACATTTGTAATGTCAAAGACGCTTTTTAAACTTCTGATTTATATACCGAACCTATGGCCGATTTTGGCCCGGTTCTTTTCTTTTTAATATTTTTCTAAGTGCTATTTGTATGTGTGTGCAAAACCAGTTCGCCGACTTTGTTTATCTTGGAAATAAACAGATTCTTCTATTTAAACACAATCTGTGGTGTTAATTATTCAATATTTGAATCCGCGATTGTGAATTCATCATTTTGCAGGTCTTCACCTATTTTGGATACATCAAGAAGGTCCCAACAGGTGCAAACCTGCAACGCATAAGTGAGTATATTTTTACACGATTCTTAGGGCAGATTTACGGACGAAAGTCCGAGAGATACAGAGATTAAAGATCCTCAAGACTGTGAAGTCTTTTGCCAGAGACTAGTGAGGACATAAAATAGACGTTATATTGGTCTAGTCCTCCCGGGCCAGTAGAATTAGTGGCCTAGCCAACCACTATCAATACGAGTGTAAACTCGCTCGTATTAACCAAAAAGAGCAGATTCTACTAGCGGAAAAAGGTCCGTCACAATATATATATATATATATATATATATATATATATTAGTCAGTTTTTTGTCACTCTCAAATGTATCCATAAAGACTCTAACGGTGTTTCATGAACAGCTGATTGGTCGAACTCTAGTTATTCTGCACTTCAAGAGTAACAGAAAATGAAACATACCATGTACACACATGAGTTAAATGAATTCAAATTAAATGTGTTTAAGGTGGGTTATACGGAATCCAGTTAAGGACATGAACCAAATAAAAATTGACTTTATTATTTTAAATTGAAATACTGAATCAATATTTTGTCAATCAATAGTTTACATAAATTATATTTAAGTATTAACTCAATATTTTCAGATTATTAACTGATTAAATTGTATTCGACATATTGTTTGTTTGCCCTTCACAGGGCTCTGTAGAACACATTTATTATGTAAATGCATTTAAATTATCAGATGTGTACTAGGTATTAGAAACTAGAAAGTATAGCTAAATCACGTAATAGTAATTCTGCGTTGAATTCAATCTTTCAACATAAACTTGTTATATAGATTAAAAAAAACTGAACACGTACCAACCTGAATAAGCACCAAATTGAACAAATTCCAAACTGAATAACCATCAAGTTTGGCGTTTGTTCAATTTAGCACTTGTTCAGTTTGGCGTTTAATCAGTTTTGTGTTCTTTTCATCTTGTGACAATGATAAATTTTTCAGGAACAGGTAAATTGGCAAAACGACCTTAGACACCCATCTTATTAAAAAAAATTCTAAGTTTAAACACTTCGGTACAAGAGGATTAATCGCATACCTGATACTGTACCTTTTTTTTTTTCTTTAACGAAATGCTTCCGAATGACCTAATATGGCAACCAGCTGAACATAACGACCAACTGTAAAAATAAAATTCATGATTACGATACCAAGCCGGGCATATTTGATACTATACCTGCCTTATCATGAGTAGAAGCTGGTGACGTCCGTGACCATCCTTATGTCGATTAATAGAATAATAGAATGCAAAAAAAAATCTTTTGTTTAAACTGTTGAGAACGTTTGATATCGTCCCCCTTTCTATATATAAGTAAATGACACAATCCGAAATTTTTTATGAAAATTAGTTTAAGAGGCTAGATACATCGTTTAGTTCAAAATTTCTCCGAATGTAGGCGCTGCGATCGTTGTTGATTGAAAAACGGTTTTTTAACGTTTTTTCTCCCGGTTCGAAGTCACATAATAATTAATAGAAAAATAATTTCGCGTGCTAACCTTATAAAAAGAAAACATTGTGAAGCCAGTAGATTAATGCACGTAATAATTATTTTGTTATTGTTCTGAGTTGTTTTTAACGGGAGTTATTCAAATGTTTGGGTGACGTTTTTTTGCTCCTATGGGACTTAACATGGAGTTAAAAAAACGTAAGATTTTAAATGTTATTTAAAAATAGAAAGCCTTTTTGAAATTTAGAAAAAGGAATAATCCTGAAGGCAATAAACACATGTAAGTACGTGCTAATTTTTCTGATTGCTCTAAATCATTTTTAATTAGAGTTCTCTTAACTTTTGTTGGACGGTGTTTTAGTCCTATGGGACTTAACATGGAGTTTAAAAACGTACGATTTTAAACGTTATTAAAAAATAGAAGGACCTTTTCAAAATTTATAAAAAGGAAACAACGTGAAGCCAATACATGAATGTATGTGCTAATTATTTTGTTATTGTTCTAAATCAGTTTTAACGAGAGTTTTTCAAATGTTTGTGGGACGGTTTTTGATCCTATGGGATTTAACATGGGGTTGAAAAAACGAACGACTTTGAACCTTGTTTAAAAATAGAAGGACCTTTTCAAAAATTATATAAATCGAGCACGTGAAGAACAATACTTTTTATTGCATTTTGCACTTTACTGTATTTGAATTGAGCGATTGTGAGGCGATTTCTTTCAGTTTTAGTAACACTATATAAGAACACTCATTTGTCTCGTTGTCGTCTGCTCAAAACAACAAGATGGACGTGGATCTAGGCTCAAAAATGATTCTTAATTAATAATAATGTTTTATTTTTCAATTATTCAAACATAATATCAGATGAGATAATAATAATACTAATTATAATTATTAGGGCAAGGATGTTTATGACATGTCATATTGTTTGCCTTAGCTTTAATATCAATATAAACTTAATTTCTGCATGTTTTAGCTTACTCTTGATGTGGTATTTATTGTGCATATAAATGCATATTTTGGCCTTTTTTAGGATTTGGTCATATTTTGAACATTTAAGGGCATATGAAGTCATATTTTGTGATTTTTTTCAGTTTTTTTAATTTTTTATTCTTATTCTCTATCAAAGTTGTCAAAGCACTGTTTTTGAGGAACACTTGATCTGGAAACCTCGCTTATATTAAGTCCAATTTCAGCCAACTAGCAACAACAATCACTCAACTTGAAACAAGAGGTGTTGAACTCTGCCAAAGTCTTGAACTTGTGAAAAACATTGCGAGCGAAATAAATGTAGCCCCTGGCATGGTAGGTGAAGCTGCATCTGCAAAACTGCAATGTGTACTCCATCGAAACGAAGGATATTCAACAATTTGCAAGATTGGTGACATTCTTAGTGGTAAACAGGCATCATTGGAGGAAGAAGATCCAAAACTCAATAGCAATAATTTCACATTTTTCAAATATGCCCCAATTACTTCCTGTGATGTGGAAAGGACTTTTTCCCATTATAAAACCATGCTAAGTGACAATTGGAGATCATTTTTGTTTGAAAACTTCAAAAAAATTTTGGTCATTTTTTTAAATTTTGTAGGTCATTTTTAGGTCATTTTTTAAATTTTAAAGGTCATAAATGCTTGCATATTTGCACGATTTTTTGGTCATAAACATCCTTGCCCTACTAATTATAGTACTATAATAATAATAAATTATGAAATTTAACTTTCACCTTTGTACTAGACGACTTGAAGGTCGATTTTAATTTCTTAGGCAGTAAATATAAGAGAGAATATTTACAAATATATCATATGATGTCTGTCATTGAATAAAGTTCATTATGCTCTGGCTAACTATAACTTACTTAAATTACATCAGCAGGTTAAAGAGACTTAGTGACATGATGAGAATGATAAGGGAATTTTGACAATTATTCTTTCAAGACCATTTGACATGTTTTTCACTTCACGATCTCGGTTATTCCTAAGCCGTGAACCATAAGCTGTGTATACTTGACGAGAGCATGAAATAAAACAAAAAATAAAATTAGAAGCTGAAATTTATTAGCCGTTTTTATTGATAATAGTGAAAAATCCGACATTGTACAGATTCTCTAGTCAATATACAAAACTACCAATTCGATAGTAAATCGACATATTCAATAAGATTTTCATCAATGGTCAGAATACTCATTTATTATGACTATATGACTTATGAAAATCAAATAATTATGCAGATTTACTATAACAGAATTGACGACTTTATGCATGTCCTAGTAATTGTACAGAATAGTTGATTTTTCACTTTGACATTTATACTTGACAACATGATGCTGTACCTTAGACCAATATTAAACTGATTAAATAACAGCAAACTAATTATATTAGAAATTATTATCATTAATTTCAACATATTTATAGTAAACATAAATATTAGTTACATTAATATCATTTTCATCATTATGGTTCATTTAGTATATATACATAACATGAAGTAAATTCTACAGAAAGAATTGGCTTAAATTTGCAATACAATTATGTTCGTATACGTTTTCGCTGTTGCTATAGTATTGTTGGTGGCATATGTGCTTTCTGGAAGGAAAAACCTTCCTCCAGGACCATATGGCCTACCAATATTAGGCTACACTCCATTTCTCGGTAGAAATCCTATGAAGACATTGACTGATTTGAAGAAAAAGTATGGCAACGTCATGCAAGTGTCTTTCGGACAAAAACCTGTCATCATTTTAAATAATTACGAGGCAGTAAAAGAGGCATTTGTTACTCAAGGAGAAGTATTCAGTGGACGACCGAATTTGTTTATTCCAAAAACATTTTTTGATGACAATGGTAAAAAATGGGATTGGGAGTTTTCTGTTACCACCATCTCAATTTCACCACTGTTTTGAAATGTTGAGACAAATCATTTCTGCGTGTCATTCTCATATGTAGATGTGAAGACTGTTCTCCCAACAATAATTACGATCAGACAACTAAAAGCTAAATAAAAATTCTTTAAAAAGGGCTTCACAACAATCCGAGAAAGACACACTTGATGGATTTATCACTACATTTCAAATAAGTTGGAGGGAATGACACAGTGGGAGACATATCTCATAGTCATTTAGTTTGATGGAAACTAAGTGATAAAAACAAAACGACACAATCTTAAGAGCCTATAGCAACTCAGTTTGCACGTGCTGCAGGACTCCATAGAAGCAATGATAAGCGAAATTTGGTGTTTCCAAAAACATGGTCTCAATTCTAGCCACCTTTGTGCCTTTAAGTTGAATAATTAACGATAATTAACGTTGTAATCTCTTCTTGGCTGATGTGGCCAAGTATTAACTTTAGTTTATTGCAATATTTAAATAGGTTTTTATTTTATGCAATTTTGAATTATGCTAATTTGCTTGATCCCATGTTAAAGATCATTGACTTCAAAAAGGGCCATTTCGCTAGTCACCTCTCGTTTTTTTTAAATCATCTTTCAGTTTTAAGAAAAATTGGATGCATTCCTTAATATGTTCTACATAATGTATATTAAGGTTAATTTATGGCGTTTCGAATTGCCGTTTAGTTGCTACAGCTGTTTAGGCAACTTTGGAACCACAAAATTGACCGTGTCTCATGGCACGTGAAACTCTGAATTGGGCTCTTAGACTTTTTTGTCAACCCCAATGATGTAACAAGTTTCATCTTATGGTGAGACAATTATACAAGTGTTTTTCTTTATTATTATTATATCGTTTATATGATTTCAGAGTAAGTTATTTGTGAGTATTTCTAACATGGTTCAGACACAAATAAATTACAAAGTTGGTTTATTAATTAATTATTATATAAAAGAAAATTTAAAAAGAAGAAAAATTAGAATTTATTAGAAACTCGAGTTGCAGGTGAATCTGGTAAAGGTTTTTTTTTCGTTTTTTTTTTTTTTAAATATAATTGTGTTTAAAAAAATAACTTTTTTATGAAGTCCAAAAAATGAGGTGCATAAATTATTTTTAAATAAGTCATGATGAAAAACACGGTAAGTTGGTTTTAAAGTTTTAAACACTTCTTGAACACTGATTATTCTGTCTTTCATGTGCAAAACTAAGAGAAACTTGAATCTCTTTTAGAAATCTGTTTTAAAATGGTTGAGCAACCCTTCTCTGTTGCTCAACCATTTTATAGGTATTTTTTATGATGACATCTTTCAAAATAAGCTTTTTATGTGAGTTTGAAAGTAACCCAACTTTAAGCAGTGATCCTTTAAAGTGATCCTTCTAGTTTCTAAAACACTTTCTAGTTTCTTTTAATTTTGTTCCTGGAGACAGAAAAATCAGTGTAAGAAAAACACCTGCTAGTTCAAGAAAGCTGATGAAACCGAGTAGTTTTTACGTCAATATACTAGAATGTATGAAAGGTTAAAATCGTCATTGAAATTAGAAGAGTAAAGGAATTTTATAATGTTATTTTCATGTGATTATATACCTATTTTTTTATATTTTTATACCAATTTCAATTATTTCCGGCATACGATAAAAATAATATTTCCGTTTTGAAATATTGGTATGAAAATAATATCATGGAAATTGTTTTACTTTTCTAGTTTCTTATAAATTTTGTGATTCTTTTTTATCAATAAAAATATTAACATAATGCAAATTTAATGACATTTTTGTTTCAACTAAACAGGCATTTTATTTGCTGATGGACCAATATGGAAACAACAAAAACGTTTTTCGTTGCAAACTCTCAAAGAGTTTGGAATTGGCCGAACTTCTTTGGAGGACGTTGTTATGGAACAAGTGGAAAAACTCACCGAAAAGTTAACAGCAAAACATGGAATGGCAGTTCCAATTGAAGATTTATTTTTTGTTCCAGTTATGAATATAATTTGGGGAATCACTGCTGGTTAGTTTGTACGTGGCCATTGTAATTAGATTGTATATTCCAACAAAATAATTAACTATTTTTTTTTTAATTTTTAGGAAAAACATTTGATTTAAATGACAATTATATGAATAATTTTAAAACTGTATTTGACAATCTGAGTCAAACAGGGTTTTTGAACATCATAAACTTTGTTCCTAAACTTCGAAACATAATTCCGGGAGGATTGGGTTACGACAAATCGAAACAAAGTTCAGAGGAAATTCAAAAGTTCTTGACAAAAGAGGTGGAAAATCATGCAGAGAAGTTTCAAGAAACAAACATAAGGGACTTTACTGATTCTTATTTGGCAAAAATAAATTCTGAGAATAAAAATGGAAGAAACACACCACCATTCGACAGTAAGTGTAATACATTTGAAATTTTCCAGGATGCGTTTACACTACTCGTACTCGTACTCGGGCTTGTGCCCTTGTTGACTAGTCAGGCTTAATGGACTCGTGCTCTTGTCAACTGAGATTATCTAGTCGTTTCAATGAAATAAAACTTCCGTTAAATTTTATTACCGCAACTTATCAAAAATCAAAATGAATGGCAATGAAATAAATTCTGAAGTTACCATGTTTGAATTTTTATAGAAAATGGCTTGTCTGGTACATTATTCGATTTATTTGTCGCTGGAGCAAATACAATGGCAACTGTTTTAGTTTGGGCATTACTCTATGTTGCATCAAGACCAGAAATTCAGAAGAAGATACAGGAAGAGCTCGACGAACATGTTTCTAAAGAATCTTCCGTAACACATTCAATGAAATCATTGTAAAAACACCGAAATTATATAATTAAATGCGAACAGTATATAATTTTATACTAAATAGTATCAATCGCTATCATTTTTTTACATTGCTTATCAGGTTGCCGTATACAGATGCCACATTGATGGAAGTACAACGATGTGCTACAATTGCTCCGTTGGCAGTTCCTCATCGCACATTGAAACCTACAACACTGATGGGATATGACATACCTAAAAACTCAACTGTCTACGCCAACTTATACGCAATACATCATGACAAAAATTACTGGGGAGATCCAGAAGTATTTCGACCAGAACGTTTTCTTGACGAAAATGGAAAAGTCAAAAACCTCGAAAACTTTGTACCATTTTCAACAGGTAAATCAACTTGATTAAATTAACCAATGAGAATATAACTTTTATGACACTCTTTTTTGTGTGTGTGTAGGCCCTCGTATGTGTATAGCAGAATCTCTGGCGAAAATGGAAATGTTTCTGTTCTTCACGTGCTTACTACGACGCTTTACATTCGAACTAAATCCTAATCAACCAAAACCTTCAGAAGAACCTGTTATTGGTGCCTTTCTGAAGCCAGAACCCTTCTCGTGTATTGTTAAATGTCGTTAACATTTAATTAACTCCCTTTACCACTATACACAAGCTAGTATAGTCACATTTTGGTACAGCATGTTATGAATAAATGCAAAAACAAATTGATAATACTTGGCAGAGTATGTAAAAAAAAACAAGAAGAAACTGGTAGTATAGGTAAAAGTTAATTAATTAATTATAATGCATATTTGATATTGTAGAGTTCCCACACGTAATCGCCCCGAACCCCGATTTATCTCACTTTTGCTATTATTATTAAGATATCATATTAAGTTTGCTGTATTTTTTTTATTATTAATGCTTCATTATGTTTCATTGTATAATCGAAATATTTTTATTTAATGAGAGAAGGTTTTTAATTTTTCTTGTGTAGGCCTATGCGTTTCGAAAATTCTTACCATTTTTATGAACTATTGAATTATTGCTTGGACACCTTTGACAAGAAGTGTGTGGTAGTCCCACCTGCCCTGGAGAAAGTATCTCTAATCTATTGTTTTCAATTTTCGCATGGTAGACTTCGAATACATACACAAGGGATGATGTGGTCGCTCATCTTAAGGATGACACCATCAGTTTCTCTTTAATCTCTATAGACAAGATCTCGAAAAAGTTTTCCGAATCCAAAGATAAGATCGATGTGTAAATAAAAATGCTATATTCTAACGCCATTTCTGGGGTCTTTTTTTTGTATCAGTAATGCAAAGCTTGTTTGGGATAGCCACTCTAGCTTAAATATTGCCGCGTGGTTTTAAGGAAAAAATTACACAATGCGATAATATACGCCCCCCCCCCCTGTTCTCATATACCTGTCAAAGACTATGCCACAGTTTATATTGCAGTGAGCGAAAACTTCTCAGACTTCTTGTCTGAAGAGCTGGTTCAGAGAACAGGTACAGACTAAGCCGGGGGCTCCAGCCTATTTAAATGTTAATGTGAATATTTTTTTTTTCAAAAAATTTCATTTGGTTCTTTTTTTATGGCGCTCTGCAGAGGACTTTTTCAAATTTTGTTCTTAATCTCGACTTGTCGACTTTAATGTCGGCTTATTGATTTTAATATGGACTTTGTATCCCGACATGCCGACTTTTTTGAAAACTTGATTTGTCAACTCATAACTAAACATGCCGACTTTTAATCTCGACATTTCCACTTTTAGTCTCTTATGAATTAAATTATTGCAAGTGCTCTCCTGTAACAAATACGCGGTTTTAAGCACATGTTGCTTCTTAGCTCGTGTTTCATCACAAACAATGTTACTAGGCCTATACTATATATTTCTCTAATATACAAGTGAATACATTTGTGATGAAACACATGCTAAGAAGGAACATATGAGCCTTAAAACAACATATTTACTAAAAAGCTTGCAATAATTTGTTTATTAGAGTATGGTGCGCGTAACACCGCAGTCGACATGTCAACTTTTAAATCGACAAATCGAGTTTTAAAAAAAGTCGACTCCTCGAGAATAAAGTCGACAAATTGAGATTAAAAATAAAATCTGAAAAAGTCCTCTGCAGGGCTCCGTATTTTTTTTTAAATTTCGTCCAATGTTCTGTTTGTTTGTTTTTATCCAAAAAATGAGCCAAACCATCAACCATATTTTTTTTGGAAATTATTTTCATACTTTTTTTATTTTTTTCCAACATAAATGTGAGATTTTATTTTTGGTGGGATTTTCTACCATAGGCGTAACATGAGATTGAAAAGTTTGGTGGCAGGAGTTGGGGAACCAAGAACAAAACAGACCTATAGTACTGCATTGCATTTTTGGGAGGGTTGAACTGTTATGCCTAGTTCTCACAACCTTCATGTAGCTCAGGCTAAGGACTATGTATAAGTGTTGTGAGAACACACACTAGATGGTGGTCAATGTCAAATGTTAGCTTTGGTTAGGTAGCCTTGGTTACCCATATGTAGCCTACACATTATTTAGGGTGAATGCAAAACAAAGTTAACTTGATCGTACGCCACCTGGTGGTCATAACTCTGAATAGAAAATGGCATCATTCATTTTCTATTTCCATTGTTAGATGTTTCAGTCTATTTGTTAATTTATTAAAATAATTTAAAATTATCAATTGATCTTTATTCAATAATTACTTATTTCCATAAACTCTAAATCATCAACCTACCTACAATTAAAATATGTTGCATTTAGTGTGTTCAATGAAGACCCAAGCAATTCAGTTTTGTTAGTATGGACAATATCAGCCATTTTCCCACCAATTATGTATACATTATGCAGGCTATACACAGCACAATGTCCACACAATGGCCAGTGCCAAATTTGTAAAAATGAAATAAATGTGCTGTAGTCAGCGCCACCTTTAGGCAGGTCACGAAGCCCATATGTAGCTGCTCACATGTGAACACAGTCGTTTAGCCAAGGCTATTTTAGCCCGAGCTACATGAAGGTTGTGAGAACTAGGCATTAGGCACTAAAAATGCTTCATGCTGGCCAAGTAGCATGGACAGAAACAGATAAATTGGGGACAAATGTTTGAACTTGTATCCTGTTTTTATTGCAAGTTAAACTTCTACAAAAAAAATTAGAACTAATTTTTTTTTAAAAGAAAATTAATTTAGTTTTTTGGGGGTGGCGGCCGCCACCTAATTTACACCTATGTTTTCTACTATTTTCATTTTACTTGTACGATTTTTACTACCTACAGCCAAACGACTGTAAGAGAATAATCATATACGCATAATAACCAACAGAAATTAGAATAAGAAATAAAAAATCAAGAGTATCTCTGTGGTGCTCAGCACTGTCCCAGACTTGACAACCAAGATATTAATTATTAATTAAACAAACAATGTATCAATTATCAAGCATTTCTGTTTTCCATTGTTTCAGTTGAGCAGAGAAACAACCATGTCCAAGCCAAGAAAAGAAATATTCATAGTTAAAATTGAGTGGTGAAACATGTATGGGTAGCCTCTCCAAATGGTGTTGTGCAAATATGACCATTATATCTTGATATAGTCTTTTATGACTTCTTTTCGAAGCTGCTTTTCTTCAACTATTTTTCATTTCAAAAGGTCCTGAAATAATGTAACAAATTTTATTTCAGAACTTTCTCAAATGACACCTTTTTAGAAGAAAAAAAGTTTCTAAAAGCCACCATTTCAGGTTTTGTTGAGCTTTAGGAAGGCCAACACCAAGCATTTCATGATCTCCTGTAAATGCTACCCCTTTATGAATGTTTTGCGAGCACGAAGGATATCCTTCGGAGTATGATTGCTTCGACTGGGTTGCACCGCGTAGGTGTACACATGTCCAAGCCTATAAAAGCACCATGCTCTGTGATGCTCTTCGTCCATTCATATTTTCAAAAGTGCTCGTTCAAGCAATTAAAGGGCCCATGAACATTTCAACCTCTTCATTAAGTAACAGTTCATCGTTGGGATTTCTGTATTTATTATGAAGGATGAATAAAGTGTTTTCATAAAAACTAGCATTGTCTTCTCATCTGTAACTCTTCTTTTAGATCATTCGAAGAACCCAAAGGAAAAAGGAGGCAAAGTACTCCGACAGCGCATCAGATAAACGATCAGAAATTTTGGCAAACACCTTTCTGAACAGTTTCATGCTCTTCAGATAATTCATCGCCATCTGCCTACTTCTTGCTCTTTATCGTTCATTGAATTGCAATCATGCGATAGAGAGTAACAAGTAGAAGAAGATTGTCATCGCTCACAGTTGTGAGCTTTTGACGTCGACTCTATTTTTCTGACCAACTTGTAGATGATGTTTTCTGTAACTCGTCACTTCTCTGCATCGCGCGGTGCCCGCACGGAGAAGCTTCGAGCTACAGAAAGAGTTGGATGGCGATGGATTGCGATCGTCCTCCTGCATGGGGGTGAAATCTGTGCAGAAGGATGGTGGCCATCCTGCTCTCCGTCGACGCTGATATACATCTCCTCCTGTTGATATTTACCATCAGTAGAAGACGTTGTAGCTGCATCTTTATCCCAGTACATCGAAACAAGAAATGCCATAGACACAGTAGGAACTAATATTTTAAAATCAGCTGCAGCACCGATACCTCTCACAGAAAAAATAAATAGAACTGTAACACTAATGAACTTTAACAGGCTGTAAAATTTGAAACTATTTTTTCAAAGATATTTATAAGTTGAACAATGCTAAAATGTTTTCGTTGATATTCTAGTAATGTTTCTGCTGTAGAATTCTTGGCGTATGATGCAGTGTCGTTCTTTATTAAATTCATAAAAATCAAAATTGTTTGCATTTGCTGAAGAAATAACGCACAAAACAAGCCAAACAATAGAAAATATACATGTATTTCAAAGCATATTGCAGGACATGGTTTTTCAAATATTAAATCCGTTAAGTAATACAAGATTGTTGATTTGTAGATTGCATCATAATTGTCTGATGTTGATTGCATTAATAATAATTGTCTTTTAACAACAATTATACCCATATTTAGTGAAATTCCTACTGGCAATGTGAATAAAACCAAGATTGAGAAATAGACAATGTAAAGCCAACCATGTCTACGACATGCTTTAATGATATCGTTACGTTCACGTGAACTGCAAAGTTCATTTCTAGTGTTTGAAAAGTGCATCATAATATAATGAAATATTTTTTTTCTTGAAAGAAAACTAGTAAAAATGAACAAACAGTTAACATTGAAGAAATAGTAAGCATTAAAATCGTCATGAAATTCAGTGTGCTTGCATTTGTAAATAGAACTGTGTAATAGATTACGAAAAAAAAGCTCTAATGAAATTGAAATGGTAGCGACTATGCACTTATATCAGAACTTTATGTGGTTCCTAGTTTCATCGTTGTTAGAACATGCTACTGAAAATAAAAACAGTAGAACCGGAGCAATATGATGAGCAAACATTGCACTATCCTTATAATGAATGTTGAGAACTTTATCACAATTTGTATCCATTGTATTTAAATCTATCATATTGTTCACTTTGATTTTTTTTATTAAATTAATTCCTTCAAAAGGATGTCTTGAAATGCGCAAAATTCTGTTACAAACAGACAGCCACAACGTTTGAAAAGTCACCCAGAGAAGGATGATATACACTGTAGATATATGCTAAGATGTTTCAATGTGCTTGTTGCAATTGTTTAATGGCATAACTCATTTTTAACGTTACTATGCAATTGTTTAATCAATTTAAACTATTATTTATTTTCGAATGGACAAAATGTAATGCAACATTTTATAAAGTTTTAAGCGGCGGGGGGCGCAACCATGCCTAGCTACGCCACTGTTCCCACCCCAAACTTAAGACCCAACAATTGTCCATTCCAAAAAATAAAAAATAAAAGCCAGGCACGCCCATTGCTAAAATTCTGTCCCTGATTTGATTGTTCTTGTTCTTTTCTAGAGTATGTTAGCTAACTTCAAGTAGACAGATTAGTTGAAGGTGTGTAATATGGACGTAACTGTGGTTAGTGAAATCCCTTTTACCATTCCTTAGTGTATAAGTATATTGTGTATTGCAAGCAAACTGAAATCCCCTATTTTAAACAAAAACAGAAAGTATTAAATATTATTTTTCTTTTAATAATTAAAAGTGATAGGAAATATCTTACACCGAATAAAAGATAACGATCCATTCTAAACAACCCAGCCAATGAAAGTTGCACTGTATGTTTATTCCGATATTTGTAAATGTAATCTGTAGTTAGTAGAATGGCCTGCAAACAAATCATTTTCGAAAAAAAAAAAACAATACAGTAGAGCGTCGATTATCGGAATGTCGGTTATCGCACCGTCGACTGTGCGACCCATCGGAAAAAATGCCTGCTTGGTCGCGCGCCCTGATTAAGGAGGCCAACAATTCGAATTAAAGATAAAATCAAATAAGCCTTACCAATTCTAAATCCTCTGACTGTCCTGTATTCATGACATCGTCGTAATCAGCTCCTTTGAAGTCGTGTAAGCAATCATAGAACTTATATGAATAAGAAAAAAAAACACACAACCTATTAAACTTTTACTGTGGAAGCTATGTAGTAAATGCCACACAGGAAGTGCTTATACCTAGTCCACACTTACATACGTTTAGTTTATCAGTAGCACAAGTGAAGTTAAACACACGAACCAAATAAAATTGGCCTTACCACTTAATAGCTGAACAAATTGAGAACTTAAATCAATATTTTATTACACAATTTCGGAACAGTTGATTATCGGAAGCAATTTTTTTCAACTTATTCTTATGGAAATGCTACTTATGAAAATGAAAAAAAAAATGTCTTTAAACTTTAAACTTTTACTTTTGTCACGACCCAGTTTTGCTCCTTCTTTAATTAAGCGGAGCAAGACTGAATGCTGATGTCGTCTGCTAGGCTGCTATAGTCGGCAGCCCGGCGGACGACATGAACTCCAGGTAGGGTGACTGTCCTCCCCAAGGTGGAGTAACCTGGCGGGGGTATATAATAGCAGCCGCCATTATATACAGTACAGTGTAGTTATATCCTGAGAAGTGAAGAGGATGTGTGCTGTTCTTCTGGGAGGCCAAGATGGCCTCCAATCCATCATCTTTTTGTTCTTCAGTTTGCTGTTTGGATCTTCTTTTGTGTTGTTCTCTTCTGGACCAAATGTCCAGCAGATACCTGTATAATTGAGTGTTATATTGGTTAATTTAACCTCTTTATTTTTATTATACAACTACACTGGTGTCACGAGTCACTTATTTATACTGGGGAAGTCTACCACGGGGAGGGTGGGGGTTCTGGTTGAAGATTGTCGTCAACCACCATCCTGTTTTCCGTCATGTCGGCCGGTACTTCACGCGTGGTTCCATGGTAGGATCCATCGGGGATCTACCGTAGATTCCTCGACCTGTTCGGCGGGAAGTCACCGTCGTTCATCGGGGAAGACTCGACTGGCGCCACCCAGAGAAACCATGGAAGCAAGAGGGCAGCTAAGGCTGCGATCCCGGCCCCCAAAGGAGTCGGGAATGCTTAACACGGAGAAGTTTTACTGGGTCATTGTAACGGGCCCAGTCGGGTTGTTACACTTTTCTGGTCAACACTATTTTTGCTGACTTATATCTGAGAGTTGTTTCTGACTAATTTTGGTGTTCTGAACTCAGATATCACATTGGTTTTTGCCCATCACGTCAAGTTTTTACACTATGCCATATCTCCATTTGGATCAATCTCCATATAAAAGCACACTATTACAATGTTTTTCGTGGTGATGGCACATTCTTCCATCATGGACTAAGTTTTTGTTTTTAGGCCCTTTTTGGAGTGTTTAAATTCAGTTTTTTAACACTCCACCAGTAGTCTGCCATCATGTGTGTATCCCACCTTCCTTGGTATCGCTTCTCCATAGCTTTTATATCATAATGGAACCTTTTGCCTTGCTCATTACTTACACAACCTAAATTTTCAGGAAATGTATCAAGATGACTGTTGAGAAAATGAACCTTTATGCTCATGTTGCAACCCATGGTTCAACTCAGGGCTTGCACACTTTACATGGAGTCCGAGACTTGTCCTGGTCTCCAAGTCTAACTTGAAAGTAAGCCACCTGCACCTTCTTCACAAAATTGCTAAAAATCATCCTTTGACTGGGTACAGTGAAGCTTCCACATACATAACAAAATGTATCAAGACTATTCAAACACTTTCTTCTAGCAGCAGCCATTGCCTAAGTTACAATTACAACAGTTGATGAACAAAAACCTGAAAAATAAAACATGCCATAGAACAAAAATGGGACGTGCTATGTAAAAACTGATTTTATTTTTTAAATCAGCACCCCAAAATTACTTAAACACAAATGTCAGATGTTAGTCAGCAGAAACAAAGTGAAAAATTGTCGGCGAGTGTTATAGGAGCTTTTCGTTTATCGGAATTAGTCATTTCCGACTTTAGTTCCGATAATCAACATTCTATACTGTATTTATATTTAATGCCACATTCTGTTTTTTATGTAGCTGACTTTCGTCATGGTCTCCCTTCTACTAACCATGCTTTTAGTGTTGTGAAAATAACAATTAAAATCTCGGAAGCACTGATGCCAGAAACACATCCATTTAATTGACATTGAAAATAATACTTACCATCTTGTTAATCAGGGTACCTGTTCTCTCCGCATGCATAGCAACACCTAGTGTAATGCTAACAAAAGGAACCAGTACTCTGTAATCAGATGCAGCACTGACACCTCTTGTAATAAAAATAGATCCAAAGCACACAGCAATTGTCATGAGAAATGCAGCATTTGAACAGATCTTTTCCAAGATATTTATAAGTTGAGCAATGCTCGCATGTTTTTCTTGATATTTTAGTAATGTTTCTGCTGTATTGTCATTGGGGCACGCATAGCCATTATCTAAGTTAGTCAGACAAAACCAAACTGTTTTGAAATTTTGAAAAATTATCAAAGAAAACAATGCAAATAACAACAGATATATTTCAACAAATATTGCAATCCATGGTTTTTCAAAAAGGAAACCCATAACAGAATACAAGATTCCTGACTTGTGGTTGTCATCATCGTCTGATGTTGATTGTAATAGTAATCCTTGTTTAACAACAATTAAATCCATACATGCGGTACTTGCTGTTGGCAGTACGATTAAACACGCGATCGAAACATAGACCATGAAATACAAGCCATATAGACGACACCTTTTAATGATGATGTTGCGTTCACGTGAATTGCACAGTTTATTTAGGTAGTTGAAGAGTGAATCATAATACAGTGCCATGTTTTCTTCTTGAAACAAAAATAGTGAAAATGAACAAATAATTAATATGGAACAAAGAGAATACATAATAACTTTCATAAAATCTGATGTGCTTGCTTGTACAAATACAACTGTATAATTGATTACGAAATAAAACCAGCATAAAATCGCCAAAACAATTAATATGCATTTATAGCAGAACTTTATATATTTCCTTTTAGAATTCAGGGTTTCATTGTTGGTACTTGTTAACGAAAATCCAAACAGTCCATAAAATATAAGAAACGGAGAAACATGACGAGCAAACATTGCACTGTTCTTAAACTGGATGTTGTAATCTTCACAATTCTCATTATCTATATATGAATCAATTATACTTTTTAGTTTCATTTTCTTCAACGAACTAATTGTTTTTAAAGGAACAATTTTTTTCAAATTGGAACCAACAACATGTAATATGTTACCGACAGACATATTCTTCTCAGATGCTTAAATGTGGAGCAATCAGTAGGAAACATAAATTTTGTGCAAAATGTAATGAAAATGAAAATCAATCATCATCACACATTAAATCGACCAAAAAAATTGCATAGTAACGTTAAGTGCCCCACATTTCAAACACTTAAGGAATGCTCTAGCAACTCGTTAGCACATTTAATAATTGTCTAACATATCGTTTATTTTTTTTAATAACACATGGTACGTTTTAATAATACTGGTGGTATAATGAATTGCATGTTAATAGCGACATTATGCAAGCCGAACATTTTACTTGATATCATTTTAGTTAATTGTTCAAACTATAAGCCCACACGGAATAGAACGTCCCGTACCAATTTATCAAATTGTTACAGGCTTACAGCATAAAATCATAGTTGTGTGGAGTCGAAACAGTTTATTTTGAATATAAAATTATATATTGTTTTCATGGTTTTTATAAGGTGCCTTTTTAACTTATATATTATTAACTAATGTCACTTTGAACATTGTTTAGTGTTTTTATCGACTTCACTACTAAAAGCCTGGCCTACCTCAGGCTACCTGATATATTGAAACGATAAGACCGGGAGCAATCCTGGCTGTTTAATTTTTCCTGGATCGTTTATTTTTGTTTTTAAAATGGCATGGAACTTTGTCACCCATCTGTATTGTCCTACAGAGGGTTGACCCAGTCCTCTACAGCTGACGATGCCAATATCCTGTTTGGGTCATAACATGGGGCTTGGGCCCTTTTTCTTCCCAGCCCCACCCTTTAATACAAAGAGATCGTCCTGATAAGCAGTAGCATTAAGTCTATGGGGTTGTGTTTTTTTTAATTTTGTGTATTAACAGGAATGAGTCATATTTGACATTTAAGCTGACCATTGGTCAATCGTTTTTATTGGTTTATTTGATTTGTGTTTTCTTAAATAACCAATCAGAGGATCTTGAGAAAGTGTTCTCAGTTTCCTAAAAAGGCCGTGTTTTTCATGTAATTCAAACATTCTTAAAACAGAGAATCAATGCCCAACTTGGGATAGATTTCTATGGAAATAATGAAATTAACTGTTATTATGCTTATCTTGGATAGTCGAATGGAGCGAGCAATGGAGCTGATTGATCCGGAGTTCATTGGTTAAGTCGGGGTAGATTTTAGCCCCCAGTTCGATGAACTTTCAAATAAAAACTTGAGTGTTCTCTCCTTCACGTTGGCATAGTTCCCAGTAGCATTTTTCCAGTAGAGTTCTCTCATTCAGTTTACCGAATGCAGTCATTTTCTTCCTGAGCTCAGGCCAGGCCAGGTCTGGGTGGCGGTAGCGAAGTTTGCTGAGCCCCGATCGAGCTAGTCTAGTGAGGCAGGTGGTGATGAAGTCCTACTTATGGTTATCACTCCAGTGATGCAGATTTGCTACCTCCTCAAATTCTTCCGGAAAAATACGAAAGAAGCTCAACCCGTCGAATTTTTTTATAGAATCGGCGGGCAGCAGCTTCCGTACTTCTCATTGAGCTCCTCCACAGCAGGTACTGTGGGTGGTGCCCTATAGACACCATCCAGGACCTGGCCTCACCCTATTGTGTTTAGGTTTGGCTTTTGGTTCCTGTGGAGGTTTTTTCTGGGAGGAAATTGAGTGACATAGATGGAGCTTCGGTTGTAGTCTTCCGGAGGCAGACTTGGGTGGTTACCGCCATTGTCCGACTCACTTGAGGTGTGTTGTAATGTCTTGGCTTGGTCGGTTGGGGACGTAGTCGATCTGCTCGCTTCTCTGTGCAGACTGTGATGAGCTTCAGGGTAGGGTTGGTGAGCAGACAATGTCCTCGGGGGTCCAGGAGTTACCAGATAGGTCCTTCTGAAAGGCGGCAGTTCGTATGAACTTGTGCTTGTTTGGTGGTAGTCTATTCGTGGTTTCTGGTGAGTGTCTGGATGCCTACTTCGTGATGATTTTGGCTTGGAGCAGCTGGTAGACAGTTGAGTAGTCAGCTGGGTTCCTAGGGCAGTCCAGAGTCTTACATTCTCTGAGAGGTCCATGTCTTCGGGCAGCGAGAGGCTTGGTTGGGTTTGTTTTGGAGTGCTAGGTGATGAGGCTTGACCAACTTGACCATTGGTAGACAAGTCTGGAGTCACACTTCTGGGTGAAGTGTGAAAACCTTGTCTAGGTAATGGTGGGGAAGATGGTTGGTGGAGTTGAGCAGGGTCTCGAATCGGCAGAGGGTTGTTATAACCCTCTTCACTGTTGAGCACGAGTTGTGGATTAGAGGGTTGGGCCATGTTTGTAGATGGTCCAGGTGTAGATGGTTTGCCTAGTCCAACTAGGTGTGGAACAGATCTGGGGTTATATCATACAGATTGAGCAATAGAACATAAATCCAAGTCTGATTCCTGTGTAAGAATTTGAAAATGTCTTTAATAGTATTGATGATCGGCTACCGATCTTGTTTTGAAGGTGAATAACCTCTTGAAATTCCACATGGATGATGAAATAGATGACCACGTGGGTAGAAGAGGCCAATGAGATGAATAAAGTTGGTAACTGTTTCCTCTTCTCTTTTTGGAGTAGTTGGAATACTTGGAGTGGTTGGAGTGAAGAGATAATGGTTGAAAACCCAACTTTAAAGTAATGAAGAATGAAAACTAAAGGTGGATAACCTCTATAACCACGTGAGGGAATGGTACCTGACCACGTGGGTAAGAAGGTTGATGATGAAAAACAAAAATGTACTTAAAATAAAGTTCTGGCCTGATATTTTCTCTTCTCTCGGAGTGATCGGGGCTGCTGGAGTAGTGTATTAAGATACACTCCACGTGGCTATCAGGACATGTAGAGAGATACATTTCAGTAGCAGAAATTAGATGAAAGAACAAAAAGGTCGGCTACCAACTTTATTTTTAGCACAAATGAAGAACAAATGATGATGGTAATTGATGAAATCAAAATAGTCTGTAATCCAATTTTTTTCTCTTCTTGGAGTAGTCAGAGCTGCAGGAGTGATGTATTAGTATACACTCCACATGGCTAACAGCACACAAAGAGAGATAAAAACGAGGAACAAAAACTCTTTTGTAGATGAGGTAGAAAAAAAAGAAAGAAAGGGTCGGTAACCGACTTTATTTTGATGAAAAATGGAACAAATTATGATGGATGATGGCTCTAATGTTTCTTGGATGTCTTCCTTCCATTGATGGTGATGTTTCAATGAAGTTGACCACACGGTAACAAATGAAAAAGGTCCAGGAAGTGGTGCAACACAAAACAAAAAGTACGTAAAAGAAGGGCACAGACACGTGGATTGCAGGCTGTCGCCCCTTTCGCTCTCTCTACCAAAGGAGGCTGACATTTAATCGGATCTACCGAACAGTCTGGAAATTCATGAGTCTTTAACACAGAATCATGTGTGGACGAAGTTGTTGTTCCCTTGTGATCCCTAGGGTTAGTAAAATGGTCCCAACAATTCGTTCACGTGGTTCCCACACAAAAAAAGATGGATGAAGTAAACACGTGGCAATTTAGCGTGTTTACTCTTGGACAGATGGACTTTTTTTCTTCGTCGCAGCGATGAAATATCTTAGAGGTACCCCACACAGTCACACCTCCACCAATGGTAACAATGTAGATCTCTTATTATGGGGCTCAGGTGTAGAATCTCTTAGTTCGAGCAGATACCGCTTTTCACTCTGAGATTTAGTGCTGTACAATCTGAGTCCAGACTGGTGCCGAGGTTGTTTTCCAAGGCACCAACACTGGTGCTGAAAAGAATGGTTTAACAGGCAAGACGAATGCAGGCTGCTATACTTATTTTATTGATCACAACCATCGAAAATACATTAAAATAGGGAAGAGTTGCAAGTGTGGCATGCTTTCGCCACTAGACCATTAGATGAGTTATTTCAGGTTTTAATATCAAAAAATGGACCCAGAATAATGTATATATCAAAGTACAGCCTTTTATACCTAGGGCCTGTGTACACCTTTACAGGTGCCGCCATGCCCCAGGGACAATGCTTCGATGGGTATCCATCTCCAATCAATATGATTGACCAGTGGTCACCAAAATATAGAAATATGACTTATTCTATTTAAAGACCAATATTCCCAGAAAAATACAACCCCATTGACTTAATGCTGAGGCTTATCAAGTCAATCTCTTTGTATTAAGGGGTGGGACTGGGAGAAAAAGGGGACCCAAGACCCAAGACAGGATATTGGCATCGTCATCAGCGGATGGAACTGGGTCAATCCTCTGTACGTGAGTACAGATGGTTGACAAAGTTCCAGGCCACTCTAAAAGTAAACAAACGATCCAAAAAAACTAAGCGAGCCAGGATCGCTCCTGGACGTATCGTTTCAATATATTTCCTTTTAGAATTCAGGGTTTCATTGTTGGTACTTGTTAACGAAAATCCAAACAGTCCATAAAATATAAGAAACGGAGAAACATTACGAGCAAATATTGCACTGTTCTTAAACTGGATGTTGTAATCTTCACAATTCTCATTATTTATAAATGAATCAATTATACTTTTTAGTTGCATTTTCTTCAACAAATTAATTGTTTTTAAAGAGACAATATTTTTCAAATTTGAACCAACAATGTGTAAAATGTTACGGACAGACATATTCTCAGATGCTTAAATGTGTTTGTTGCAGAACGATGCAATAATTAGTCTACTTGTTCTTATGGAGCCATCAGTTTTAAACATAAATTAGCGCAAAATGTGATGCAATGTTTTGCACATTTGTGAAATCAATCATTACACATTAAATCGACCAAAAAAATCGCATAGTAACGTTAAGTGCCCCACATTTCAAAAACTTAAGGAATGCTCTTAGCAGCTCGTTGGCACCTTTAATAAATGTCTAACATATCGTTTATATTTTTAATAACACATGGCATTAGAGATATATTAAGCCAGGTCTGTGTGTGTGTGTGTAACATCGGAATTTATATAAATTTCAATGAATGAACCGCTTTTTTTCTCTCAAAGTCAAGAACCTCATGATATTAAATTGGAGAGGGGAAAAGGTTGGAAAGTGTAGAGGGGTGACTGAAATTATAATGAAAGGAGTAAAAAAAGAAACAAACGACGCGCATGCGCACACCAGAGAAAAAGAAAAACTCATTTTCTCTTTTAAATATAAAAAGGGGAGGGGATAATAGTAGCGAAATTAAACTAGAATTTATCACAGGCAATTGTGCCCAGCATTAGAATTTTTTTTGCTCCGCCCTTTTATGAATGTCATCAATTTCTAATTGGGTTTGTTACTTGGTCTGACGTCATAAAAGGGCGGAGGAAAAGAAATTCTAATGCTGGGCACAATTGCCTGTGAATTTTGCTCCCGTCATTTATGACGGGTTACCCCACTAGTGTTTTAATAATTTAATAGTTTAAGAAATTGCATGTTAAAAGCTACATTGTGCAAGCCCAACATTTTACTTGATATCATTTTAGTTAATTGTTCAAACCTATAAGCTCACACGGAGCAGACTGTGTGGATTGATAACATTATTGCAGCATAAAATCATAATTATGTGGAGTCAATGCAGTTTATTGTGAATATATAATTACTAGTGGGGTAACCCATCATAAATGACGGGAGCAAAATTCACAGGCAATTTTGCGCATGCGCGTCGTTTTTTCCTTTTTTTACTCCTTTCATTTCAATTTCAGTTTCCCCCTTCCACTTTTCCCCCCTCCACGTTTCTCTCTCCCCTACACTTTCCCCTCACCCCTCCTACTTTTCTCTCTCTCCCCTTCTACACTTTCCAACCTTTTCCCCTCACCCCCTACCACTTTTCTCTCTCTCTTTCCCCCCTTCTACACCTTCTACACTTCCCCCCCCTTCTCAACATATAGTTGACCTTGAGAAAAAAAAAGGTTCATTTATTCAAATTTATATAAATTCCGAGGTGCTTCAATGGTTTTTGTTACTCCACACACACAAACAAACACACAGACCTGGGATTTTATATATAATAATAATAATAATAATTGTGTTTTTTTTTTTCATTTTGTACAGTTGTTAATATAATAAATAGGTGCACATTATACTGTATCCTTTTTATTTTGTATATTATTAACTAATGTCATTTTAAACATTATACATATAATATCCCAGGTCTGTGTGTGTGTGTGCGTGCGTGCGTGCGTGCGTGCGTGCGTGCGTGCGTGCGTGCGTGCGTGCGTGCGTGCGTGCGTGCGTGCGTGCGTGCGTGCGTGCGTGCGTGCGTGCGTGCGTGCGTGTGTGTGTGGAGTAACACTGTACAAAAACCTTGAAGCACGTCGAAATTTATATAAATTTAAATAAATGAAGAAATGAACAGCTTTTTTTTTCTTCTCAAGGTCAACTATATGTTGCACCCTTCTCATCCAAGAACCCCATGATATTAAATTGGAGAGGGAAAAAGGTTGGAAAGTGTAAAGGGGTGGAGGGAGAGAGAGAGAGAGAAACGTGGAGGGGGAAAAAGTGGGAGGGGGTGACTGAAATTGAAATGAAAGGAGTAAAAAAGGAGAAACGACGCACATGCGCCTGTGAATTTCGCTCCCGTCATTTATGACGGGTTACCCCACTAGTTGTTTAGTGTTTTTTGTTAACCACTTCACTACCAAAAGGACCACCTGATGTATTATTATTATTTGAACAATCAAAATGCAATTACGTCAATGCAAAATTAAAAATACATTACAACTCTAATTTAATAGTTCCCCCCCCCCACCCCCGCAATTGTCCATTATCCCATTATACATGGCCATCCAAAGTTTAGAAATAAAAGCTAAGAAACAAGGGGGTCGTTCCTGCACCCCTTTTAATTCCTAAGTCCAAACTCATAAAGCAATTGAAAACACTTCATTAACTATGATCTGCTATTTGTCAACTTAAGATTTCTTTTTTTTTATCCAATCAAAATATTGCAGCAACATTACATGAAATTGAAATTTAATTAGTCAAAACCACAGGATAGTAATACTATTTAAAAGATTACTTTAAAAATCCTTGAAACTTTGTAATACTTTTAAAGAAAACGGTCTCATATTTACCACTTGATGCCAATAAACAACTTCTCCCATTTCATGCACTTCGAAATAAAATCTAAATTGTTTATAAACATCAAAATTATATCATTTGAAACAGTAGTTCTATTTTAAATTCATTCAGAACCTTAATATGCTCAGTTATATCTTTATTTTTGTGATAATACTATTGCTAGCCTATGTGGTTTCTGTAAAGAAGAACCTTCCACCTGGACCATGTTGTTTACCCATAGTTGGTTATATACCATTTCTTGGTAAAAATCCAGTGTTAACATTGACCAATTTGAAGAAAAAGTATGGAAATGTAGTTCGAGTGAATTTAGGATTGAGCAACGTCATCTTTCTTAATGACTATGAAGCCATGAAAGAGGCGTTTGTTAAAAAAGGAGACAGTTTCAGTGGAAGGCCACGTTTATTCATTCCAGAGACACTTTTCGAAAAAAACAGTAAGTATTGATTACTTTTTCGTCTGAAACAATTATTATATTTATCAGGCATTTTTCCAATGTGCCGCTTAGTTTGTGTTTTCGTTTTTCCCATTAAAAGCCTATAGGTAAAAAGCCTTAGTTTCATGTGCCATGAGACGCGGTCAGTTTAGTGGTTTCAGAGTTGCTTAAATGGTTGGTTTGTAGCAACTAAACGGCAATTCGAAACATCATGAATTTACCTTTAATACGCCCAATTTTTTTTTAAACTAAAAAAGTCATTTTAAAAATCAAGAGGCGGCTAGCAAAATGGATATTTTTGAAGTCAATGATCTTTAACGTGGTTCAAGCAATTTAGCATAATTCAAAATTGTATAAAATACAAACCGCCTTTGAGTATTTGCAAAATACGATGTTAATACCTGGCCAAAACGTTCAAGAAGAGATTACAAGAACCTATAGTTTGTTTTTGGAACCATCGAATTTCGCTTAACATTGCGTCTATGATGTTATGCAGCACGTGCAAACTAAGTTGTCTAGGTTCTTAAGGGACTGATTTTATGATGACAATCGATAAAAGTTTAAAAATCGCACAAGAAAATTAAACGAAAGATTTAATAATAGAGTTAATATTAGAAAATTAAAAAGAGTAAAATTACACATTTTTAGGTGGGAAAAAAAAAGGAAAGTAAGAAAATGTTTTTTTTTTAAGAAGGAATAACGTGCACTGCAGGTACAGGAAAGATAGTAGACCTACATTAATAAAGGGTAACTTTCCCAGACATTTTTTTTAAATAAACTGGGATCCTAGAAAGAAATTGGGACACTTCCTGAGATTCTCGGAAATTCCAGGAAATTTAAAATAGAATAGATATTTATTATATGTTGCTAACATGTAAACGCATTTTACTAAAATATTTTATACCGAATAACTTTCAGATATCATATTTACTGATGGACCATCGTGGAAACAGCAAAGACGTTTCTCAATGCAGACCTTAAGAGACTTTGGAGTTGGTCGAACTTCCTTAGAAACAATTGTGATGGAACAAGTGGATAAATTAACAGAGCACTTGAAAGCAAACAATGGAAAGCTAGTGCCAATCAATCAATTATTCTTTGTTCCAGTCATGAATGTAATTTGGGGAATAAGTGCCGGTAGGATACATCTTGTCATTATTCGGCCACGCCTTAACGATTTTACAAACACTTTAAATTCATCTTAGGAAAGACATTCAGCGTCACAGATGAGTACATCAACAGTTTTAAGGCTGCTTTCGATGATCTCAATAGTGTGGGAGTATGGAATATTATCAACTTTTTACCGATACTTCGTCACTTCTTTCCTGGAGGATTGGGATACAATAAAGTTAAAAAAAGCACACAAAAAATAAAGCGGTACATAGCAGAAGAAGTGGACAATCATATCAAGAACTTCGAAGAAACAAAAATGAAAGACTTTATGGATCATTACTTGTCAAAAATACTTTCGAAAAAAAAGGAAGAACAGGATTTACCACCTTTCAGTAGTAAGCAGAATTCAAAATGGTAATGTGTTATATGTGTCTCGTTGTTAATTTTCTAAATAATTACAGAAAGTGGTTTAGCTGGCACCGTTTTCGATTTGTTTATAGCTGGTTCAAACACGACAGCAAACTCCTTAGCCTTTGCATTCCTGTATATGGCATTAAGACCAGAAATGCAAAAGAAAGTTCAAGAAGAGCTCGATAAACATATATCGAAAGACTCGTATTTGTCACAATCATCAAAAATACTGTAAGAGAATCCGAATAATGCAAGCAGGGTCGGCTGAAGGGTTTCATGCGTCCTTAGGCGACGTTTAACATTTTCGCCACTGCAGGCTGCATCTTAAGGTTGTCCAAACACTAGACCGACCGAATCGGTTCGTAACCAAACGCATGCCTGATGCTGTCTTCACACAGAGCCCATTCCGTGTACAATGAGAGTGGGTTTACCTGTTGGATTCTTTGGTTTTTTTTATTCCATCCAAAATTTTTCTTTCCGATTGATGCCGGTCAAGCGTGAAACATCCTTTAGGCGAGACTTAAAATTTTTCGCCTCAATTGTATTCTATACAATCCGTCCGTCTACCTATCCATCACCTTGCCTACCAACAACCTTACCAGTCTTACCTATCCCCCCCCCATTCTAACCCCCAGAGCGATGCAAAATTGTATGTTTTTGTTTAAATTAAAAACTAAAAATGACCTTTTTCCCTGGGACTTTTGGGCTCCAGGCGACCACCTAATTTAGCCTAATGGACAGGCCGGCCCTGAATACAAGTACAACTTATTATCTGTAAAGAATGCATTTGGTTTCATGAAAGAAAATGGTTTACGTATTCAGGGTACCTTACACTGAAGCTACACTTTTGGAAATACAACGATATGCAAGTTTGGCTGGATTGACAGTTCCGCATCGTACAACAAAAGACACAACACTAATGGGATACGACATACCTAAAAATACAACTGTAATTGGCAACCTGTATGCAATACACAATAACAAAGAATATTGGGGAGACCCAGAAGTGTTTCGACCAGAACGATTTCTTGATGAATTTGGTAAAGTTAAGAAAGACGAACACCTTGTTCCATTTTCAGCAGGTAAATAACAATACATATAAAAAAATCATCAACATCAACATCATCATCATCATTTCCTGCGCCTTATCGTGAATATTCAGGGTCAGCTTTACGGGTTCTAGCTCTCCAGTTCTGTAACAGGAGTCTTTTCTAGGGCTCGTACAGGCACTGGCAGCGTAAGAACTTTACGAAGAGCTAGTTTATAACACTGGTTACCTTTACTATTGTTGAATCGGTCGGGTCGTTTCTCACAGCTAAAGCTTCTTGACGTGAAGAACACTTTTATTAGGAATCTACAAGGTTACAAGAATGAATTGCAATAGTATTAATGAAAAAAGTCGGGGTCTGCGCCCCCAGACCCCCTGCAACAACTTAATGTTACTGAACAAAACCTTCGAACTGTTCCTACTATTTTCTGACTGTTCTTACCGTTGTTCGGACCGCTCTGCCGTTCAACAAAATAGCACTCTCTAAAAAATTTCTATGCA
Organism: Brachycybe producta; assembly: GCA_036925085.1. Classification (NCBI taxonomy): domain Eukaryota; kingdom Metazoa; phylum Arthropoda; class Diplopoda; order Playtdesmida; family Andrognathidae; genus Brachycybe; species Brachycybe producta. The sequence goes on along the minus strand of JAUPFP010000005.1, from coordinate 4,072,054 downwards.
CAATAAACGAAATGAAAGTCGATTTATTTTCGAAAATAACTGAATAAATTAAGCGAGTGATTCGAAATCACTTGCTTAATTTATTCAATTATTTTTGAAAATACATCGACTTTCATTTCTTTTTTTTGCGCCCCAAAAACTTCTGCGCCCCCCCCCCCCCTCCCGCAGTTGCGGGTATGGCGGTTCCCTAGCTACGCCCATGGTCTGAGTATTTTATTTGCATTGTACCCTTTATAACTGGCAAGCATTTCCCTATATGCTACCTGGGGAGGCACCCGATGGGGGACCAGCAACCCCACATGGGATACAAGAAAATATAAAACTTATTTTATTGTACTGACAAAGTGACATTATTTTTACAAAACAGGTCCTCGTATGTGTTTGGGAGAGACGCTAGCCAAATTGGAACTGTTCATGTTTTTTACAGCCATTCTACACCGCTTTACATTCGAAGTGAATCCTGGGGAACCGAAACCAACAGAAGAACCTGTTTTTGGTGTACTTACTAAGCCACGTCCATTTTCATGTATTATTAAATATCGTTAATATTTTATGTGTTCCATCTACGCGGATTAAATCTTCATGGATAGAATTTCACCCTATATATATAGCTACATTGAGGGTTGGATGTGGACTATTTCAAATTGATAACCGTGTATCCCTTCTGTATTCTTCTCTATTCTGTGACTGTACTACTTATCAGAAAAAAATTACTTATAATGTAAATAAGTTTTTTCTTTTTAATTAAATGAAAGCTAACATACCGGAACATTTGTCAAAACAAAAAAAAAATTTTTTTTTCATAAATAAATAAAAATAATTTTTATGCCCACTCCTCATATATTCGTGGCAAAAATTTAATTTATGCAGAAAACAACGCTATCCGAGCAGAATGAACGAATCATGAGTAACGTAAGGCTCCATATAATATTGTGAAGGACCCTTCTCGACCGGATGAAATCTGCTTATTTGTGGACACGAGACGAGTTTGAACTCGTTTTGAAAGTGATTGGCTAGGGCACTTATCCTATATGGTCCGGGAGGACTAGGCAAATATAATACCCTTTTGACTTCCTCACTAGCATTTAAAAGGACTTTTACAGTTTCGAGGATCTTTTGTCATCTGTATCCCGTCAGGCTTGTACCCAATAAATCACCTTTGAAGATCGGATGGACTGCTTTTCCATTGTAAAATCCAGGTTTGCACCTGCTCGTCATCTTGGAGATGATGACTAGGTGAAAAGCTGAAATGACGATGATGTTCACAACCATGAAAATAAATAAAGAAATTCACCACTTTTAAAATGAGAAAATAACTTGTTAATCCCAGTATAAAAGTCGAACTGATAACTCTTCTTAACACACATAAAAATAAACTTACATAAAATATTAGAATCTAGAAAAAATTGGGCATAGGTTTTCTGTTTAAAACGATTGAACACTGATTACAAAAATACAACTCTTTATATATATACCCTGAGAATACACCAAATATTAGTTGGCAGATTCTCAGGGTACCTTTTCAATTGGTTACTTAAAAAGTCTTGGGCCCAAATGGACCAATCAATGGATTGGTTCAGTTGGCCAAGATCCAGAACATCATTGTTCACATAATTAAGGTGCGAACTTCTAATAACGAAAACAAAATCGCATTGAAAATAGATAAATCCATTCAAGTGGAAAACGAATACAAAAGAAAAAATGGTGACTCACAACTTAATCAAACGTAATATGGGTCAAACAGCACCAAAAGCGCCGGATGGCCCAGAAGCAAAACGTGTTACAGGCCCCAACAAAAGCGTAAATGAGCGCTAAAAATGCAAAAAATAAAACGTACAAGGGCCCGAAACGTCTCAATATTGCCTATTAATGGGGCGACTGAATAAGCGCCAAATTGAACAAACGCCAAACTGAATAAGCGCCAAATGGAACAAACGCCAAACTGAATAACCGCCAAATTCTTGGCTTTTATTCAGTTTGGCGTTTCTTCCATTTGGCGCTTATTCAGTTTGGCGTTTTCTTAGTTGTTCTGCAAGTGGGGGCTAATGATGTGTGTAGACAGTTTGGAGGGGAAGTTTTAGATGGGCTAGCAGACTTAGTAAAGCATACTTTATGTTGTAGGGCTAGAGTTACTGTTAAAGTTAGTGCTATTCCTGAGAGGTGAGTTAGGGGTGATATACAGTGCGTTTCATATATATAGACGCACCCCAAAAATTGGTTATAACTCGAGTTATAGTCAATGGATTCACCTGAAATTTTCAGCATAAAGAGATCATCTTATATTCTAAACTTTCTGCTAGGCAGAAATTTTTTTCTTTAAAAGGTAAAAATTAAAAAAATTAAAAACTGGAAAATGACCGTTTCATAATTATAGACGCACTAATGAACTTTTCACTTTTATTAATTATTGTGACAAAATAACATGCTGAATCATTAAAAATAGTAAGGTATACGACTGTTATGATGTTTCAAAACTTAAAACATTCTTTTTTACAGAATTAAACAATATTTATAAGCAAATTTACCGAAATTCTACTGAAAAGGAGCTAAAATGGCAATTTTCAGCTTTGATATTGTATTATCATGATGGCAATCTGCTTAATCATCATGTACAATGATGTCCCAAACGTTTTCATCAGGATTTAAGTCCGGGAGACACGCCGGCCATTCGAGAGTGGTGATATTTTGGTTCCGTAACCATTCCTTCGTTAGGTTATTGGAGGAAACTGGGCCATTTTCTTGCTGGAATACTAAGCAAATGCTATAGAAGCGATGTAATATGGCAGTACATACCCTCGTAACATTGTCTGATAATCACTGATATTTATTTGGGTTGAAATAAATGCTAAGCTCGCGTTTCAAAAACTAAGCTGCTCGTTTGAAAGGCACTAAATGTTCCCCATAATATTAGGCTCCCCCACTGCCGAAATTTTGTTTTGGAAAATATTGTGCTTTTCTCGTAACATCCTTCCAATATGAAGAAAGAAAAAAAAACCGTCAGAATCATCGAGATTGAATTTTTTCACGCACTCAGATATGTCGGTGGTGGTGGCCTAACAATATGCGAAGTATTTAGCGCATTTGAACCAACCAAAAAATAATGTTTATTATCAGACAATATTATGATAGTGTTTACTGACCTGCCAAAGTCGATTTCCTAGCGTTAGCTTAGCATTCGAGCAAGAAAATGCACCAGTTCGCTCCAGTAATCTAAGGAATCAATGGTTACGAAACCAGAATATCACCACTCTCGAATGGCCAGGGTGTCCCCGGACTTAAATCTTACAGAGAACTTTCGGGACAACATCATACAATAATGATTTACAGATTGCTATGATTATACTACAATAGCAGAGTTGAAAAGTCCCATTTTAGCTGTTTCGGGGTAGAATTTCTGCAAATTTGCTTATAAATATTGTTTAATTCTGTAAAAAAGAATGTTTTAAGTTTTGAAACATCATAACAGTTGTATACCTTACTATTTTTAATGATTCAGCATGTTATTTTGTCACAATAATTAATAAAAGTGAAAAGTTCATTAGTGCGTCTATAATTATGAAACGGTCATTTTCTAGTTTTTAATTTTTTTAATTTTTACCTTTTAAAGAAAAAAATTTCAGCCTAGCAGAAAGTTTAGAATATAAGATGATCTCTTTATGCTGAAAATTGCAGGTGAATCCATTGACTATAACTCGAGTTATAACCAATTTTTGGGGTGCGTCTATATATATGAAACGCACTGTAGTTACTCGTAAGGCACGTTATGTAAATGATAGATTAATTGAAGCATGTAGTAAGGTGGGGGCCCAGGTAATAGACTGGAGGGCAGCTATGCTCAATTTTGGGGGTTCCTGGAGTAAGGATGGGTTTCATTTTAATTACAGGGCTGGTAGGATTGTGGGTAAAAAGATAGGTGATTTTGTTAAGCATTTTTTAGGGTAAGGTTTTGGGGTTTAGGTGCAAATGCTTTAGGGGGGGTTGATACTAATATGAATGCTCCACAGCTTGTTGCTGGGAGCAATAGTTCCTTTGTTTCAGGTATTATTTCTTCAAACACTGTCCAGGAAGAAAATCATTTAGGAAAACACACTTCAGCTATACCTTCACATGTAAAGGTTATGGTGGTTAACTGTAGGAGTCTACGAAACAAAGTTCCTGAGTTCATTGCGGCAGTTGAGGAGACTGGTTGCAATATAATTCTTGGTACAGAGTCATGGCTTGATGATACTGTTAATAATGGGGAAATATTTCCAGATGGTTTCACAGTGTACCGTAGAGACAGGGTTGGTCGTTCTGGAGGTGGGGTTTTCATAGCTATTTCACAAATATTTCATAGTTGCAGGGAAACAAGTTTTGAAACAGACTGTGAAATAGTATGGTGTAGTTTAAGGCTAAAGAATGGTAAAAAGGTGTTTTTATATTCTTTCTATCGGCCACCGGGATCCTCCATAGCAGATGTCACTAGTGTAAGAACTTCTTTGGACACTCTTCATCGTAAATACCATAGCCCAATCATTATTTTAGGAGGTGATGTAAATTTTCCAAACATCAACTGGGAAATGCATACGGTGATCAGTGGCAGTGACAAGCTATTAGCAGTTTCATTTTTAGATAGTATGAATACTTATTCTATGGAACAGGTTGTAACTAAACCAACCAGAAATGACAAAATTCTTGATGTAGTACTGACTAATAGTCCGGAGTTATTATCCAATGTTAGGGTATCAGGGGGAATTAGTGATCATCAGATTATCTTATGTGATGTTAATGCATGTGTGGAAAAAATTTCTGATAACCTCAGAAATTTTTAATTATTTTAAATGTAGTGTTTCTTTTTAACAAATATAATTGGGATGGTTTTAAGTCACATTTGATAGATAATTTTCATAAATTTAAAGAATGTTTTCATCCTCAAAATGTGAATTTGAATTGGTCACGATTTCATAGTTTAATTTTAAGTGGGTCTTCCTCCTTTATTCCAACCAAGGTAGTTAGAGACTGTGCCACACCAGTATGGTACACTAGCAAAGTTAAAAGGGCTCTTCGTAAGCAACACTTATGGAGGAATAGGGCTAGAAATCACCCAAAATTAGTGAATTGCAATGAATTCCGTATTGCACGCACAGCAGCGAAACGGGAAATCTTGTTAGCTCACGATAATTTTAAAACAGAACCAACACGCTTGGAGAATGGTTAAAAACGGACCCAAAATTATTTTGGCGTTACATCAAGAACTCTAGGCGAAGTAGAGAATCTATTCCTTCTCTGGTTGACACAAATGGGGAGCTTGTTTCAGATCCAGTAGGGAAAGCTACCTTATTAAATGAACAATACAAGAAGGTTTTCACAATTGATGATGGCATACCACATGAGGGTTTTCCTTCAACATCTCTTTTTATGGATCAAATTGTAATAACTGCAGATGGGATAGTCAAGCAACTTCTAAAATTAGACTCAAATAAAACCTGTGGTCCAGATGGGATGTATGCTATCATTTTAAAAAATCTTGCACAAGAGTTGGGTCCATACCTTCAGTTAATTTTTCAATAGAGTTTAGATGTAGGTATTGTACCAGATATGTGGAAATTAGCTAATGTTAGCCCAATTTTTAAATCAGGAGACAAGTCTCAGGTAACTAATTACAGACCCGTGTCTTTAACCTCGATAGTTTGCAAGGTCCTTGAACATATTATATATTCCTCCTCAATGAATTTTCTTATGGAAAACAATCTTTTGTGTGATAACCAGCATGGGTTTCTTAGGGGGCGTTCATGTGAAACCCAGCTTATTCTTTTAGTTGATGACCTTCAGAAAATTTTAGACAAAGGCAGTCAGATAGATTTGGTTTTTCTTGATCTCTGCAAGGCAATTGACACAGTTTCTCACTCAAAACTAATGACAAAAATTAGTGGGTATGGATTGGGTGAACAGGTGTATAAATGGGTGCATTCTTTTTTGAGTGATAGGAAACAAAGGGTTGTTGCAGGTGAGTCTGAATCTGACTGGATAGGGGTTACATCAGGGGTTCCTCAGGGTAGTGTGTTGGGTCTGCTTCTGTTTCTTTTGTATATTAATGACCTCAGCAGTCAAGTTAGCAGCAATTGCCGGCTATTTGCAGATGATACAATAATTTATCGTGAGGTTACCTCTGACAATGATTGCCATATTATTGATAGTGACTTGAAAGCAATAGAGGCATGGTGTTCTAAATGGCAACTTCAACTTAATAAGAGAAAATGTTGTGTAATGAGGGTAGCTAGGGGAAGGAATCCAATAATATTTCCATATAGAATAGGGGCCATTCCACTTAATAACGTAGATTCTTATAAATATTTGGGGGTAACGATTACAGCTAAACTTTCTTGGAAGCTGCATGTTGAACAGATTATTTCCAAGTCTATGCAGATGCTTAGGTTTAGTCAACGCGTTCTAAGAAGGTGTCCCAGGGAGGTAAAATGTATATCATATCAATCATTAGCACGTCCCCATCTAGAATACTGCAGCTCTGTGTGGAATCCCCACACTGAGGACTTAGGTCACTCTATAGAAATGGTCCAATGCAGGGCTGCTAGGTTTGTTTGTGGTAAATATGGATATGCCGACAGTGTAACTAAAATGCTTTCAGAGCTTGGTTGGGATAGTTTACTTGCAAGACGTTCAGATTTTAGTCTTAATATCTTTAATCGAATGCTAGAAGGCTCTTGCCCTAAACCTACTTCAAGTAAACTTTGCAGGGCATTATATTTGGGTAGGGGTGACCACTCTAATAAAGTTGGAGAGATTTTTGCACGAACAGATTCTTATTACTGCTCATTTGTCCCGAGGGCAATTCGACAATGGAACTCGCTTGCCGGGGATTTTGTGCAGGGAAAACATATTTTATGGGAGTCATAATTTTGTTTTGCTTTGACAATGCATATATTTGCAGCATTAAAAAATATTGAAATTGTTGTTGGGTTTATATCATTAGGGTTTGATATTTTCTGGTTTTGACAATGCATTTTCTATGCTGCACTTGGACTCTTGTCCCTCTGCCATAGGCCTTTATGGCTGCTTGCAGAGTAATTTTTCAAATTCAAATTCAAATACCATAATGAGCAACAGAACAATGCAGGATCGAATTTATTGCATGCCTGTAGTGATTGCCCACACCCAACGGGGAGGGGAGGTGATGGGGACCATCACATTGTGAACCCAAAGATCTCAAGAAGAGTAGTTGGATAGAAAGACCTAAATGTTTCATTTACGAGTGGTTTGTTCAAAAAGTAACCGAACTTTATTTTTTTAAACTTTATTATTAATTTTATAGATTATTAGTCCTTGTCCCCTTCAAAGTACCCCCTCCCCTATTCACACACTTTTCCCAGCGGTGTTTCCATTTCGCAAAGCAGTCCTGGATAGCTTCATTTGAAATGGCCTTTAAGGTCTGTGGCGAATTTGCTTTGATGTCATCAATTGTCTGAAAACGGCGTCCTTTCAGCACTGATCGAGGTTCTTGCACCCGCACACTCAGCTTTGTCAATCAGATTACTGTCCTCCCACAGCCTCCTTACTCGCCAGACCTGGCTCCTTGCGATTTTTTCTTATTTCCGAAATTAAAATCAGTGCTGAAAGGACGCCATTTTCAGACTATTGATGAAATCAAAGCAAATTCGCCACAAACCTTAAAGGCCATTTCAAATGAAGCTATCCAGGACTGCTTCGCGAAACGGAAACACCGCTGGGAAAAGTGTGTGAATAGGGGAGGGGCTTACTTTAAGGGGACAAGGACCAATAATCTATAAAATTAATAATAAAGTTTAAAAAAATAAAGTTCATATACTTTTTGAACATACCTCTGTATTTAAAGTAGATAACTACTAAATGACAATTTTACTTTTTACAATGTTCTCAGCTTTTTCAGAGTAAATGTGCTCAATTTTTTTCATTTGAAAACACACTAAAATTCCATTAATTATACAGTGCAGTACAATATTCAAGATTTAAAGTTCATAAATGAATTATTTATTTTTTATTTTGCAACACTTGTTAATTTTTTAATTAATTAATATTAATTTATTTGTAAAATAATAGTATATTTTAAGTTTCACTTACATTTGTGAAAATAAATTTAGAAAAGTTTTTTAATATAAATTCCAATCAGTTTTTAAAAGTTTTGGAAATAGGAGCTCAGTAACAGCTTTCCAGGTTAGGAAACACACATCTTCACAGTGAAAAGTACTGGGATTTTATTTATCGCTATAATCAAGCATGTCAGGAGTCATGTTGTCAAAAATCTATCAATTTTTCTTTCTAAATTTAAAGTCAGTTAATGTAATTTTGCAACATCCTGTACAGAAACTTTATTTTCATAAAAATGCATTTCATATTTTCAGACTACCTTACACAGAAGCCACAATATTTGAAATTCAACGTTATTCTACAATTATTCCATTGGGAGTTACCCATCGCACAATAAGAACTACAACACTAATGGGATATGACATCCCAGAAAACACAACTGTATTGTCCAACCTGTATGCAATACACAGTGACAAAGAATATTGGGGAGACCCAGAAGTGTTTCGACCAGAACGATTTCTTGATGAATTTGGTAAAGTCAAAAAAGACGAGCATCTTGTTCCATTTTCTTTGGGTAAGCAACATGTAAAAACATGAATAAACAGAAATTTATAAAAAAATGTCACAACGATTTGGTGAAGAAAAAAAGCCAACACGAAAATTGTGCACAGAAAAAAACCAAGTGTCATAACAAGCATGCAGATTACTGCTAGAAAAATGAGCTTTTTTCAAACAAGAAGGTTTGTGTGAGGTTACAATTTAACAAAAATTTAAAGCCAAGTATGCACTTGGATACAAAGTCACGCGACAATGTATCAGGACTGTTTGGCAATTGTCGAAATATACAGATACGAGACTTTGTTTCTAGACAGTGTCCATACCTAACGGCAGTTGCGCATCTATCCGATTTCTTCTAGATAATTCATTTTTTTTTAACAATTTGATATTATGCTAATCAGGTCCTCGTCTATGTTTGGGAGAATCGCTGGCAAGATCGGAATTGTTTTTGTTCTTCACAACCATGCTACGCCGCTTTAGATTCGAACTGAATCCTAATGAACCGAAACCAACAGAAGAACCTTTTGTTGGAGGAATGCATAGACCATATCCTTTTTCGTGTATTATTAAATGCCGTTGATAATTTATGCGAACCAACATATAAGCAAAACATGCAGCTCTATAGTTTGTTTTACAAAATATACGCCAAAAAGGCATATTTTTATAAATAAAATTAATAAACGCTGTGTTTTTTTTAATGAAAAACAAAAACTACCTCAAAACATAAATACTAGACGACATGCTTATAATCTTGGGGGAAACATTGAAGCAGCCACATCTTTTATCATGGGGCCACTGTCAGCGATGAATTATTTTTTTACGTATTTTTAAGAGCATTATAATGGATATTTTCTTATTTGGGCGTACTCAATTTAGTTTAACATAAAGAGTTAAAAATTTGCGATTTTGACAGTTTTTAAAAATATAACTATTTACCAATTTGTTGTCATTCTATTACTCGATCAGCATATACTAAAGGTGAACATTGGACTTTGAAATATTAAAATTGGACTATTTTAAATATGAAAAATAAACATAATTATTGCCACAACTGTGTATTTTGAAAATTAACATTTTTTCTTTAACATTGGGTCTATGGGCCCAATATAAAAACGATGGGATTTGGGATTACAGGAGGATAAGATGTTGCTAAAAGGTCCAAAACTTAGGCATCGAATTCAATCCTGGAACGACTCTCAGATGTCCAGACTTGGGTTGCCCGAATTCTCAGTGAATTCGAGGAACCAAGTTGAACCATGAGAAATTGGGAAAAAAAGGTAATATTCTCAGCCCAGGGTAATGATTGTATGAGCTTTTGACGGCGACCTCATAATTTTTACCACCTTATGATGACGTTTTCCATAACTTGTTTCTTCTCCTGATCGCGCAGTGACTGCATGAAGAAGATTTCAGTTACAGAAATAGTCGGATAGAGATCGATTGTGTGAATCCTTCTGTGCAGGGGTGTAGTCTTTGCAGAAGGATGGTGACCATCTCTCCTGGTCGACGCTGATGTACATCTTCCTGTTGTTACCAGATGATGTTGTAGCTCCTCCAGGATCTGTATGTCTCCTTGCCTTGTGGTGTCTCCGGCTTGCCTAGAGAAAGATTAGTTTCCAGACAAATAGGCAACGCAGTTTTTCATTATAAATGCTTTATTCATTCTTGTACAGAAACTCAGATTACAAGAATAAATTGTTAGATTAAAGGTGCGTCCTCGGGCCCATGATGTGGTACGGATATAGAAATCAATCGTAATACAAAAGTTGAGCAAGTAAAGACGATAAACAACGAGGAGCATGGTCCTTTTATACCTTGGACCTGTGTACACCTACAAGGTGTAACCAGGTCCAAGTTACCATGGTCCAGAGAGTATCAATCCACCACTTCGATATGAGTCAGAAGTATGAGTCAAAAAGGGAGGGAGAGACAAGCAGGAGTTATTTACCCCCCAGGCTATGGTTTTGGCAAGATCACGAGTTACTGGGTGTTACAGTTGGCCCAGTTGGTCACTTATTGAGCCCTGAAGTGAAAGTTACCCCTCCCTAGAGACCGAACGAAAGTGCCATGTGACTTATGTTTGAGGACAGTTCAGAAATAGAGATTAAACTAAAGTTCAGTTCGAGTTTGCAATGAAAAGATATATTCTAAAAAATATATATATATATGCACAACAATGTAACCATGATAAAATGTATTATACAAAAGTAAAGAAAACTCTTGCTACCTAAAGTGTTGTGTGTGTTTGTCAAGTTTATTTTTCCAAATAGTGGAACTATAAAGAGGCTTTAGCCCACTATTCAGCCACCAACAGAAGCACTCAGAAACAACCTGAGTCCCTCTGCTTGGGACCATCAGGCCGGGCTAAAACAAGGACTAGTGACATCGAAGTCATCACGCATCTATACATAAGATTCCCAAGAGTACAGGTCTTTTTCTTGGCCTTTAAAACAGCCGGATTCGAGAGACTAAAAAATCGGTCAAATCGCTTGAATTTTTAGGATGTTGTGCCCAGTTAAATCTTCATGGGCTGGTCCACCAGAGCCGGCACCACCACATCAAAATGGTGGCGAAAGGGACAGCCTCGTCACAATTTCCACAGGAAGCTCATGTAACGAAGATTGTATTTATCAACATGCTTTTAAATGGGATGAACATCCTTGTAAGTGGCCACTTAAAAGCTTGTTCATCACACTTTAATTAATGTTCATCACACTTTAATTAATGTTCATCCCATTTGAAAGTATGATCATCCCATATCCTATATGCTACATACAAAAAATAAACTTTATTTTAAAAATTAACATTTTTTCTTTAACATCAGTTCTATGGGCTCAATAGAAAAACGTTGCTAATGCTAAGTGTAGAGTTTTTTTGAAGTAAGTTCGCGATATAGTCTATTAATGTATGCATCACTTTTTCCTTTCAACCCTATGCTGTTCTTTTCATTAAGCACTGTCCCTCCATCAACTTCCGTCTATAACGGAAATGATGGAGGAAGTAGACCCAATGAAAACTTTTAACCATGTGACCCCCATTTCAATGTATAAGGATGTGTAACACCCAGCAACTCCCATTCCTGCCAAAACCATAGCCTGGGGGTAAACAACTCCCACTTGTTCCTCCCTCCTCTCTGACTCACACTAGTGAAGCACATCAAAGTGGCAGAGTGATACACTTAGGACAATGGTCACTTGGATCTGGTTACACCTCGTAAGTGTACACAGGTCCAAGGTATAAAAGGACCATGTTCCTCTTTGTTCATTGTCCTTATTCTTGCCTTTGTCTTTTGTATTACGTTGAATCAATTCCGTACCACATCATGGGCAGGAGGACGCACCTTTAATATCAAACGTTCATCTTTGTAATCTTGATGTTTCTTGGCAAAGATGAATAAAAGTGTTACAATGAGAAACTGCGTTGTCTTTATGTTCGGTAACAAGTAACTTCTCTACAGAGGCCGGAGACACCATAAAGCAGGAGACATACGATCCTGATGAAGCTATAACATCTTCTAGCGGTAATTACATTCAGGAGAAGATGCATATCAGCGTCGACAGAGAACAGGATGGCCACCATCCTTCTGCATCGATTTCACCCCCATGCAGGAAAATGATCGTAATCCAACTCCAGCCAGCTACTTCTGTGACTCGGATCTTCTTCCTGTGGGCACCATGCGATCACAAAAAGAAACGAGTCACAGAAAACACCATCTAAAAGTTGGTAAAATTATAGTGTCAATGCCAAAAGCTCACATTTGGTGGAGGTGTGGGATATGCCTCCATTTGCCTTCTCCGACCTGTCTACAGAAGCCGTCCTTTGTCTTAAGTTTCGTGATTGTGCCTCACGATCCGTCATCCGTCCTTTTTATGTAGGAGCCACGTGTTGAAAGAGGCCAGCGATCACATCAATGGCTAACCGCATGGTGTCGAATCTGTGGAACAGCGTGTTGAAAGAGACTCTGTGAATACACACATCACAGGTCAACCGTGCAATTCTGTGTCCTGTCCAGAGAGACACGTGGAGAAAGAACTTTTGTCTGCCATCTGCTTAGCACTCGGGGGAACACGGAGGCAACTGTTGTGGACACACGTGTTTCTGTCCATGTTCTGTGTTATATGTTTTATGTTTCATCGTCATCCTCTGTTACCCTAAACTCTTCTTTAAATTTTGAAGTAAAACCCACTTGACCCTCCTCCGTATCATTGGTTGGTAGGTGGGCAACACTTCAGACAAATTCTTTTTAATCTCCAAAAGGAGTTTGCTCAGCCGAAACTCTGTATCATTGTGAGGTGAGCAAACGAATAGGCCTTTAAAAGACATGTGTGTCCTTTAAATGTGCCTATTATCTTCATTCTTCATTTTAATCTTTCTAGCAAGTTTTCGTCCTAACTCCGTATTATTTTTAGGGGCTTACAAGCTAAAAACACACTTTTTCTAGCCACGTGGGACTCTCTTGTCCTCTCTTTTTTGTTCTTTGTTTCTACCATTATGCTTCCCTTGGGACCTTCTATGTCCCAAGGAATCATCTTCAAACACATCATTGTCACCTCAATGTACTTTATACAAACTTCTCCATTGGACACCATTGAAGCACCGGCCGCCACCTTGGATCGACCGGAAACTCTTCAAAAAGCACCAACGGAGTGGTTTTTCGCTCCATATGAACACTTTGTTGTATCTTCTCTTCTCTATTGAACGTTTTTCTGTTTTAAGTGTTCTCCCTCCTGGTGACCATCAAGCGCCACCTGGCAGATTTTCATCGTATTGAACATTTTCGGACATTGTAATAAATTCAACCACCGGAAGTGGCCACCACAGCACCACCTACGGACCACTTCTCTTCATTTATCATAGTTCCTCACTACTAGTGACTCTGCCCTTTTCATCCTGAACATTTCCTCAATTTAAAATTTTGAATTTAGTGGTCCGAAAGGTTGGCGACAGCTGATCTCGAGCAGTGGGCCCAAAGCACCCCTACTTACTGTACTGAACGAAAATCTAGCAAACACAACCATAACAAATAAATATGTCATTTTAAGCCTTGACAGGCGCCATTATCCTGTTCAGTACACACTCTGTTACAGACAAGATTTTAAGATGGAAATCTATGGAAAATATACTGCATCAGTAAGTTCTTTTGCTGTTTTCTCGTAAATTACTAGCACGTTTTTAAAACAGCGTTCTCTTATTTTCATTACTCGCTTTTTTTTACCTTTTTTTATGTTTAAAATCGAGTATCGCAAAACCCCTAATTCCGTTCTACTGACCAAAATAAAATTATGTGCAGAATTTCAGCTCAATCGGACATGTCTGTGGGTTCCCCAAGGGCACTCTTTGGCATTGTAAAAGTTACCCAGACCATATATTCCGACTCCACTTTTCCGGTTTTTAAACATTAAAATTGAACAAATTATGTCTACAAAGTAACTCTGTTGTTCAGGTGCCTAGGCACTTAATGTGTTTAGGTGTACTAAAATACAAAAAGAAAAGCTTCAGAACACTGGAGTTTTAATCAAACACTCGAATACTTACAAGGAAATTAAGCAAATTCTATAACACAGAAGAAAGTTCATTTTAAGACATCAATGAAACCAGGCCTTCCCTTCTTTTGCTTCTTTTGCAAAAATTGCCTGTCTTCTTCAAGAATTGTCTTAGGTGTTAATAAGGCATCATCAAGGGCTATATCAAAGAGATCGTCCAAAATGTCTAGGAAAAGCCTACGTTTCTCTAGTTCCCTATCTGATGATCGTTTTTTATGTTTTTGCAAGTTTTCCCATTCATTGCATAGTTTCAAAAGTTTTTCTACGCAGTGATCAATACGTTTGGTGGGGATTCGGGCTTTCTCCCAGAACACCAGGACTTCCTTCATTACGATCGTGGCACTATTTTTTTTAGGTAATTTTACAATTCTTGAGTTGAAAAATAAAACATTCAATACCTAGTGATTTGATGGCAGCTTAGCACCCACAATTTGGTTTTCAATTCTCCCAATGAGATTTAACTGATAATCCTTCCGGCGGCTTCTTGTAGAAACTGATGCCATATTATCGTAGATTGCAATCACAATCACTAACTCATCAACACTCAACATGCTACTACTACAATATCACTAGCTCATAAATGTAATGGGCAACAAAAGAAAAAACTTCCCAATTACAAAACAAAACAACTTCTTAAACAATATCACGAAGGCAAAGGCGAAACTGAATGTTAGCTTCCTAGCAACAATGACTGCCAAAAACGAAGGTCGCCTACTGACACAGGAGGGATAGTGTGAATCACACTGAGCTGTGAGCTTTGTGATTCACATTTCTCTGACTGTTATTCATAGTGGGAGTCAACTTTGGGTAGTATTAGGGCATTTTACTTGTCGTCGACGGTAAAAGAAAACAAAAGAGTACTAGGATCGAAATTGTGACGCAATGCAAATGTGAAGCATTATTTTATACCTACTGGAGTAGAAATTTGTTAAATTTAAATATTTTTACTTCATTTTTGAATAATAATTGTACAACAACAAACTATGTACCTTGTACCTATTAATTACTAATGCATTAAATAATTAAATAAATTTTGGAACCAATGGAATTGAATAGTTATTTTTAAAATCTTTTTTCTATTGTTTATTTATTGATTTTAATAATAATCCTAAGTTTGTGATTTTTTTTGTGTTAAAAATCTGAGTTGCAAAAATATCTTATTATATTATATAAATATAAAAATCCCGCCATGACGCTTTCTCGAAATAAAATAAATTTAACGCTAACTAAAAAAAGATGACACTAAAGACGCTAGGTACCTAAATAAAAATTATGCTTCCTTAGAAATAAAATTAAAATTTGTCGTGTCGTTATTGTGTCGGTATATGTGCAAAGAACTGGACGATATCGTGTCCGTGTTGTTACTGTGTCGTTGTCGTGCCATTAGGAAGCTTGCCGGTTTCTAGCGCTACCTACCTACCTAACTTCAGGGCTCTTGGGGGAACACACAGACATGTCCAATTTAGCTGAAATTTTGAACATAACGTTTTTCAGACCATTCGAACCAAATTAGGGGTTGGGAGCTAGGATTTTCCAAAGGTCAAAAATAAGGGCCACCCTATTGTTCACTTATCAAAGCCAAACTGTACTCTTTATATTTTAAAATTTTATAATTATGTATTATTAATGATTTATTTTATTACCAAAGGAAATAAAGAACAATTTCTATCTACACGCAGTTTTTTATGTCATTGGTCCCAGAATTATTGTTTCGAGCAGGCCCAGACAGGACTTGTAAAGTGTTATCCGGAAAGACTCGAGGGTGGCCCCTGCCCCTCTACCACTGCCATTGTAGGCCTTTTTTCGCAAAAGATGCATTTTCGTAATTACAAATATCACCAGACAGTCATATTTAGTTATGAATGAAAAAAAAATTTAAACCAGGCATGTTCAACTTCATTAAAAGTGTGGGCCGGACAGCGAATTTTAACTATATCCAAGGGCCAAAACCATATGATGTTTATTGTAATGAATATAATTTTTTTAATGTTCGTCTAACGAACAAAATTAAGTTAAGCTTAAGACAGAGCAGGTAGAAGAGTAATAAAAAAATCAGTCATTTTCAGCAGAAGGTCACTGTGATTGGAATATTTGTTCTATTCCTGAAGTGGGATAAGTTCTGGAAATATAGCCTTCGTTTTTGATCCATTTTTTCGAATTTTAAAAATTCTTAAATCCCTGTGCTTTTTCCAAGCTTTTTGCAAAATTAAAAAATGGACAACTAAGACATATTTTGACTGAGAAACATAAGAATAGCATCTTGGTCGTTTCTAAAATGCGCAGATTATTTTTTATGTGATGACATTTTGTTGTATTTCAACTTGTTCTTAAGTTATTTTAATTTTTATGCAGAAACAGCTAAAAATCTAATGTTAAAGATAGGAATGCGCGCGTCTGCAAGAGCAGATGCAAGAGCAATCATGTGTTTGCCCGTTCCAAAAATTGACTGGACGGGCAGTACCCGGATACTAGATACCAGTACTAGGATCCGTTGCTTTTCTCGGTATTTGGAGCAGGTTTTTCGCCGGGTAGCGATGAATATAGCAGACGCAATACGCTTGTGCTCGCACCAAGACAGCACTCGGACGACTAAACATGCGAATCATGTGAAGGGATGCATTGCACACTGTTGTCTACTAGAGTGCCGTCCGGGTGAATGCCCGTCCGAGACACGGAGGTTTGTAGCAGGGCTATCCGAGTGTTTTCTATTAATTTTTAAACATTAATTTTTAAATATTTAAACACCCCATGCCTTCCCATGTGCAGCTATTTGTCCAGGATGATGGATAAAATATACTTGGACGGGCAATGTGAAACCAGCCTTGATAAAAACTCGACCCTCACATTGTCAGAGTAAATATTCAGTTTACTTATGGAAACTTTATTCATTATAACAACCAAGCTACGACTATCTCGCTGTATGAGCCTGAAATTCATTAATTTGCCGCGATTTTTTGGGTGACAACGTCTGTATGTCATACAGACAAAAAGCCATAAAAATGTAGGAAAATGAAAAAAAAAAAAATTTTTTATACCAGATACAGAGCCCATTCTGTATCGGTCAGAAAATGCTTCGATTGCCACACTTTCTACAACGATACAGATTAGTCAGCATCATCTGATCATCATATACTGTTTAGCCCGTCCCTAAAAAAATTAAAAATATGAAGGTCAACTTTGGTGTCACTGTGTAGACACGCAGCGTATGATATTTTTCATATTGTAACAATTATAATCTGCCATGTGTTAACTAACAATTAATTTTCCCTCTCTCTCTCTCTCTCTCTCTCTCTCTCTTTCTCTCCAATCAAAATATAATATCAGCGGAACGTGTCTATTAATTATCAGATGAGAAGAAAACCATAAATTAAAAAAAGTATAATCCTTTCAAACTTTAAGTACTATAAGAACGAAGCTAAATTATTACGAAATAAAACACTTTAGAGTCTTTTACTAGATTTATTTTAAGCAAATGACAATGTTTGCCACGCGACGGAGAATCATTTTTTAGAAAAAAATTAAGACATTACTAATAGTGATGCAACCAAAATTCTGGTTTGGGAAGGGCTAATTTCAGCTCACTTAGCCCCCCTTAATTTTCCCCCCGTGATTGCACCACTGTTTAAAACATCCCAGAAAAGAAATGTAAAAACAAAGATCTTAAAAGTATATAAATATAAAAACACGATCAAAAATGAAAAATATATAATCTAAACCAGGGTGAGACTTGGAACGGTACATTTACAGTACCGGTACATACAGTACATTCCATAAAACACTGAGTTCTCATCAATATGCTCATTTACTTAGTTACTTTAGTTGTAGTACTATTGCTAGCCTATGTGGTTTTTGGAAAGAAGAACTTTCCACCAGGACCATATGGTTTACCCATAGTTGGCTATTCACCATTTCTAGGCAAAAATCCAGTGTTAACGTTAGCCAATTTGAAGAAAAAGTATGGAAATGTGGTTCAAGTGCCTTTGGGAATGAAAAACGTCGTCTTTATCAATGACTTTGAAACCATGAAAGAGGCATTTGTTAAACAAGCAGACATTTTCAATGGAAGGCCACGTTTATTCATTCCACAAACAATTTTCGAAAACAATGGTAAGCTACTTATTTATTACTCATGGTTTGTTTAATTTTTAAAAATTGGCAAAAACTAAAATATCCACTAAATTATAATTCATCTAAAACTGTTTTAATATCTTCTAAATGTCCTTTTGAAGCATCGAATAATGACAATTCTATTCCAATTTTTGCAAAGACCGCGGAATAGACGGCTATGGGTTATGGTGAGAGGATTTTTTCATGGGGAGGTTTATCCCCACTTCTCTACAGAAACATTTAAATGTATGACTCGTAACATTCAAAAATGGAAAAGTTAATTTAAAAAATAGAAAAATTAAAGTTAAAAAAACACCAAGAAATGTAGAAAAATACTATTCTTTTTTAATTTAAAATTAAATCTATTGTAGTGTCTGTGACTTCTGAACTAACTTAAACATTTAAAATTGTACAAAATCACAAACAGATATTATCTTCACTGATGGGCCAACGTGGAAACAGCTAAGACGTTTTTCACTACAAACTCTGAGGGACTTTGGAGTAGGTCGAACTTCCTTAGAAGCAATCGTCATGGAAGAAGTGGAAAAACTAACTCAACACTTGTCAGCAAAAAATGGCACTCCAGTGCAAACTCATAATTTATTCTTTGTTCCAATTATGAATATAATTTGGGGTATATGTGCTGGTAAGCAACATTAACGCATCACCCATTCGAACAAAATGCATCTTTACCATTTATTTTAAAGAAAATTTCATTTTAATCTCAGGAAAAATATTCGATTTGAATGACGAGAACATCAATAGTTTTAAAAAAGGTTTTCATGAATTGAGTCGTCTAGGAATAGTGAACCTTATCAACTTTCTTCCAATACTTCGCCACATAATCCCTGGAGGGTTAGGATTCCATGAAATGAACGAAACCATGCAAAAAATAAAAAGGTTTTTGGAAAAAGAGTTGGATAATCACAGGGAGAAATTTGAAGAGACAAACAAAGGAGACTTTATAGATTTTTATCTGTCAAAAATATATTCTCATAATAAAGATGGACAAGAGTTGCCACCATTCAACAGTAAGCGATCTAAAAGAAACTGGCAATAATGTGAATCGCAAGAAATTGCAATTGTATAAACCAAGCGTATTGTGTTTTTTTAATATTTACAGAAATTGGTTTAATTGGCACTGTTATGGATTTATTCATTGCTGGCACAGACACTACATCAACTACATTAGCCTGGGGATTTTTGTACCTAGCATCGAGACCAGAAATTCAAAAAAAAATCCAAGAAGAGCTCGACAAACATATATGTAAAGATTCATACCTGTCGCCATCGTCAAAAACATTGTCAGTACCTCGAAATAAATATGATAGTTAGGAAAGAATCACACATCCTGAAAAGAAATCTAACTGAATTTCATTAGCATATACCTTTGACAGCAAAGGAACACAGAATTTTTTTATTTTTAATTTACTTTTTGTGGTATGTGTGATTCTTCTCTTATTCTGGCTTTCCACATAAGCACACAAATGTAAATTTATCTGAAAATAATAGGTTACCCCCAACCAACTTTGCATATATGTCAATATGTGGTTTTGACTGCTGTCAGTTGCCCGCCTCCACCATCGCGATGTCACGAGGCGACACTCTGATTCACCATCAAGGCAATTTTGCTCCATTGGGCACTTTCAATAGTTATGCCCCAGTATGAAATTACCTTGTCCAAACCCACAGTTGATTAAACTGATGTCCTATAGAAAGCCACAAACAGATACTGTCTAGATCCATCAATACCTGTTCCAAGAAAACCTCGGTGCCCACCATAATGAGCAACAGAACAATGCAGGATCGAATTTGCTGCATGTCTGTAGTGATTGCCCACACTAAACGCGAAGGTTAGGTGATGGGGACCGTCACACTGTGAATCCAATGATCTCAAGAAGAGTAGTTGGATAGAAAGACCTAAATGTTTCATCTATATTTGAACCAGATAACTACTAAATGACAATTTTCATTTTTCCAATGTTTATCAGCTTTTTCAGGGTAAATGTGCTCAATTTGTTTTTTTAATTTGAAAACACACTATAATTCCAGTGTAATTATACAGTGCAGGACAATATTCAAGCTTTAAAATTCATAAATGAATTATTTATCACTTATTAATCACTTACATTTGTGAAAATAAATTTAGAAAAGTTTTTTAATAGAAATTCTAATGAGTGGTCAGTTTTTAAAAGTTTTGGAAATAGGGGTTCAATAACCACTTTGCAGGTTAGGAAACACACATCTTCACAGTGAAAAGTGCTGGGATTTTATTTATCGCTATAATCAAGCATTTCAGGAGTCATGTTGTCAAAAATCTATCAATTTTTCTTTTCAGTTAGTGTAATTTCGCAACACCCTGTACAGAAGCTTTATTTTCATAAAAATGCATTTCATATTTTCAGGCTACCTTACACAGAAGCCACAATACTGGAAATTCAACGTTATTCTACAATTGTTCCATTGGGAGTTCCCCATCGCACATTTCGAGCTACAACACTAATGGGATACGACATCCCAGAAAACACAACTGTATTTTCCAACCTGTATGCAATACACAATGACAAGGAATATTGGGGAGACCCAGAAGTGTTTCGACCAGAACGATTTCTTGATGAATTTGGTAAAGTCAAGAAAGACGAGCATCTTGTTCCATTCTCTTTGGGTAAGCAACATGTAATTATTAATGAATAAACAGAAATGCATAAAAAAATGTTACAAAAAAAAAACGCACAAAAAAAAGCCCACACGAAAATTGTGCACAGAAAAAAAAAAACCCAGTGTCATAACAAACATGCAGATTACTGCTAGAAAATTGGGCTTTTTTCAAACAAGAAGATTTGTTAGAAGTTAAAATTTAACAAAAATCTAAAGCCAAGTTTACACTTGGATACAAAGGCACACACCAATGTATCGTGACTGTTTGGCAACTGTCAAGTTATACAGATGCGAGACTTTGTTTCTAGACAGTGTCCATACCTAACGGCAGTTGCGTATCCATCCAATTTCTTCTAGATAATTCAATTTTTTTTAACAATTTGATGTTATTATGCTAATCAGGTCCTCGTCTATGTTTGGGAGAATCGCTGGCAAGATCGGAATTGTTTTTGTTCTTCACAACCATGCTACGCCGCTTTACATTCGAACTGAATCCTAATGAACCAAAACCAACGGAAGAACCTTTTGTTGGAGGAATTAATAAACCATATCCTTTTTCTTGTATTATTAAATACCGTTGATAATTTATATGAACCAACCTACAAGCAAAACACGCAGCTCTACAGTTCATTTTGTAAAATATATGCGACATATAGTCCTATTTTTTTTTAAATAAATTAATGAAACTCATATAAATTTCCGTCTTTTTTAATGAAAAACAAAAACTACATCATCATACGTCAAAACATAAATACTGGACGACATGCTTATAAACGTATGAGAAACATTTTACAATTGGGCTCCACTTGGTTGTTAAGGAGAAGAGGGTTATAATTGAAGCAGCCACATCTTTTATCATGGGGCCACTGCCAGTGGTGAATCAGAGGCGGGAGCAAATTGTGGCATATGCAGCCCTTCCATTACTGTCAGCTGGTCCCTGGCAAGCCTCAAACACCAAGGTTTTTGTTTAATTTTTTTTTTTACAACACAAAGTTTTAAAGTTTGGAGGTTCAAGCTATAGCAGTGCTATGCCTTATAGGCACCGTGCACATACCTGACAGTGTCATCTAGAGCAGTAGTCTCAGAGCACCGCTACTTACTGTACTAAACAAAAATCTAGCACACACAACCATAATAAATAAATGCCATTTTAAGCCTTTACAGGCGCCATCATTGTAATGTTCAGTCTGGAAAATATACTACATCAGTAAGTTCTTTTGCTGTTTTCTCGTAAATTACTAGCATGATTATCAATAAAAGTAAATAATT
The DNA here is from genome assembly GCA_036925085.1 of Brachycybe producta. Classification (NCBI taxonomy): domain Eukaryota; kingdom Metazoa; phylum Arthropoda; class Diplopoda; order Playtdesmida; family Andrognathidae; genus Brachycybe; species Brachycybe producta. The sequence continues at coordinate 4,049,858 of JAUPFP010000005.1, read as the reverse complement.
GCGCACCCTTATGCACCATCTTGTGCACCCCACTATGGCCCAACCTTACCAACTATACTCTTAAGAGTACATGTACTCTTCTTGAGGTGATAAAACAGCCTTCTCTTATTTTTATTATTCGCTTTTATTTAACTTCATATTTTGTTTGTTTGTCCACCGCCACCTTCTGAAATGATGGATAAGTCATGCAGTCCACGGACTGATTCCACAGCAAGTGTAAGTTGCTGCATAATTGGGAAAGATGAAATGCAGTGGTTTCCCCTTGCCTTCTGCATATGAAGATGAATATGAAGACACACACACAAATAACCATACCTGTGTGCCAGGATTCGAACCCGGGACCCCCAACACCGCAATCGGAGATCATCCCATTGCGCCACAAAAGGCGTCGGCACCTTCTGAAATATTTGAAAATAATTCACACTGAACGGGGCTTGAACGAGCTGAGACACTAACCACTACACCAACAAGACAAGACCCGATTACATTTTGTTTTACGTTTTAGGCCTTTTTTTATAAAAGCGAGTATCGCAAAAACATGTTTTTTGTTTAACTTGTTCACCTAATTATCAAAGCCAAAATGTACTCTTTATGTTTTAAAATTTTATATTTATGTATTGCTAGCATTAGTACCCGGCTTCGCTCGGGTAAAGTAAACATTTAAAAGAAATATCTTTTATTGACTTTCATCTTCGCTGTTAAGAAATTCGATCCAATTAGCAATTTCATCTGCCACTACTTGTCTGAGTAGTGAACCTGACTAAATATATATTTTCTAACTTTATTAAAGTATTGAAATTACGTATTTGTACTCTTATAACTTGTGCATTACTCTTGCAATGTCTTTTTGAAAGAACCTAGTATGATAGAGCGTAAGTGATGGCTGCGATTCCAAATATTTGTAAGCTGCATGAAATGTGTCATATGACTCATATCCTACTCCATCGACTGTGCGCAGATCCTTGAAGCAAGTTCGGCCTTTAACTTTGCACTAAAACTCGAAACTCCTCAAATGAATAGTGCAAACACGAAGAAGCATGTTGATAGATCGAATGTCAGCATGTCCTTGAACAATTGCACCTTGTTTTCTAAATATCGATATTTCGATGTCGATATTCGATATTGAACCATCGTTTTTTTTTTTCTTTTATTCGTTGCTTAACGTCCCCATCAACATCGAGGTTATTTCAGGAACATAAAAGACAGTTTTCTATACAAAGATCATTCTCCATACACAAGTCAACTCCTCAATACAAACTCAATACAATACAAATCAATACAAATGCCATGTTCCAACCACAAGTCAAATTTCAAATCGAAGTCAATCGAAAATACAAGTCAAACCAGGACAACACAAACATCCATGCCCTTGCCAGGATTCGAACCCGGGACTCCCAACACCGCAATCAGAGATCTTCCCATTGCGCTACCGAGACATCAGCAGATATTTCGTTTTTTTTTAAATATTTGTTGCTTAATGTCCCCAACAACATTGAGATTATATCGGGGACATACAAGACAAACAATACAAGTGGTTAACCCATACAAGCCCCACACAAAGCAGTAGCAAGCACAAGATGACGGCAAATCAATCCCCAAGGCACGATGAATGCAACATGGCGCTGCAAAGGTGATACCAAACCCTGCACACATCCAAGGTCTAAAGTTTCGAAAACAAAGTTGTAAAACGCAAAAATGCCATGAGGGAGTCCATGGCTGTCATAGTATACCCCAGAACATCCACTAACCCAGTAGCGAGGCCAAACCGCCACTGAAGGTGTGCGGTCCTCACAAAAGCACACAAAAGGTGCTCCACAGAAAGAGGAACCCGACAGCACGGACACTGAGGCACAACCGAACGCTCCAACAAGTAGCTATGTGTCAACCGCATATGCCCAATGTGCAGACGGGCTAAGACCACCTCCTCCTGGCTGAAGCATCAAAATGACGAAGCCCACACACCGAGTTGAGGTTTAATGCGACGCAGCTTATTACCGTGGAGCTAGGCCCAGTACCGATTGGAAGCAGCCACAGCAGCATGCCAGAAGTGTGGCCAAAGGTCCACCACTGCCACTGCCCGGACCACAGCTGCACGAGCGGCCTGGTCAGCCAGGGTGTTACCATGAATACCAACATGACTTGGCACCCAACAAACAACCACGGGCACACTCCACAAATGCAGCACATGGAGAACAAACTTAATTTTCTGCAAGAGAGGCCGGCATGGATAAACCACATTCAGCTGCACCACTGCACTTAAAGAGTCCGTAATAATGAGATATGTAACCCGTCAATGGAAACATACAGCAAGGCCTGGTAGATATCATACAACTCAGCGGTATACACACTTGCCAGAGGATTCAAACGAAACTGATAAGACACAATCCGATCCACAAAGGCACACCCCACACTCTCTAAGTTTTAGAACCATCTGTATAAAGGCAACCATAGTCAGGAAACTGCTCCCAAATTTCACAAAAACCCTACACAAACAAGATTGCTTGCACTGACTGTTTACACATAGCATGCAGAGAGTCAATAATACCCACAGATGGGACACCCCCGGTGAGGAAAGAACCCAAAAGACTGGGGTTCAATAGGAGAAAACTGGCCCTGCAGGCCATCCAGTGCCGATTGCACTCGGAGCCCAAAAGGTGAAAAGGCAATCTGTAACACACCATGACATGTGATTCCTAATTGCAGAGCAAGTGTTTCTTTTTCAACGGTTGAATACCCTCGTTCTGTGTCACTCAGTCGTCTACTTTTACAGTCTAGCAGTTACCGTCCTTTTTCTTTCTCTTGGTATAGTGTAGCTGTAATGGTGACATCATCAGATTCTAGATCGATTATTTTATGCTTGGTGGGATCATCAAAAGCCAATCTGTTGACCATTTGCAGTTTTTCTTTAGAGGTTTCAAAGGCTGTTTGATGTTTTCCCTCCCAAATAAATTTTGCCTTCTTTTTTGTGAGTTCCCTAAGATCTGAGGTGACTGCAGCTGCTCCAGGTAAGAATTTCGCTACGTAAGCGATAATTCCGAGGAAGCTTTGAAGTTCTTTCTTGTATTGGGGAGCTGGGAAGTTTACTATCTTCTCAATTTTTATTGAACAAGGCTTGATTCCCACTTCATCCACTATGTGTCCCAAAATTTGGACTGATTTTCTAATAAATCTGCATTTACTTGCCTTAAGTGATAGTGCCCTTTTTTAAGGTTTGCAGGACAGAATTGAGATGTGCATAGTGTTCCTCGAGAGAGTTGCTGAAGATAACAATGTCATCAATATACACTGCACAAAATTGTTCAAAATCTTTTAACAGATTGTCCATAGCTCTTTGATATATTGCTGGCCCATTCGTGAGGCCAAAAGGTTGGTAAACATATTCATACAACCCGTCAGGTGTCACGAAAGCTGTTTTATGAACATCACAATCTGCAATTTTGATGCAACTTTGACATCTAAAGTGCTGAAAACCTTTTTTCCACCCAGTTTTTGAAGTAAACTGTTTATCCGGGGTAGTGGATAGCTGTCCTTCACAGTCCTCTGATTCAATTGCCGATAGTCCACGCATAAGCGACGAATTCCATCTTTCTTGGATACCAACACAGTTGCAAATGCCCATGGGGATTTTGATGGTTGGATTATACCTTGCTTGCATAGTGCTTTGACTTGTTCCCGAATTTCTTCCTGGTCTTCTTGACACATTGGCCTCATCTGTTCTTTGATAGGACCGTGATTTCCAGTGTTGATTTCGTGCCGTACACCCTCGATGTATTTTTCATGCTTTTGGTAAATTTTGAAAACTTCGCCATTTCTGAAGATGATTTCATTCAATTTTTCATCTGGTTCAGATCCGAGTTTGAAATCCTCCATATTTAGTTGCCATTTATTTTGGGATATAATGTTACATTTTGGGGCCTCGATTAATTTTTCGTTTTGAGGCCTCTTCAAAATGTTTTTAGTTTGATCCCCTTTTTTCATCTTGGTTTCGGCTATCCCGGAATAAAAGAAATCTGTACGAGCTTTTACAAAGTTCAGGACTGCTGTGCCGTTCAGAAAATCTCTTCCCAGCACTATGTCACTGGGGGCATCCTCCAGTACTATCAAATTTGCCATCCGTTGTTCGGCCTCTCCACCTAGATGCATGGGTATGCGTACTGTTCCGAGTGATGAACTGATGGTTTTGTTAAAGGCTGTGACAAATACTTTTTGTGTTTTGTCAATGTCCAACTTCATTTTAGTTGTGGTTTTAGCCAAAATGAAACTCCCCTTGGCTCCAGTATCGATCACTGCTTTAGCCTTAATAATGTTTATAATGATCGGGATGGTGATTAAGGAGTCATCACAGTGGTCAAATTGAAAGGTAACATAGTTCAAATCAGGCGTTGGGGTAGTTTGGTTGCCCAACGCCTGGTTTAGTTTCCCGAGTCAGTCTTCTGATGCACATTTTCGGTTGACCGCCTGCACCCACATGCTGGCCAATCTGCTGAACAGTTTCGGCACTTTGAAGTACACCCACAAACAGGCCACTCACCCTTGCACTTGTAACATTGTTTGTTTTGCCGAGTTCCTTGTTTTGTCCCATCGTGAAGTTGCTTCAGTTGCTCCACTTCATTTCACAAAGCTTTGAGTTCTTCAAGGATGAGCTTGGTCTCTTCTCGATCTTTACAAGTTGCTGCAGTAAACAGGTTTCTACTTGCTTTACGTTCAGTGGCCAGGAATTCTTCCCTCTTCCCGCATATCGGAGAAAGTCTTTTAATGTGTGCACTTCGCTAATAGAGATAGCCACTTGCATTCTGCTTTGTAATGATGCTGGAAGTCGATCAAATAAGTCTGGAACCATGTCATCTTCACGTGCACCGGGATGTTGAATCAGATACCAGTGTTTGTAGTCAGTGATAAAGTTCGAGATTCTGGTTTCTTCTGGGTCAAGTGCATTTTTCTCAGCTTGTCTCTAGCAATTTGTCTTTTTCCTTGTCAACAAACTTTCTTAAAAATGCTGATTTGAAGTCCTCCCAGGCAATGTTTTCATTCAGTCCAGGTTCGACATCATCTTCGAACCAGTATTTGGGAGTTCTCTCAAAACAGTATTTTACCTGTTTGAGTTTTTGTTCATCACTGAGCATTCATGTTTTTCTTTCAAACGTTGAAAGCCACTGAAGAGGATCTTCATCGAAGTCTTCACTAAATTCTGGAAGATCGATTGACATCATGGCAAACATTCTTACCAGCTCTTGATTTTCTCGGGCCATCCTGTCGACTGCGCCAAATGTGGTGATTTTTCAGTTTCTTTGGTTAAATAAGTGCGACTTTTTTCTCAATTTACTATTTGTATTTTGGTTTGGACCGTAATATTTTGTTGTTAAAAAGATCGCAACTTCTCTCCCTTATTATTCACCTTGTTCTTTTATGGCAGAGAAAATAATTAAGTCAAGCAAAAAAAATGTTTAATATATTTTACTTTTATTTCAACAGTCTTTCAGTTTTCAGTTTTTTGTTACAACTGTGTTTTTTGTCAAGAAACCCAAACCTTATATAGCTGACCTAAGTGGGTCAACAGTCAATGGGTTAATAAACTTAAAAAAACGATATTCCCAATAAAATATAAAAATCCAAAAATACAAGAAAAAAAAATAAAGGATTAAGAGAGAAGAAAAGGAAAAAGGGGAACTATCAGGACTTTTGAAAATATTTATTTTATTTTATAAAAGTCTTAAGAATTGGCAGGAAATTGAAAATTGCTGATTCTAAATATTAGGACAAAAACTAAGTTTTATGGTACCCAAGGGGTACAAAAAGAAGAAAAACAATACCAAAATCAAAGGGGGAGTAAAAATAAAATCATTGATAGTGGTCAGTGTTTTATTTATTTTAGGCGGTAGTTCTAATTACTTTATTTCAATGGTGGCAACAGTTCAATTAATCCCCTGTAGCTAGACCACTTTTTTGGACACCACACCACATCCACTCCCTCTCCCCCTCTTTCTCCCTCTCCCCTCTCTCTCCCTCTCCTCCTCTCTCTCTCCCTCTCTCCCTCTTTCTCTCCCTCCCTCCCTCTTTCTCTCCCTCCCCCTCTCTCTCCCTCCCCTCTCTCTCCCTCCCCTCTCTCCCTCTCTCCCTCTCTCTCCCTCTCTCCCTCTCTCTCCCTTTCTCTCCCTCTCTCTCCCTCTCTCTCCCTCTCTCTCCCTCTCTCTCCCTCTCTCCCTCTTTCTCCTTCCCTCTCTCCCTCCTTTCCTCCCTCTCTCCCTCTCCCTCCCTCTCTCTCTCTCTCCCTCTCTACCTCTCCCTCTCTCCCTCTTCCTCTCCCTCTCTCTTCCTCTGTAATATGGTTGAAAGGCCCACCCACCATAAGGCTTTAGGCCTATGACCTCCTGCTAATAGAAAATACACCTGAAACTAGAAAGGATAGTCCACCTGAAAGTTCAAATGCTTACACATGATGTCCAGGTTTTCCACCTGAAAATCGAAATGGTACACGTGAGGATACACCTGAAACTAGAAAAGATAAGATAGCACAAGGATGTCCCCTGTCTTAGTCGGTTTCCTCTTCATTCCCATATTCATACACTGCTGCTGCAACGAACTTGTGCAATTCGGTTTGGAAACGCCCATCTTCCAACAGGCTTTCGTGGTCAAGGGGCCACTTATGTCTGCTGTTGGTGGTGATATATGCGAGCCTACTCCTGGCTTTAGTTCTTCTTGGTGAATTGCAGTCATATAGAATGTGGCTAAGAGTATCCGGTCCACTGCCACACTGACAAATCTCATTTCTGTGCAACCTGAACCTGAACAGATATGACTTAAATGGCCCATGTCCCGTTAGAAGCTGAAGCTACTTCCCAGTGACCAGTCCTAAGCCATGGTTCACCTCTGGAAAGAAGCCATACAGTTGCCATGCCTGTGTTGCCTTATCCCACATTTGCTGCCATTGAAGTTCCGTTGCCTGCTAGAGGGAGCCGGTGAACAGATATGTCCTCTTTTAAGGTTCCTCTTTTCGCTGCCCCATCTGCCAGTTCATTGAACTGGTGCCCTGGGTGGGCCTTTATCCAAGTGAGGTGGATGGTCTTTTGTTGTTTCTGCCACCCACTGAGGGTGTGGTTTACTTAGTAGGCACACACTTGCGCCTGGTCCCCACTTGCCACTACCTGCAGGGCTGACATTGAATCCGAACAGATTGCCAGAGCATTCCAACTAATGGTGTTACCTGCTGCATAACTGACAGCTCTCTGGATAGCCAGGAGTTCTGCTTGGAACACTGTGTAGTTGTCCGGCAAGCTTTCCTCCCCTGAGTCTATAACTTTTTTATCTCTAACAGCCACGAAGGCTGCTCCTACTCTGCCGTTCATCTTTGATACATCGGTGTACAGGCACAGGTCCATCGTGTCCATTGAGAATTCATCCCAGGTTTCAATTTTGAAGACCTGCTTCTGGCTAGGGTGGTCAGTGTCGCTGTCTGCCAGTGGGGCCTCCAGGTTGGCCACTAGAAGCTTACATCTTGTCCATAGTTTGTGTCTCTCTGTGGCCAGTGTCACCAGTGGAGGGCAGCAAGCTGCCACTTGAAGTGCCCGTTTTGCGGTGGTCCTATATGCCCTACAAATTGCTAATAGAAAAGGCCTCTGTGCAGCATCCAGATGTCCTATGGTCTGCCTCTGCATTCCCCTCTCGTCCCACACTTCGGATCCATAGAGAATCAGTGGGACCACAATTCGTTCGTAGATTGCTTTCAGCATTTTGGGGTCAACCCCCATTCCTTTCCTGCTATCACAAACAAGCGGGCCCCAATCGCTCCCCCTTTTCCGTGAATGTATTTGACATGCTCCAGCCAGGTGAATTTTGGGTCGATCACTATGCCCAGGTATCGTATGGCATTATCTTTGGTGATCCTAACCCCGTCTCCTCTGACCACTGGGGTCCAGGTGACCGTAGCTACAGGGTGAAAGATGGCTGCCATCTTCTGGGGTGCAAATTGCAGCTTTAACTCTTCTGCCCAAGTCTTGCAGATTACCCAGAATCAGTGCCATCTACCTTCCAGCACCCTAACTGACTTGCCGCATATGACCACCAGTACATCATCGGCAAAGGCCTGTACCCTGCCCCCTTCTTCTGTGGTGAATCTTGCCACTGCAGTGAAAAAGGTCTCCATTAGCACCAGCCATAGCACTGGCCCCAAGCACGAGCCCTGTGGGCAGCCCTTGGTAGTGTTCCTGACCAGCATGCCACTGACCACCTGTCTTCCCTCCAGGAATGCTGCCACCAAACATTGCAGGTTGTACAGACAGTTCATTTCTTAGGGATCCATGCGATGACTACTTTTTCCAGATCTTAGGAAACATACCTTGTGCTAGGCATGTATTGAGAAATTTTAGCCATTCTGATCCCCATTCTGCTAGAAGTCCAATAACTCGGAAACCATCTTCTCCGGGAGCTTTTGTTATTTGGAATCCGTGTACTGCTTCCGTCAACTACGTCCGGGTGAAGGTTGGATCGTCAGGGTCACCCCCAGGCTGGGCCCCCTAACCCGCCACCCCCTGTGGGGCTCCGTATCCTCAGCCCAGTCGTCGGCCGGGAAGTACTTATCGAGGAGCAGCCCGGTGATCTGCTCATCATCTGTCGTCCACGTACCATCTGGCCTCGAACAGTACTTAAATTCTGCAGATGTATACAGTGATTTGAAGCGTAAGTCTAGAATATAAGTCGAGATCTCGAGATAGTAAGTCGAGATTTTGAAAGAGTCCGAGTCAAATTTATTTATTTCAATGTCCTCAACAGGGCTCCGTAATTATCAGATGAGAAGAAAACAAAAAATTAAAAAATTATTATCAATTCAAAGTTTAATTAATATAAGAACGAGGCAAAATTATTACGAAATAAAACACTTTAGAAATCTTTTACTAGATTTATTTTAAGCAAATGACAATGTTTGCCACGCGACGGAAAATAATTTTTTTGAAAAAAAATAAGACTTAACTAACAGTGGTGCAACCGATTCTAGTCTGGGATAGGCTAATTAAATATTTTAAAAAAGTATATATAAAAACACGGAAGGAGGTTGAGACTTGGAACGGTACATTTTACATTTACAGTACATATATTCCATAAAACACTGAGCTCTTTTCAATATGCTCATTTACTTAGTTACTTTAGTTGTAGTACTATTGCTAGCCTATGTGGTTTTTGGAAAGAAGAACTTTCCACCAGGACCATATGGTTTACCCATAGTTGGCTATTCACCATTTCTAGGCAAAAATCCAGTGTTAACATTAGCCAATTTGAAGAAAAAGTATGGAAATGTGGTTCGAGTGCCTTTGGGAATGAGAAACGTCGTCTTTATCAATGACTTTGAAACCATGAAAGAGGCATTTGTTAAACAAGCAGACATTTTCAATGGAAGGCCACGTTTATTCATTTCACAGACAATTTTCGAAAACAATGGTAAGCTACTTATTTTTTACGGTCGAAAAAGCGTCGACCGATCCCGGTCGGTTAGGACCCGGCAGAGGGTGGGCAACCCCGGGCCCACTTCTGACCAGCCGTGGGCAAAACTGGGCTGACCGTGGTCAAAAGTGACTACGGGAGCCATACGTTGAGAACGGTAAAAAAAAGTTACTCCCCTGGGGAGGAAACCCCTGACAACATTATGACTTGGTTGCCCCCCCCCGCCGCGTAAACCTTTGCGCCCCCCGCCCCCGGGCCGCTTAAAACTTTGCGCTTTCTTTACCTCCCCCAAGAGGTCTAGGGCGCAGACCCCACATTTTTTTTAAGAATTATTAAATCAAATTTGTCCATTTTTCCGACCGTTCCTTCCATTGAACAAATTAGGGAACAGTCAACTAAGTCCACTCTGAACGGCGTGACTTTTGAAAACATCCCTGCCTTCCGGACTTCCCTGGGAATTCATGGCATCCAACAGTTTTATTCCCGCTCGTCTGGTTCACTTGCAGACCGTTCATCAAAATAGCACCCCCTAAAAAAAATTTCTATGCACAATAAACGAAATTAAAGTCGATTTACTTTCGAAAATAACTGAATAAATTGAGTGATTCGGAATCACTTGCTTAATTTATTCAATTATTTTTGAAAATACATCGACTTTCTTTTCGTTTTTTTGCGCCCCCAAGCCTCCTGCGCCTCCCCCTCCCCCCTATTTACTCCCTAGCTGCTTTGGGTTATGGTGAGAGGATTTTTCATGGATGGAGGAGGGGGCTTCATGGGGAGGTTTATCCCCACTTCTCTACAAAAAGATTTAAATGTATGAATCGTAACATTCAAAAATGGAAAAATTAATTTAAAAAATAGAAAAATTAAAGTTAAAAAAATCAAGAAAAAGTAGAAAAATGCTATTCTTTTTTAATTTAAAATTGAAATGGGGATGGTCAGTTTCTATTGGTCGAATATTATCGATTGTCGTGTCTGTGACTTCTGAACTACAGTAACTTAAGCATTTAAAATTGTACAATCATCACAAACAGATATTATCTTCACTGATGGGCCAACATGGAAACAGCAAAGACGTTTTTCACTACAAACTCTGAGGGACTTTGGAGTAGGTCGAACTTCCTTAGAAGCAATCGTCATGGAAGAAGTGGAAAAACTAACTCAACACTTGTCAGCAAAAAATGGCACTCCAGTGCAAACTCATAATTTATTTTTTGTTCCAGTTATGAATGTAATTTGGGGTATATGTGCTGGTAAGTAAAAAAAACCCAAGCATTTTAACCATTCGAACAATGCACCTTTACCGTTTATTTTAAAGAAAATTTCATTTTAATCTTAGGAAAAATATTCGATTTGAATGACGAGAACATCAATAATTTTAAAAAAGGTTTTGATGAATTCAGTCATCTGGGATTGTGGAACATTATCAACTTTCTTCCAATACTTCGCCACATAATCCCTGGAGGGTTAGGATTCCATAAAATGAACAAAACCATGCAAAAAATAAAAAGGTTTTTGGAAAAAGAGGTGGATAATCACAGGGAGAAATTTGAAGAAACAAACAAAGGAGACTTTACAGATTTTTATCTGTCAAAAATGTATTCTCATGGTAAAGATGGACAACAGTTGCCACCATTCAACAGTAAGCGATCTAAAAGAAACTGGCAATAATGTGAATCGCAAGAAATTGCAATTGTATAAACCAAGCGTATTGTGTTTTTTAATATTCATAGAAAGTGGTTTAATTGGCACTGTTGCGGATTTATTCATTGCTGGTTCAGACACTACAACAAATACATTAGCCTGGGGATTTTTGTACCTAGCATCGAGACAAGAAATCCAAAAGAAAATTCAAGAAGAGCTCGACAGACATGTCTGCAAAGATTCGTACCTGTCGCCGTCATCAAGAACATTGTCAGTACCTCGAAAGTACATCAACACGAGAATTAGGAAAGAATCACACATTCTGAATGAAACCTGACTGAATTTCACTTTGTAAGGCACTTAACAGAAGCGCCATACATTTTGACAGCAAAGAAACATAGAAATTTTTATTTTTAATTCTATTTTTTTGGTGGTTTCTTCAGCATATGTGATTCTTCCTTTAATTCTGGCTTTCCGTATTTATAAGCACAAATTATGTAGATTCATCTAAAAATAATAGGATATTTAGAAAACCTTCACGAAAATCAAATGAACCCCCATTCAACTTTGCATCGTCAATATGTGTGTTTTACCGGGTAATGTGCTCAATTTTTTTTCAATTTCAAAACCAACTAAAATTCCAGTGTAATTAATTGTGCAGCGCAGGACGCTGTTCAAGCTTTAAAATACATGAATCAATTTTGTATTTCGTATTCCGCAATATTTTTTTTTAAATAATTATAATTAATATTAATTTTTTCTACAAATTCTGACGAGCAAAACAAGCCTCCAAAACAGTATACCGGTAATTTAAATTTCACTTACCGCAGTGAAAATAAATTTAGGAAAGTGTTTTTTGTTAACATGAGTTTTCTAGAATAATTGTGTTTTGTTTAAAAATTCCCTGAGTAAACAGTAAAGAAAATATGGATTTAAGGACTGCTTGAAGGTTAAGAAACACGCACACACACCTTCACAGTGCAAAAGCGTAGGAATTTTATTTATCTCCAATAAACAAGCATTTCAGCATTCATGTTGTCAAAATACATTTTCTTAATTGCTCCGTCTAAATCTAATATTAAAGTCTGTTAGTTTAATTTTTCAACATCCTGTACAGAAGGTTTATTTTCGTATAAATGCATTTCATATTTTCAGATTTTCAATTTGAAAACACACTAAAATTCCAGTGTAATTATACAGTGCAGGACAATATTCAAGCTTTAAAATTCATAAATGAATTATTTATTTTATATTTTGCAACATTTATTAATTTTTTCATTAATTAATATTAATTTTTTTTATAAAATAGTAGTATATTTTATGTTTCACTTACATTTGTGAAAATAAATTTAGAAAAGTTTTTTAATAGAAATTCGAATGAGTTTTTAAAAGTTTTTGGAAATAGGGGTTCAATAACCGCTTTATAGGTTAGGAAACACACATCTTCAGTGTAAAGTGCTGGGATTTTATTTATCGCTATAATCAAGCATTTCAGGAGTCATGTTGTCAAAAATCTATTAATTTTTCTTTCTAAATTTAAAGTTTGTTAGTGTAATTTCGCAACACCCTGTACAGAAGCTTTAGTTTCATAAAAATGCATTTCATATTTTCAGACTACCTTACACAGAAGCCACAATATTGGAAATTCAACGTTATTCTACAATTGTTCCATTGGGAGTTCCCCATCGCACAATAAGAGCTACAACACTAATGGGATACGACATCCCAGAAAACACAACTGTATTTTCCAACCTGTATGCAATACACAATGACAAAGAATATTGGGGAGACCCAGAAGTGTTTCGACCAGAACGATTTCTTGATGAATTTGGTAAAGTCAAGAAAGACGAGCATCTTGTTCCATTCTCTTTGGGTAAGCAACATTATGAATGAATAAATAGAAATATCTAAAAACCCTAAAAAAAAAACTGGCACTATAAAAGTAACTCGTTTATCTCTAACCCACATTCTATGACTTTTGAAAGCGCTCCTGGAAGTCCATTTGTGGAACCATGTTGAAAATACTCGTCGTTTTGACTTTAATTTTAATGACATCGTCAAAGCGACGTCCTTAGGTGATTTTCAAAATAGGAAACAGGAAAAAAAAATGAAAGGGTTGAGTCTGGTGAGTATGGAGTGTGGAGAATAACAGGAATTTTTTTAGGGCCAACATTTGTCGAACAAACAAGGCAGTGTGTGACGGTCGAAAAGACAAAGCAGTTTGCGCCGACACTTTTCTTTTCGAAAATTCCTGGCCCTAGAAAAATTCCTGAAGTTGCCCCACGCTTTATACTCCCCAAATGTCATCCCCATCCAATGTTGAAAATCATCAAAGGTGACAAAGGACAAGAAAGACGCTGGGTTTGGTGCATCAATCCACCAAGAAGACTACTATGAAGTGGGTACCATTAAATACGGTTCGAGATAAGCTGGTTACTTTTACAGCACCAGTCGAGAACTTTTTGATTACACCTTTTATACATTTTACTATGTGAAACAGGACAAAATGAAACTTGAATGAACATTAAAATAAAAACATAAAACGCAGTGTCCCTTCCCCCTCCCCCCATGTCCCTAGCTGCCCCACTTTCCCCCTTAAATCAAAATCTATCCAATTTCTTGGAGATAACTCTTTTTATTAACAATTTGATGTTATAATGTCAATCAGGTCCTCGTCTATGTTTGGGAGAATCGTTGGCAAGATTGGAATTGTTTCTGTTCTTCACAACCATGCTACGCCGCTTTACATTCCAACTGAATCCTAATGAGCCGAAACCAACGGAAGAACCTTTTGTTGGAGGAGTGAACAAACCATATCCTTTTTCGTGTATTATTAAATGCCGTTGATAATTTATGTGAACCAACCTACAAGCAAAACACGCAGCTGTACAGTTCATTTGTGAAAATATATGCGACATATAGTCCTATTTCTTTAAATAAATTAATAAAACTCATGTCAATTTCTTTTTTTTTTAATGAAAAATAAAAACTACAAAATCAGAAATCAAAAACATGACAAATACTGGAAGATATGCTTAAACGTGGAAGAAAGATTTTACAGTTGTGTCGGTTTGTCTAATAGGTTGGCTTGGACGAATGGGTCGCTTTGGAAATTTTTTTTTCGGTTTGGTCATATGGTAAACTTTAAAATATTTTTAACTGCGTGACAATATTTGGCTACCATAATAACAGTCTTACGAACTCAGTGGTGAATCGTGCTAAAGTAGCTGTGCGGTCTCGTCCCTGTCTCCCCCTTTTGCATATTTAAATCTCAAGGCTTTTTCCTCAGGCTTGTGTCGTGCTCTTCCCATAGTCTTCGCGTTTCTAAATAATTGGACCATTATCCGACCGGGCCGATTCATTCAACAGGGTCTTTTATTCGACCCGGTCAATATTTGGCCAGCCATGGTCGACCTCATCGTATAAAAATATTCAGCTTGGCTGATAACAACAAAATTAAAATGCAGGACTTTGGTTTGTCCCAATTGGCGTTTATTCAGTTTGGCGTTTATACAATATGGTGCTTATTCCGTTTGGCGTTTGTTCTCTCGTGTATTGCAAATTTTTTTGCAAACAAAGTTTCCTAGTGTGGACTTCAGCTTAAAATACATTCAAGTTTTTCTTCATTTTGCGCTTGAATGAAAAAATAACGCTTTAACCATCTTAAATGAATTATGAAAAATTGAAAAAGTGTCAATTGAAATTTAAATGAATTGAAAATTTCCATTAATTGCATCCTTAGTTCGTTAAGCATACAACAATAAGCGCAGCAGGTCAGATCTGTCCCGCCGACAGTAATTTGCCGACCTCTAACCTAGAACCAGTTCTGAAAGCATAACCACAATCTGAATCCCCTTAAGCACAGGTCACAATTATACAACTTAAGTGCGGCGTAAACAGCAACACGGAATAGTGACGTCAAAATGATGACACAGCCTAATATTGCATTTGGCGTATTTTAATACACTGCATGCTGCAACGTGATTTTGACGTTACTATTCCGAATTGCCGTTTACGTGACACTCAGTCGCATGATCGTAATCGGGCCTTAAGACTTGTTCCACCCTGGCACCTTGCAACCTCTCGAATCTACTACTCCTTTTTTGTAAATCTTTAGTAAACCTCTTACATTTATGCCAGTTCTCTTCACTAGCTGAAAGCCAATATATTGACGCCAAATCAGCAGATATAATAGGGAAACAATAGATCAAACCATGGCACATAGGGACAGTATTGTTAATTATTGTTATTTATTGTTAAGTCAAAGGTAATGCTAAACTCATGAACTACTGATTATCTGATAGTTTCATAGAAAAGTTGAAGAGTTTAGCACTAGCTTTCACTTAAAATCATTATATATAAAAATACGACCCTTAATGTCCTTCCAACTAGGCCTATATTTGCATTCAAAAACATACTTTGGATGATACAGAAATAAGATATAGACCTATTAGGCATTCGAGTAATATTTTTTTAACTTTTAAGGATGTTTTTAATCATAATTGATATGAATGACTTGTGAACATGAAGCAATTTATCAAATATGTTTATTGACATAACATTTAGAAGGAAAATTCTTATTAAAAACGCATTATTTCAAATGTAGGCTATAAACATTATTGTTTGGTAGCTTGGCATTTTAACAACTGATATGATAAAAATTGAAGTAAGCTACTGAAATTTTAAAAACAAGAAAAAAAAATCCCCTATAGATCTATATAAAGCGCACATTATAGGAATTTAAAGATTATATTCTTCAACAGTCATAAACTTCCATAACAAAACAAACAAAATGAGTGTTACTATTCGTAGTAAGCAAACTGGGTTTGCTATGGATATTAGTCCTGAAGGCAATATTGTCATGAATCCCTATGAAGGGGGTAGCACCCAAGTATGGGTTATTGACACAGAAAACGGAATAATAAACAGCGGATACTATAGCAGTGAGTATAATAAAGTACTAACTATTATTTAAGAAATACGTTAGTTTTTTTTTTATAAATTTAAATTGAAAAACGTTGCCAGCTTCAACAAAGCAATTTAATATCTTTTTTCGTCAGTAAATAAAAATTCATAATTATCCTGAAACACACAAATGGAATATTTAATTGGCTATTAGTTCTCAATTACTTATACACTGCCTCTCTGTAAAATGTGCGTTAAATATTGGTCGCTTAATTGTGACTCCATTATACAGAATACCGTCATCATCTTTAAAGAGCTTACATACTAGGCCTTGTGTCCACGTTCTAATGTGCGACACCCAACGTATTCGCTGGCTTTGGCCACGGTTCACCCACCAGGCGGTACAGCAAAGGGTGTTTGTTGGAAGGCCTTCAGCAGTGTGTACAGGGTTGGGCATTGACTTCCAATCCCCGTCCATTCATCCATTTACCAACTATAGGCATGACAAATGATCGAATCCATTGGCACCACGCGTTTTGGTGAATGCATGGACGGGCAATCCGAAAGCCAATTCGACCGAATGAATTGGCTACCGTTCGTTGGCTGTGGTTGGCCTAGTTTGTACGCATCTTAAGAAGAACCTTTTGACGCAACCCCTCGGTTGCCGTAAAATGTAACAGTGTGTCATTTAGTGACTTTTTATTTTGATATTATAAAAAAGGGATGATCTCAAACGTTCTGAACATAAGTTTAAACATAAGAATACTAGTGGGGTAACCCGTCATAAATGACGGGAGCCAAATTGACAGGCATTGGGTGCCCAGAATTAGAAATTCTTTTCATCCGCATTTTTATGACGTCAAACCAAGTAACAAACCAATTAGAAATTGATGACGTTCATAAAAGGGCGGGGCAAACGAAATCTTAGTGCTGGGCACAATTGCCCGTAATAAATTCTAGTTTAATTTTGCTACTATTATCCCCTCCCCTTTTTATATTTGAAAGAGAAAATGAGCTTTTCATTTTCTCTGGTGTGCGCATGCGCGTTGTTTGTTTATTTTTTTTTTACTCTTTTCATTTCAATTTCAGTTTCCCCCTCCCCTTTTTTCCGCTCCACATTTCTCTCTCCCCCTCTCCCCTTTCCAACCTTTTCTGAGAATGGGGAGAACGCAACATTAATTTACACATTTATTTCAATTTATATAAATTCCGATGTTTGCACAGCGTTATAAAATATAAAAGGAAAAATTATATAAAATGAAAAATGATACACATTGACAAAATAACGTAACATTAGTATATGACAAATTTTGTCAATATTTAACCTTAGATTATTACTTTACGTAAAGTAATACTAGTGGGGTAACCCGTCATAAATGACGGGAATCAAATTCTAGTTTAATTTTGCTACTAACATTATTTAACTAATTCATTCCAATACTTCATTTTATTCAAATAGTTCATTATGAAGGGATGTGGGACATCTGCCCTAAATCATTTGTCCTAAAACCATTTGCACTAACGGGACAATTGCCCTAAAACCATTTGCTCTAAAGGGAAATTTGCCCTAAAAGGATATTTGCCCCAATAAGTAGTGTAAATTTACATCATTTGGCGTTTTTTGAGCGCCTGCGCCATGCAGAACCCATTTAACCTACTCCACCAAAAGACACTAAACCTAATGAAAGTAATTGTATACAATCGATACATTTTATGTAACAAATTATTCACGAAAACATTCATCATTTAATTGACACAAAAATGCAAGAAAAAACTGTAGGTATAAAGGAGGCTTTAGATCTACGCGCAAAAAAGGGCACTAAGGGGGTTGAATAGACAGACATTTTGCTTTTGTCATTGCCCCCCCCCCCCCTCCAAACGGCGCCACTGCAGTGGAATAACATTATCAACAACATTATGATAAATACAGATTGTTTTAAAAACTAGAATGGTAAAAGATTATGGTAATTAAGTTTCTTCATGACATGTTATAGGCTTATAGCAGTTTTAAAATGACCAGTTTTTAGGTTATTCCATTGACATTTCATTTCAAAACTATTTTCGCCTTTTTCAACCTGTCATAAAAAGTTTATTTTTAAAGATATCAAACATGAAACACTTCTAAAACACTTTCTAGTTTTTTCGTAATGTTTACCCTGAAAAACGTTCAATTGAAAAATATAAATTCTCTCAAAACTGTGAGTTGGGGGGAAAGAGACTTCCTATAGAACATAATAGTCACGCAGGCAAGGCATCGGGGGGGGGGGGGGGGGGGGGGGGGGGGTTCAGGGTTCAGCCACTTGAGGCTTTAAATAACATGATTTTCAATCGCTTATGACTAAAATTTAACTTTCTTCAATCTTTAGATAAATGTATGACTGTTAAAAATGGGAGCACCGAAAAAGGCACAAATGTCATTTTAGACTACTACATAGGTACTGAAAACCAGATATGGGCAATTGATAATGACATCATTCATAGTCGCCTTGATTCCGACTATGTAATGGAAGTTGAAGATGGGAAAACCGATCCAGGAACTGTGGTTGTTATGAGCAACATGGATGGCACATTGGCGGAATCTTTCATCATACTTAACGTCTAATTTCAGCAATGTATCACAATCACATTGAGTCTTTCAAAAGTGCCTTAAACTATAATCATCGTATATGTAACTTGTTTGACTATCGATTGTTGAAATAAAAAGATATCCTTCGATTAGCAGCCGCTAGCCTCTAAGCTATCACAAAAGGAACATTTCATGCAACAACCTATAAATCTAGACCTAAACCTTGCTATTCAATGTGCGATAAGGCGTTTGACTGCAACTTTTTTTTTTAATAATTAAACTTTCATATGATCATATACACAAAACTAGTTTTACAATTGGTTTCATGCGGCGTTGTTCATTGAAAACAAATAACATTAGTAACAAAATGGAATTTAAAAAATAGACATGCAAATTCAAACTTGAGATGTCATTTCAAGTTCACTCCAGATTGGCTGTTTATGGCGAGTATCATAAAAAGTCTCTCAAAAGTTGAGAATGTACTACTACATGAGACTGAAGTTTCAAAGAAAGTTTCATCAAGTTCAATTTCAAATCACACTATAAACCCATGAGTTGCATGTCTCATTGCAAGTTTTATCGCATGTAAATTTAATGAAAAGTTATTTTTGTGATAGGGACTTATAAAGCTGTACGATTCCCAGCATAGAGGCTAAGCAACAGCTATTCAAAAGAATTTCCAAAATAAAAAACAAATGGGTATAAATTAAACACAGTTTAAACATTATTGTAATTTACTTACCTTCCTGAAAAAAGACTAGAATTCTACTAGCTTGTAACAACTGTAACCAGTTTTTTTTTGCAGAATTAATCACATTTTAAATGGAACTTTTGTTGTTTTCGACGATAAACTATCAGAGTCTATTAAATGGTTTCATAAATTTTTAGTCATTTATTCAGTTAATATAAAAGTG
Organism: Brachycybe producta; assembly: GCA_036925085.1. NCBI lineage: Eukaryota > Metazoa > Arthropoda > Diplopoda > Playtdesmida > Andrognathidae > Brachycybe > Brachycybe producta. Next base: position 4,030,397 of record JAUPFP010000005.1, on the reverse strand, counting down.
AAACATCAACAAACTACATTGGTGCTATCCCTAGGAGGGCCTAAACCGTCCACTTATAAGAAACAATACCGATACTGAAATTTAAAACGCGCAAAACAGTCCCTTCAAAATGTCATTAAACATTAACGTTTTAACCACTCATATACTACGTTTACATGAGAAATTAACAAATAAACTATTAACGACGTAAAATGTTTTATATGCACAACATTACCTACTAAATTCGTGTGACCTTCAAACACATGACAACCGTTTAATAAGGAGAGCAATGATTTTTATCACTTTTTTCAACAACAAAAAAGTAAATCCAAGTGGTTTCTTTGAAGAAAGTGATAAAAGTCATTGCTCCCCTTATCAAACTTGTGTCATGTGTTTGAAGGCCACCCTAATTTAGTAGGTAATCTTGTGCATATAAATTTTATGTCGTTAAAAGCTTATTGGTTAATTTCTCTCATGTAAACGTAGTAATTGCCTCTCATAATACACATACCTGCCATTGAAGATAAAACTGTGGCAGTAAATTACGTCAACATTTGCACAAGTATGACCACCGCATGACGCTATTTAAACACGTTAGTTTTGGCGCTTAATTTGAAAATGGTTAAATCTTCCATTCCAAGTTCAACCCCTTTGAATTCACAACTGTGGATATTCGAATATAGCTCCAGCCAAGGACCACTTTTTATACATCCAGTTTTACTGTAAACTTTTAAAAGGTCTGGCGTTTTTTACACTCGAAACCCAACCACTCGAAAGTGGTCCGTGTGTTAAGGCCCTTAATCACTGATTTGTCTAGTTAAAAATATCTATTCAAATACAGTGGGGTAGCTAGGTTTTTGGCGCCCGAGAGCAAAAATCTTCAGTCCGTCCGCCCCCCTCAATTTTTTTTTAAATAGAAATTCATAACTAAACGAAAATTGGGTTTTTCAGTTAGCGGCTAAATTCAAAGGTGAAACCAGCATCTAGCACAGCCTTAAGGCTTAAAGGCTAGTACACACGAAGATTCTTTGTTGCGTAACAGTGTTCAGGGCTGCTCCAATACAGTGTTGCGGGTCAGAATCGCGTCAGCTCCGATACATGTTTCGTGACTCCCATCGAAATGAGAAACTTTGACACATTGTTGCAAAACATTTCATAGCGTGGACGTTTTTTTTTTTTTTAAATACAAGCAAAGACTCAAGGAGCTCAGTTTGCTCTTAATTATTAAAGACTAGACTTTTAAAGATGTGGACCACTGAAATACCATTATTACATATCACTGAAGGCATGTGTCAATTACTGCATATATATGCATCTCTAACGACAGTAAGGGTTGGAGAAATAGGATAGCTATTAGAGGATTACATTAGGCTTAGAGTACCGAGTGTGCTGACGGGGAAAAAATCAAATTAACAATCTCCACCGCCAGCTTACTAAGTAAATTGTTACTAGCGGAAGAAAATGTCATTCCTATGTACAGTGGAGGGAACTGATGTTGACTGTGCATGCCGGAGCTCTGCACTGGAGAATAGTCATACTATAACACCCTTACCTCCACCTCAAACCTTCATCTTTACTTGACCATATTATTCTTCATCATTGCTTGCTTTTTAAGCGATCATCTACAAACAATCATCTCACCTTTGCTGCTGGTTCGCAGCAAAAGATCGCAGATTACAGAATCCAGGTCACATTCAGGACCTTCTTTAGGCATATCTGGCTCCAGATATTCAGTATGTTTGCAGCAGATGTGGTCTTCTGCTATGCAGTGGCTGCTGACAGCAGTACAATTGTAAACAATGATGACGGTTACAACAAGGACTATAAAAAAGATAGGATAGCACGAAATAACCAACGGTGATAAAACTGCCAAGTATGACTGACGTGAAAAATACAGTTTTGACAACAATACAGCTGATTACTTGTGTTAAATGTGCGACCATACAGATTGAAGGCAGGCGAAGTGTACACTCCTTCCCACGTCCGTGAGATTGCGTTGCTGTAGTCCCGGTTTATTTGGAAACATGAAACATGAAATGAACTACGACAAGCTGTTTTCGTGCACGTCTTTACCAAGCTGGCCGGTAGCTTAACATACTTATATGCACATAAACAAAGTCTGTTTAGAATGAAATATGGAATCGATCGATTTATATTAGTAGTATAACATTATGAAAATACAAACAAAAATATTCTGACAAATTCCCTTGTACAGTGAATGAATTTATAAATGCAAAAAGAAAGAAAAAACGAAGAAATACCCAAATTAAACATTTTGTAAACAACCATATATTAATGGTTGTTCCATTTATCACTGTTTCACTGCAATGCTCTGACAGTGAGTACCTAAAATTAAAGCATTTACAATCTGTTTGCAACACAGTTAAAACTGGAAAGTCGTATTTATAATATTATCGCAAAAGAAAAAATAACAATTGAAACCAAACAAGACAAAAAAGCTTTTTGCTGCAACAGAAATGAAATCGTTCTTTTTTTTGCTTAAAGCGCAATAATAAACACGTCGTGATCGACGAAACACAACTTTGTACATATACACAGTTGTTCACTGTTTTTAAGAAACACACGCGATGACTGATGAGAAATCTACAAAAAGTTGCAGTATTTCAATCCTGAGTTTCTTGCTCTCTAGCAACTGCTTGTTTTTGCACCATACACGATCGAGCAACAGACTCGAACAACCTGAAACACAAGATCAGTTAATAATTTTATACACATTCATGAAATAAAAAGATCCGTTTTCTCGTTTCCTGAAAAATGTGCATAACTGGACACGTGACATTTTTTTTTAAAAAAAAAGGCAAATCAAATATAGCGACTTACTTCTCAATCTCGGGAGCACAATGCACGAATTCATGATTCCAAAATTTAAAGTGTGGATTTTTAATGAGCTCGATGAAAGTGATTAATAATCCCCACGGATGTGGACGATTGACAATCAATCGTTCCAAAAGAACCCTATAGAAAAAAATAAAACATGGGAGTTCACACTACGTATAACGAAATGCTTTTGTACAAATTTCCAAAAACTGATATTGAAACAACCAACATTAAAAACTAAATTCTGAGCGGTAACATTTTAATAATTAAATATTCAGTGTTTCAAGCTCTGACATCAGTTGACTTCAATGATGTGTAAACAAAAAAAATAAATGTACCGTGTGATCTGTTCTTGAATGGCCTCAGTGTTGGCTTCGACAAACAGGTACAACAAAGTGCAGCTGAAGTAGTGAGTGTGACTGTTTGGATAGCGTAATTGGTTTGCGATTGCATTTAGAAATAAATACCTCCCTAATGAAAAAAAAAAAATTAATTAATATACAATTTTAGAATGAAAACCATTGTATGAAACAATATGGGAAAAATAATTCGAGAAATACAGCAACTGAAACTCTTTCAAGTATAAGAGTAAAGCTAAGGTCTCATAAGCATAAAAAATACTGCTGAAAACAGAAACAAAAACGTTTTACATTTTACATGTACATCCCTATTACACTTTCTGTGACGTACAAGTGCACTTGCATAACATAAAAAATTAACAGAAAACGTAAAAAAAAACTACATCTATTGGAATGAAGGGACAATAAACACATGGACACGTTCAAAAAGTTTAGGAAGATATATGGGGTGCGGCATCCCAAGTAACTTCTGGCAACCCCTCCTATTGGTTGCTTTTTTTAATAGAAACCGTAAACCGTAAAGTTGAAACAATCTCAACTTTGTTTTCAGCTCGTTTTCAGTGGTTGTAAAACCAAGTGTCGCGTTTTTCGTCTTGATTTCTGTTGACATTTTACATCTTGATTTCTGTTGACAATTTACACAAGTGTATTATATAACATTCACGACGTTTCACGTTAACATTCATAACGTTTTCACGAGCATATCCTTAAAATAAACTTTATATTGTTACTTTAAATTGACAATTTTCGTTTTCCACAATTAGTTGAAATAAATGTAGGGAAAAAAAGAAAACTCTTGATAAGTTCAAAAAATTTAGTTATTTTCAAACAGACAGAAAAAACATTTTCAAAAACATCAACATGAAAATGACTAATTTCAAGATTCTATTTACTCTTCTAGTTAATAAAACCCAACATGTCCAGAACTTCACATTCGTCTTTCGTCGCAGAAAAGTTACACGTACACGGACAATTGTGATATTAATTACATTAATCTTTACCTTCGGTGTCAAGGTCGACAGCAAGATTTTGAAATATGTCCATATGAGATGAATGGGTGATGGTACTCATGCTGGGAGTTAATCCCTTGCTGTGTATGTAAGCGATCGCTTGCGTTCCAACGTATACAACCAGGGCATTGATCAAGGGAATGTTGTATCGAAGACCAGGTTCAGTGGACACCTAAAACAAGTTTTAAACTGTAACAACCAAGAAAACACATTCAATCCAAAACAACGAATCTCACTTGTACGTTTCCACGCAATTCGGACAAGAATGTAACAGGTGACCTCGTCTTAATGTAAGAATCCAAGTCCTTAAAACAATAAAACAATGAAATACGGCAAATACACACTGTAAACAATACCTCCCATACCTTTTTAAACGTAGGCGGCTGAATTGTGCTGGTAAAATTCGTCAGAATTCGTGGCGCCAACGATATTTCTGGCAGCATATCGACTTTTAGATTTGGAGTAAACGGATCCGGAAGTCGCATACTTCGAGGAAACGCGCTTAAAATCAGATTACGCATCTGAATGCAATTTGGAGGAATCACATCACAGAAGCCGTAATGATATTCACAGAGAAACTCTGGAAAGTCGTGCAATAGCACGAGCAACAAACGGAGTGTACCCTGCCCAGATAATAAACGTAAAGTAAGATTTGGGCACATCATATTCACATCATAATGACAAACCTTGTACAAAAGGCCAACAGATTTAGACAGTTCGGCATTTCTTAAGAACGGTGCTAAAAACTTGAAGAGATCAATCAACAGCTTCGAATAAATTCCCCATCCCTAATAAAAATTATAAACAATGTAAATGAAACCAGAAGAAACGAGGTAAACCATACAGCCATTACCTTCTGCTGCGGTGTGATTGCAAGCATTCTACCCACAAAAACACGATGAGAAATTAGCTCTAGCCACGCATATGCAAACCCAGGCACTTTGCTTGGATTGAGGACATGAAAAGCATTGCTATAAAATGAATTACAACAAAACTTATCAAGTATCTCTTCATCTACAAACTTCTGCTCTCAAAATGTTTAACTAGTGTTCTTTTCACAACTTTCATTTTTTTTAGTTTTAACGTTACTCTATTAAGACTGACAATCACATCAAAACAAAAATAAAAGCAGAAACTCAGTGTTTCAAGACGAATTGGCGCCAATTCTAAAACATTGACACCATATGCTTTATTTTGTATACCCATATCAAACAATGCTAAAGGGAAAACAACTAGAAACTACTCGAACGCCTAAAGATGAGCGTCCACTAAGTTGGTTGCGCAGCACGGCACAAAACGGCCCGCAAACAAAATGAATGAAGCCCCGTGCAATAGGAGGTAGAGCGGAGTGGTGCGGAGCGGAGCTCCGCAACACCAACCTAGTGGATAGGAGAGCGGATCGGAATTCGCCGGGTTCTTTCATTGACTGTGGCTGCCTCATTGTACTGTCTTCATAGCTGAACAACTCGAGTTTGCCGCTCTACAGGGGCAGAATGGAAAAAACAAAACCACCTTGCACCACACCGCGATTCATAGTGGACAGACCTCCACATGCAAACTCAGCACTGCACCGCACCACGCCGCCCCACCAACCTAGTGACTGCTCAGCATAAACTACCATTTACTTATTTTAGCAAATCGACACACGTTTAAAACTAAGAACTATGTAATAAAATTGTGGTTTCCTGATAAATAAGTTCTTACAAACAAAATAAATTAAAAGTATTTCGAATTTCTATTCGATTGCCATTACAAAAATAACCAAATAGTGATACTAACCAGAAGGCCGTCAAAACTTGAAAGTTAATGATGTCAAGAACATGCTCTGGAGCATTAAGCTCTATCAAAAGCATGATGAAAATCCGATGATAAGGAAGTTGGTGAAAATCAGCACTGCGTACATCGTGATCTTGTAAAAGAACACCCGTTACTGTGCTCAGAACCTGATAATTAACAAGTTAAAAATGTTACAACAAACTCTTTCTCTGTTAAAATATTCAATATGGTGTTATCGCCACCTTTGTAAGCAAATTGAGTTTCGTGTTCGTATTATTTGAGTCGCCTGAATGTTTCACGAGAAGAGCTATCATGCGCACGAAAGCATCCAACGTGTGAAAACATTTAGCACGTATCAGCGTCACCGTAGACGTCTGTTCAGCCAGTGCTCTGTAGCAAAGTTCAACGCACATTTCGACACACAAGCGGAAGAAACGTGTGATAACATCATCAGTCTTTAGAATCCCGTGCAAATTCATCTACAACAATAATGACAACACGTAAAATTAAAGCGTTAAACATAGCCGTGACAAGTTCACACTCCTAGAGTTTCACGTGCCATGAGGCCAGGTCAATTTTGCGGTTCTAAAGTTACTTAAATGGCTCTACCAACCAAACACTTATTCGAAACATTATGAAAATATCGCAAAAATTATCTTGGACGCATCAAATTTCCCTTAAAATTACGTCTATGGCGTCATAAAGCACGTGAATGAATGCCGAAGTGTTAAAAAGTCTTCATATTTAAAAAAAACACCTGCTGAACAAACAAGGAGAAAGCTTTCGTGCTATCACGGCCGGCTGTAGAAGAATGGTACATGTTGACCCAGTCCCTCAATAAGTACTCCGCCTTTTCCTGAAGTCCAGGAGGATCATCAAACTGCCGACCTTGTGCGATCGCAGTATGCACCATTGACGTGGGGCCGCCAGGCGCCCGATCGAGCAAGCCCGGATCGTTGTTTGAACGGATGATTTCGAGCAGTTGTGGCAGTCTAAAAAAACAAAACAACGATAACCAAACTGCAAATAAAAAACCATCAAACATACTAGAAAAGACGTACCCATCTGGAGGCGGCCTCATGTGAATAGCTATCCTTGCCAATCCATCTATTGTGTTAAGCAAATCGTTCTATGAAAAAAGACAAAAAAATTCATATGATCAACAGATTATGAGAACCAGATTTTAGATAAACAGCAACTTAAAGAACACTCGAAGTTACCTCGTTAATAAAACTCGTGTGACGTTCTTCGATCAAGTAAAAACGAACCAATTGCATGGCGAAATTAATGGCCATAAAATTCAGTCCATTCTCCACCGACTTTAAGAAAGATAAGATAAATAGATCAAGTAACTGAATCTACTGACAACACTTTTTGGAGTTCATTGTCAAAAACCACTCGCTCTATTGCATCGAAATCATGTTTTAAACGTCTTTCATTTTAGAATTACTCTTCATTATACTATTAAAATAACTGTTAAATACATTTAAATCTCATTTTATAGAAAAAGAAGCATAACTAACACACACCTGAGCAAGGTACTGATCAAATTGAGGCATATTGACTAGATGACTACGAATTAAGCAATCAACAGCTTCCAAATTATATTTGCACTCATCTCGGCACTCGGTTAAACACCTAGAAATATAGAAATCCAACTTGTGTACTTGAAACTATCTTGCCACAGTGATTATGTAATAGATACGTTACCTAGTCACTTGTTTGTTTGTCCATTGCATCCCGTATGCCCTTTGATCTTGAAGGGCCTTTAGAACTAATAAATGTCCATCTCGAAACTTGATCAAGAGATCAGGATCAATCTGGATTTGATTTAAACCTTCGAGTAGTCCTTCAACGGCCTACACAATTTTGAATAAAAAGTACTATAACAACACACAAACAATTATCAATTATAACAGGAAAACGTCTTGTATCTGCTTCCATTGGTAATCGAATTTACAATTATCACGTTAATTCATTCTAAGTCTTCATTGAATATACATGTACATTATAAATTACATCAAAATTTTTTTGGTGAAACTAATGGAATTGATTTAAGGTGGCTTTACAAATATTTATTTTGTTCTTGTCCTCCCAGCCTGGATGGCTATTATGATCTATACATGGTCAATTTAGCCACATATGCGGTTTTGAGAAAATTTATATTTTTCAAGAGGTGTTTTAGGAGAAACGTTACAAAAAAAAATTCAAAGCGTTTAAGAAACTGGAATACTATGTGAAGATGTTCAAACGTTTTTTTGTGTTGATATCTTTAACAATACATTTTTTAAGACAGTTTTTAAAAGGCGAAAATAGTTTTTCATGAAATGTCAATGGAAAGCCTAAAAACGGTTCATTTGTAAACAGCTATAAAATGTTTATTTTTTTTAAATATTAACCATGAAAAAACTTAACAATATTTTACCATTCTAGTTTTCAAAACAATTCGAATTTTTTAATAATGTTATTTTTAAAAAAAAAACGTTCGCATCAAGCGAACGGTTTTAAAAAATATTATGCGTTTTTGCGCCCAAATTTTAGAAAACGTCGATGAAGCATAAGCATCAGCCACTGCAGTGGTGTCATAAAGGAGAGAGAAAACAAAACAAAATGAATATCAATAAAGCCACCTTAAACATAAAAATACATTAATCTCATGCAGTTTACCAATCTGTATTATATAATAAACTAGTTTAGTAAATGCACGAGATAACCTTCACAAATCGTTTATAAAAAATTTTAAAAATAATTTTTTTTAAATATAACTAAAAACATTTACATTATTATTGAACATTTTTAAGTTCATTTAAAAAAAAAATGTTACAATGAAATAGATTACTTGCTTTCCTTTTTTTAATAGTTTACAACATTCTAAATTCAAGCCATATTTCAATTACGTAACTAATTTGCTTAGAAAACCTGGAATAAGCACCTGTCAATTACGGCCAGAAATAAATTTTAGATTGTTCTCAATTTGAAAATTCGTGTTATACCTAGTACACACCTGATAATTTAAATACATTTAAATAATAAATGTGTTCTACAGAGCCCCCTGTGAAGGGCAAACAAACAATATGTCGAATTCAATTTATTCAGTTAATAATCTGAAAATATTGAGTTAATACTTAAATATAATATAGAAACTACTGACAAAATATTGATTTAGTATTTTAATTTAAAATATTAATAATAAAGTCAATTCATATTTGGTTCATGTCCTTAACCAGATTCCGCATAATTCACCTAAACACATTTAATTTGAATTCATTTAACTCATGTGTGTACAACGTATTAGGAGTGTGGCACTAGTGCACTAGTATGTTGGAGCACTAGAATTGTTTGTAAAAAGGGATTTTCAAACAGTGAATGAAAACAACCGAATCATAAGTGCTTCACGCTGTGCTTCGACCAATACATCGACAGAAAAAAATTGTAGCCTCCATAACAAATTTAATAATTTCTCAAATTACCACCCGACTTTAGACATAACCTTTTAAATCAGTTGCTTTTTTCCTCGTTAGTTATTCAAGCGCTTAATAATCCAATATATATTTAATTTTCGTGTATTGCATTTTTTTAATTACTTTCATCTATTGTTTAATTTACTTCAGTTTTTTGGTTTGTAACACCCTGTAATTCGTGATCCCGCCAAAACCATAGCCCGGGGGGGGGGGGGGGGGGGGGGTAAACAACTCTCAACCGTCCCTCTGACTCACCTTTATGACTCATACTCAAGTGGCGGATTGATACACATAGGACCATGGTCACTTGGACATGGTTACACCTCGCAGGTGTACACAGGTCCAAGGTATAAAAGGGCCATGTTCCTCTTAGTAGTTAGTTCTTGTCCTTGCCTAAATTGTATTACGTCGATTTTATCCGTACCACATCATGGGCATGAGGACGCACCGTTAGTATTTGTAATTCATCTTTGTATTCTGTGTTTCCATACGAAGATGAATAAAGCGTTATAATAAGAAACAGCGTTGTCGCAATGTTCTAAGTAATCAACTTCTCTTCAGAGGCCGGAGACTCCATAAGGCAGGAGGTATACGATTCCTAAGCAGCTACAACATCTTCTCCTGTCGGCGTACCGAAAGGGGAAGATGTATATCAGCATCGACCGGAAGAGGGGTGGCCGCCACTCTGCTGCATAGATTTCACCCCCATGCAGAAGGGTGACCACAATCCGTCTCCATCCAACTCTCTCTGCAGCTCGGATCTTCTCCGCGCGGGCACCGCGCGATGCAGAGAAGAAACGACGTACAGAAGATGTCATCTACAGGTTGGTAAAACAAAACGGTCGATGTCAAAAGCTCACAGTTTATATCAACAGGCTTTTTAACATCGGCGGATTGTTTTTTCATTGGAAAAATAATCGGCACATCGGCAAAATTATAGTCTCGGTTGAGTCTTAATAGTTAAGTCATGATAAGCTGATGTTCCTACAAGCTAACATTCCTCTTCAATGGTCTTACTATTGCAACAAAAAAGGCCTTTTCAAATGTAGCACAGGGATACAAAAATTGTGTTACTAAATTTGAAACAGCCTAACCCATAACGCTTAACAACTATGGCCATTTTTTAAAAAAACATTAAGTGGCACATACCTTTTGAAGAAGTGCCACAGCCGTTACAATTTCTCGAGAATTTCGAGCCAACAAAACACCTTCCAATAAACTATGAAGTGCTGCCACTTGTGGATTAGATGGAGGAGCCATACATAGTTGAATGTAACTCTCCAGCTCGGATGCCAATTTGTCATAAATCTGTAGCAGCTCGTCAGGACCACCAAAAGACTATTAAGAAAATAAAAAATGAAACTGTTAATAATAAAAACGTAGTCAAGGCAATGACAAACGTACAGCAGCCGGCTTTGTAAGAAAGACAGATGGCTCCCTTTCGTTGTTCGGCAAGAAACCAGGTATGTTTCTTGCAAATTCTTCGTAAACAGCCATTTGTAACTGCGTCACACCGCCCACCTCGATAAAAAGATTAAAACCAAACGATATAAATGACCATTTCGAATGAACTTATAAATCAAAAGCACACCTTTAAACGTATTTGTTCGGGCATTCGTTCTGCTTGGTAAGTTAGAACAGCCGGATCACAGTAACGGCGGCCCTCATTACGAGCATGCTTTCGAAATTCGAATTCCTTTATAGAAATTGGAAAGTCAAAATGAAGGTTTCGCTTTTTTTAAGGTTCCATATAACATCAGAAATTAAAACTGACAGTGGTCAGTCGTTTATCGATCTCGGGTAAAGCCTTTTCGACAGCTGCACGTTGTATAAATGCACAAGCCAATTCAACATTATCCTGAGCAAAAACTGTCGCTCCAACGTCAATCATTTCCTTCTGTGCAATCGTCGGTTGCTACAAAAAGTGTGTATATTTAATCGTTGTTATAATTGAATAAACAACCGAAAAAATTTGCAACAAACCACTTTCATTGTTCCCATTATAAGAGCTTTCAGGTTGCTATTTATACTCATCAGAAGATGATCTCTGCTCGTTATCATCGCCATACCTGCGGTTAAATTTCGCACCATATAGTGAGCAGCAGCTCTAACTCGTGATTCTTCCGGATCGAGCGCAAAATCCTAAACAAAGACAAAAACCCACAAATTTAAGTTAAAAACATATTTGGTAATTTGCAAACGAACTCGACCTTTTTGACAATTTGTTCACATGTAGCGACAGCAATCTTAATTGAACGTTCGCCAATAACTTGAAGCCATTCAGTCACTGCTCTTTCGACAGCTTGGCGAGCGGCGCTCTTGAATTGAGGAAAGGCTTGAAACAGACTCAACTATCAAATAAACAACAGATAAAACTGATTTAAATTCCTCGATTTATAGCCTACGTGTACTATACAGTGGAAACTGCTTTAAACAAAATTGAAGAGTTAACCAAATTCTGTCTTAAAATTATTGTATGGTATAGACAGTATATTTCTTGTTATCCGAAGTTTCACGCTATTTGTTTGTGTTAAAATGGTTTTCACAGTAGTCGACACCATAAAAAAAGAACACGCCAGAACAAAACAAAGCAATAGCAAACATTCCACAACATTTACCTGGGTGTTTATCACAATATGCTGGGCCATAATTGCAAACGTAGATAGATTGATATCATCAAAAGCAAATCGTGGCTCAGGAGGTCCAACGGGTGTCACAGACTGTGGCACCGTTGCTGAAGTGATCAACTTCGGGGTGCTGGACGAGACGGTCGAAGAAACCAATTGCTCGTCGGAAATGGGAGGCTTTTCCAGCTTCTTTGGTGGCTGAGATAACTGATGCTCGATTCTACTTAAGCGATCTAAGTCTCTCATAAACGTACCAGGCTTCAGATCCTTTTTTTAAAAAAAAACAACGATAAATAACAATATTAACACCTAGTACTGAAATAAGTCACATAGGAAAGAGAAAAATGAACTCACACTTATGTCAATGTTCAGTGTTTTGCATAAAACTTCAATTTCAAACTTCAGATTCAATTTCAAATCAGGTTCCTGATGAAGCTCAGCCAAAACGTTCATAATGCCCATTGTCCATGGATTTGGAGGTTTAAAAACCTGTGAAACAAAATCACGTCTTACTGTAACCGCGTGAAAAGTTTGACAAAAAATAACATTACTTTGCTCTTCGCACAAGATTCCAATACTTTGCCGGCAAAAGGCACAACAAAAAGCAATTCCTGTAAACCTTTGTGATAGGCTTCTATCAGCAATGCTTTGATGTCAATTTCCTGTAATAATACAATAAACAAGCTAAGTTGTAAACGAGAAAAAAAGACTACTGAAATTTATCCAGCGCAGTCTTACAATTTGCAGTATAGGTTTGTTCTTGGCAAGAGTGATCATTCCAAGCCAATGTCCAAGATTTTTGAGAAGCGAACGGTCAGAAAAATTTGCAATCGACTTATCGCTTCTCAGCAGAACCTTAACAATAAGACAAAAAGTAGCAAGTGAAGATACATATTGACAGTGTTGAGACGAATTACTTTTTGAATTATTTCATTAGTTACTAATTATAGCAGCGAAAAACAAATTAATTACAATTAATACATTATAAAACGAAATTAGTTACTAATATTCCCAAACAGAAAAAGAAATGTGGCCTCTTTAAGGCCCTTGGCACAAAGGCGACTTTTGAAAAAAATATTTTGGCGACAAAAAGCAGTCTAAGGTCGCAGAAAAATAATTTAAAAATAATTAAAAAGTAATTGCACTTAACTTATTTTCAATTATGCCGATTAATTGAAAAAGTAGTTTAATTACAGCAGTTTATTAATATAGGAAAATTACTTGCATAATTACTGCATATTAATCACATATATAAAAAAACTTGAATAAAGTGAACTCAGTGAACCTTTATGTTCCGAAACGTTTCTTTTACAACCATTTTCCAGAAATCGGGCATTTTTAATGTGTCCATAAAGTTAGAGTATAACGTGTGAAAATTTGGTTCAATGCTTGCACGCTTCATGACAAGATACTGTGAAATCCAAGGCCAGTACTCATCTGTTACAACCTCCTTCAGCTCATCCGTCTTTTTAAATCAAAACAGATTAATAACAAAATGATGAAAACGTCTACGTCGTCGGAAAACTCACTTTGGAAATAAGATTGGCTTGAGATAAATTGTTGAAAATAAATCCAATCTTATCTTGCATTGCTTCGGGAGGAACCAACATCTTGTCGTCTTTTTCCGTAGCAAACAAAAGAGTATCAATGTTTGCATTTGCAATTGATGGCTATGAAACAAAAGAAAAGCAACATTTTCTCAGCTAATTACAGAAAGAAAAAACGCCAAAACTCTGGTTCAGTTACAAGGTACCTTTCCATTGTGAGTTAACGTGGTTGTGGGCTTTGAAATGGCAGTCGTCATTGTAACTGTTGTGCTGGTTACCGTTTTTGCAACGGAACTTGTCGGAGAAGATAAAGCAGCTGCAAGAGAAGGTGGAAGTACAGGTCCCTGAGGTTTGTTCGGTGGTTCCTGCGACCTAGCACCATAATCTATGTACTGCAAAAGCCAACAAAAACACAATGGGATGTGAATTGCAATTCTAAAAATTCAAAAATTTATTTGGAAATACAAAATTACGTTAACTTCAACAAGCAACATAAAAACAAATACTAATGTATTTAGAAAATGTCACAATGCAGTGAATTTTCAACAACAAACTCGTAAAGTAAATCGATGCAAAAACATGTAAAGTTCTTTTACAAAAATTACCTCAATAAGGTGTGGTGGGAATTCTTGGAAGTGTGGGATTGAAGCCAAATGTTGACAATATTGGTTATAATCTTTCAATCTAGAACAAAATTGTCAATAAATAAAAATTATATAGGGGCAATTATCACAGACCTTCCCCATCCTACGTTTCTTACACTGTTAAAATTCGTTTTTATACGCAAAGCATATTTATGCAACTGGAATGAAGTTACTGATTTAGGCAAGACGAAAGTATTACTCAAATATCATTACCATTCATTGCTCTAAACAACATTTCATGTTTTGTGTAATAACTTTTAGTTAATAGAATAATGACGAGTAAAAACCCATAATTTATGTAGTGTATAACGCATTCATATTAACTTCTTTAAATTAACTAAACGATTTCATTTTTAATTCGTTTCTACAGTTTGTTTCTACCCAAGTTTTACAGTAAATAAAGCCAAAACCACTCAAGTTTCTGACAGTCACTGTAAGAGTCACTAAGTAAAACAGATTTCTTAAATGTGTTTCGCTTCTGGTTGTGTTAGATATCTAATGAATAGGGCACCATTCGTGTCAAAAATAGAATGAATTTTTTTAAACATCACGAGTTTCATTTTTTGTAATTAACGAAGTTTTGACTCCTATATAGCAAATTCCTTAAAAAGCTACAAAACCGCCAAGTAACTGAACGCACTACATGGCTTGTCATTCTCTCAGCTTGTGAATAGTAAAATTTTAATCTAACATTAATAACCTTTATGCATATATATATTTTTTTATAAATACACAAGTAACATCAAAATGATAGAAATATCATACTAACCTGCTTTTAAATCTGTCCAAAGCAGCAATACCAAAATAGTACATTTTGTTTCCAACAGGCTTACGTAGTGCGTCGAGAACGTATCTCAATGCAACTCCTAACAGTAAGTAACTTTTAAAAAAGCATCAAAGCAAACTAAGTCTCTTCACCTTTCCAATGAGCCCAGCACATGAGCAAATATAAAATCTAACATACGTAATCAAGCCCCTTTCAATAATGCCACCAAACAGCTGTGCCGTTATGTACAACTCCTTATCCGGATATTGCGGGAAAAACTTGTATTCCTCGTATAAATTCCGCAGCATACAATTAAAAACGTCCTGTAAATATATACAAAAGATATGTTACGTTGATATGCGATAACAGCGTTTCCCAATTTAATTAGGTGACGAAACTATTTTATAACATTGAAAACATTATGGAAAAAAATAGTATTTTTAAAAAAATATGCACATGTCTGAAGATCAAAATTGTGTGAGCTCTTAAATTAAAATTATTATTATTACAAAAATTCTTTTAAAAAACTATTATTACGTATTTCTTTTGTCATGAACTGTATTAATTTTTTTCATTTTCTGGAAGAACCCTTACCGTCACTTCACAGAACCAAAAAGTTCTGCAGATCATCATATGGTGCTAAATAAACTGTGCTATATTAACAGTTGGCCTTATCTACTGAACCAAAGTAATAAATAAATAATGAGTTACTCTTTCTCGCTGATTGGGAGAATCCTGAAACTTCTTTAGCATATCCAAAACTTCGTCAATAGACAAAGAAGGCAGTGCAACTTGGCTGTAGATTCGCTTAAAGTAGCTAATAGAGAAAAAAATTTAATCAAAATCAATCTACGCAAAAATATATATTTGAATTCCCCACTTACCTATTTGCTTCTTCTTCAATGTCAGAAAACTCGGCAGGATTAACTTCTGGGAACAAATTCGAGAAGTCGGCAGCAAAAGGAACTTAAAATAGGCAACGCATAGTTTTGAGAATGTGAAACATGAAACTATTACAAACAGAAAAGTAGCAACCTTGTCGAACTCTGTCCAGATTTTGCGGTGTAACAAACGAACCCTTTGAACCGATGTTTCCGAAGCCCGTAGAAAGCATTGCATTAGTACTAACGCCTTCAATATCGAAACACAATTGCTTAAATTATAAACACTGCAATTCAGAAGACAAGTCACATATACAGTTTACCCAGTTGCCCTGGCAGTTGTGATGATATTGGAGGCATAATACTCGAAAAAGTACTCTGTGTTGCAGTGCTCGAACCAGAAAACAGTTTCGCCGGAGATCCAGGTGTTGTTAAGTTGCTCAGTGCCCCAGACATTGGGAAATTGCTCGTTGAAGGTGAACCAACAGAAATACCAGGCAAAAGTCCAGTTAAAGGATCCACCAATTGAGTTGAAACAATCTATTAGGAAATAATTACAATCTTGAAGCGTTAACTGCCAACACAATACACATTTTGTCACTCATGCAACTAACGACTCAAATATGGCTGTGACATGCATTGCTGAAATTATTAACAAGCGCGAAATGATGCATGAGGCAGTTATTGAGATGTATGACAAACGGTGCGCCGACAACATCATTTCAGCTTATGCCAAAAGCACGAATTAAGAACTTCTTCCCAAAATGATGGTGCAAACATGCGCCAATAATGAAATCAACAAAATTTGTGTTTATATTTTTATATTATATATTTTTTTATTAAATAAAACTAATAAAACCTAACTAGCACATTATTGCCTTCAACTTTCAGATTTCCTTATTATTTCGTCCCCCAAACTATTTAGGATGACTCAAAAAAAACTTAAGGCAATTTGAAAAGCCATTTTAAAATTACAAATAAAACTGTTCTCTTCAAAAATAATTTATTGTAAAATTGAATTTAAAAAGTTGTCGAAACAACTTTTAACTTCTATTAAAATTTAAATACATACAAAAAACAGTACATTCACCTATTCAAATTTTCGCCTAAATAAATAAAAACATAACCTACACAAACTAGTTTTAAAGAAATGTGAAACTGAAAAAATAAGAATTTAATCTGCCTTTTTTTTTTAACTGTGTTAGAGAAAATGAAGAACCATTAAATGTATAGAGGCCACAATTTTAAGCTCTGCTTCAGAACCTAGACACTTCAGTTTCATGTGCCCATGAGACATGGCCAATTTTGCAGTTCCAAAGTTAGTCAAGTTCTTCTAACAACTAAACGGTAATTCAGAACGTCATGAACGTATCTTAACACTTTAAGAAGATATTAAGGAATACACACCATTTTTCTTTAAGCTGAAAAATGTTCTAAAGGTGGCTAGCAAAAAAAAGATCGTTTTCATGGTTCATACCGAAATGAAACAATCAATTTCCCTGACTATTCTTGCATCTTATTTACTGACCAATTTCAACTTCAATACTCTTAATGCCTCGCTTTACGGACGAGATACGTTGCAGGAAAGTTAGCTGTAAAGCGAAATTGCCATATAACGAATCATTTATATTCACCATAAGCGATAACATAGTAATACATGGTTTACCGATTTTTTGGTCGAATATCGAGAAGTTTTGGGCTCAAATTTAAACAGGCCGTTATAGCAAAATGCTGTATAAAAGGGGTCATTTAACATGGCCATGATTCTAAAAGCAGTCCTCTCTTCAAACTTTGTTTTAAACAACAATTGAAGTTGCAATAGCTTCTTGAATGTTGTAGCCAGGTACTGTATTACGGTCTTTCGGTTGCAATATTCAAAAAACGTTTTTATTTTAAGCCCTTTTGAACTACAATGTTACAGGTTACTGACTTCAAAAAGGTCCACTTCATAAACAAGAGGCCAATCTGTATTCCTTCACATGTTCTTTAGGTAACGCATACCGCGTCATTATGGGCATTCCAGTTAAAAATGCGAAGTTAACAGCTAAGTATAGGTACTTGCTATTTGTGCTACAGTTATGCCACTATCTAACAAAAATATGTTAAAAGTATATTATTTGATCTTCATTGAGAAAAAAATCAGTGGATTTGTTCCTATTGATGCCTCAGATAGTGAATTTTCCTATCTGCAAATAACCAATGCCCGATTTTATTTGGAACCCTGAGACATGCTTTGCATATAGATTTCATTTATTTTTTAATATTTTTACTAATTTAACAAGACATATTCGCCGAATATTATTGTAAATGGTGTTGTACGAATTGTAACTAATCACTTTATAATAGAAAAATGTAATCCAAATAATGTATTTGATGGTGTTAAGAGTTTACCGTAAATCAGATGATTTGTAATTGAAAAGTATTTTAAAAAGCATAATTGTAAATTTTAAAAATTTATAGAGGTTGCAAAACATTTACTTTCGCTTACATCGAACTGCTTTTTTTTAAATAAAATTTTCATAAAATATTTAATATTGATACTGGAATATGGCAAATTAAGTGAATATAATTCTCATGATAGGCACAAAAAATTTCGAACATATCCAATTCGATAGTGCATTGTATCCAGATAGCCATAACTGTCGGATATACGAACTTACGGACTACTTGCAGCATTTTAATTCATCACAGAACATCGCACTTCCCATAAACAAACAATAACCTAACAACTTTTCATTGAGTAAAAATATGAATTGGAAAATATTTTTCTTTATTTCAACTTACTGGAGTGTTTAATACTTGAGAAAACGCATGTTCCAAAACTCGAGGCTGTTTAACGACGGCCACTGGAGGCTGACGTGATTTGCTTAGAAGAATGTTACAGTTACCAGTCATAGTCAGTATTGTTTCCGACAACTCTTGTGAAATGTTTCTGTGTCAAATGAGAACAATTGTTTAGCACTCGTATCTAAATATGTTCCGTTTCACCTAATCATACCCAGTGCAAGCCTGTAAGCATGCTAACATCGTTGTTAATGTTTCCGGCGGCAATTGTACGCTTTTCGGAAGAGTTTCTTCTTTGATGATGCCACCCAAAATTTGTGGACACCGCCGCTTGAGAACGTTCACACAATCTTGAATGAATGGCTCTCCATGTTCACGAATCTTGTCGCTTAGCCACTTATCCAATTTAAGATATTCACGTCTCGATGCCAAACATGCAAGATCAATCACAAATGGAAAAGTTGGAGTGTTCAAAAGCATCGATAACGCCTTAAAAAAAACGAAACAAGTCAAAGTCAACACATTTTACAGGAGTTTCTTAAAGGAGCAAAGCTAGGTTATTTGCATCTAAAACACATCTTAAACAAAATGCAGACGTTACCTTTAGATCTTGAGCCACGTCCAATATTCTCGAAAGTCGAGTTTGGTCGTACTCTCCTCTCAAGTACCACTCTGCCATAACATGCATGATGATGTTTCGAACAGTGTTCGTCTGAAACTAAAATTAAAAAACGAACATCACAAACTCCTCTAATTGACGTAAGTTGTAAGGCAAGAACTGACCTGTGCGTGCCAAGCGTACTGCAGTACAATAGCAGAATTTGGATGGTTTCCGAGAAAACACGATACCAGCGTTGTAACTAGCTCCTGTCTAAGCATATTCATTGGTTGCTGAAAAAGTATTCAATAACAAAATAAACACATAAAACTTAAAGCAGAAAATCTTTCGGTTAATACTAAAAGTTCATCAGTTTATTGCTATTATTGAAAACTGTATCAAAAACTGAATAAGAAATAAAATTAAATCCCTACGCTACTTGCACTAACAAATATCTAATGACGCGTTATTTCATGAAGTTCGCTTAATTGAAACGTTTTAAAACTCGTGAATATGTCTGCAAGAACTTTAAAAAAACAAAAAACTCAAAACATCAATGCAATATGTGAAACAGTTTGTTTTTGACGATCAACCGAAGTAGCCGACGTCCGCTTAATGTGAAAATTAGAAAATAACGAAATTCGTGCTCTTATAAAATATCTGATGAACAAGAGTTTAAACTTTAAACGCAACAAATATTATTACATTATATATTAACTAGTGGGGTAACACATTATATATTAATATTGGTTACGTTTAAACCTTTCTTCACCAGACATATCCATCACGGCACAAACTTCGTCATTCTCCATTTTTCACATTAAGGGTACATCGACTGCTTCGACTGGCCGTCAAAAACAAACTGAAATTTTGAGTGTGTTACTAGCAAAGATGGCCGTTGAAAATGTAACGAACTTAGTGCCGATTGCAAATCCATCTATACCCAATTCCAAGAAAATTCTAAGCTACCCTTGAACATAATTAAGAAACAATTCTGACTCGAACAAAACAATAAACCGTGGCATTGAAACAATACCTTCTTAGACAAAGTCTCATAACGGCAATTATGCCGTTTTTATTATGATAAATAAAACCACCCATTTTCTCAAAGTTTAAAAACAATATTAATAAAATGAAATAAAAGTCTGTAATAAAATAAATGTTAATGATATAATGTTTTCATAATTGTGCCTATGAAATAAGAGAGCCACTGAAATGGTGATTTGCTCCCCTCCCGATAACATGGTCGACTGTTGAGCTACAAAAACACAACACAGCAACTATTGGGTCAAGCGTCCAATCCCTTTTCTCTACGGTGGCCACCAATGAGCTTGACAGAACACATGCAAAAAACTACTTAGACTTGCATAGTGTTTTGACATGTGACCCTTGCGCGCACATTTTTCTTTGCCAGATATTTCACAAAGCTAACTGACTGTGTGTTTTCCATTCTCTGCCGACAAAGTAACCCACATGACTAGAGGATAATAATAAACAGTGCACTTACATTAAGTTGAAGTAAGCCGAGGATGAGAACATCTGGACACTGATGAATTGGAAACTTAAACAGCTCTTGAACTTGAGCATAATGACTAGTCTCAGACAAAAACAAGAGCGTCTCGATGAGTCCCAATGATTTCCTTTTCGAAAATACACACACAAATGCCACAATCAAGAAACAATGTCTCACATTTTTACAAGAACGACATAAGTATAAATGCTTAAAATACCAAGTAGCAATTTCTCTGTTGTCTTCCTCCGGTGGAGCTTTCAGAATGTCCGTGGCAACAGTTCGATACGAAATTTCAGCTACACAGAAAACATCCGGATTTTTCAACATTTGTTGAATGTACGAAAGCTTTAAGACAATAAACATTGAAACACAAATTATAGTCGCGGTAAATATGATAAAATCATCATTATTACCTGTCCATCGGAATTTTTCCACCTACGAAACAGAGCTTCAACGGGATACGTTTCATGACCGAGACCAATTTGAAGGCCTTGAGTCAAACATTTCAAACTTTGCCTGTCTTTTAGAACAAATCCAGGATGATCCAGTTCATAAACAACTTCGATCCAGGCTAGATTTGGAGCCTGAAAATGATACGAAAAAGCAGCAGTTTTTCATTTTGTAATTCAACAGACGGCGTTTCGTTCACAACAACTGACCAACTCTTGAACGGCTTTTACAAATACATCAACATTCCAGGACGTTGGTTGACCACTTTCGGGTTTTTCTTTGCTATCATTCCAAATACTTCCAGTACTCTGAAGGCTCTGCATCGAAATAATCCGATCACAAAACTAATGCAACAAGGGATAGGAATTTTTTGTTTTGGTACCATTTTAATTACAGAATCATGAAAATGGTTAACACATTTTGGGGTTATGAATGAGGGCTATAAAAATCTTTCAGACGGTGCATATCATTACTCTCATAACCCTATAGGTAATGAGAGTCTTATATTAGTTTATCACACATGCACTCCTTCCACAAACAACTTCCACATTATCAACTTCAAATCGATTTAAACTATTTAACTACCGAAGAACGAACAATACAACTAACATAATATAGTTCAATATTCTTAATGCGAAAGAGCAGATGCTACTTAAAAATACACGTCCTTATGATTGTGTTGAAATTGGTCTTCATCGTCTTGATGGCAATTATTTGAATATCGTTTTGGCGCCATGGCGTCAAATAAACGAAAATAGGAGATACTGTTGGCTATGGTCAGTTAATAAACGTTTAAAGTGGATTCATGTTAAAAATCTATCGATCGCAAATGTAAAAATCGAAATGTCGTCTAAACTAGAAGATTAAGGCGTTCGTTGTAACACAATTTTGATAACGATATGTTTAAAAGAAAATATGGCCGATTGAAATACAAAAAAAAAACAAGCAGACCATATTCGAACTGTCAAAAATGTTCATTTCAATCATAAAATATTCTGTTCTAAAATGAAAAGTATGTTAAATAATCAACTCTCTTCTAGTATTCTAACAAACTGAACTTCTATAACTTCGTCAATACCACTACAGGTAAACCCCAACTTCCGAATATAACGTGTTCTTCGTTTGTTAGTTGATTGTTCTTAAGTTGAATTTATATTTTTTTCATGTTTTGCGCATCGTAAACTGCATGTGAGCGTGAAATTGTGTGTCCGTTAAATGGATTTATAGCAACAATTTATTAGACCCTCCCATGTACAGAATGTAAATATGAATTCTTCGTTTTTTGAAAGTTTGTAAGTTGGGGTTCGCCTGTATTAAAATAAATTGATTACCTATTAAGGTTCAATTGTTTACCAAGTTAAGAAGTTCAATGCGTACCCGCAAACGTCAGGTACAAAAAAACTTGGTTTGCACCAAATCTTGCCAACATTTGTGGCTAGGAGGATGCATTTAGAAAAGAGTAGCATCTTTAAGTTACACATGACGCTGACAAAAGTGCAACATGAGTTCGAGACAGAAACACAACAAAAACGGAAACAACTGTCCGCAGTACTCAAGATAATAACTACAACAAATATGTAAAACAACAGAAACAAATTTTGGTTTTGTTTTTGTTTTTATAGCTGCCCTACATAAACTACGCGAATATTCTGTTGTTGTTTTAATACTAACTGTCCCCACTGCACAGACAGAGTTGAAAGAATGTTGCGTAGCATCGATACGAAACAAAAACCTTTTGATGTTTACAGACTTGAGCTGGGACAGGGAATAGCTTGTAAAATTGCAGACAAAACAAAAACAAAAACCCAAACCGCAGAAATGTTTTAGAAATGTCGGCAATTTCTCTCGAAACACTTAAGTTTCTGTTTTGTTTTTGTTCTGTCAGCTTGACGTGGACCCGGCCTAATAAAACCTAAAAAAGGGGAAATAATCTCAACATCATAAACAAAGTCATTGACTGACCTGCAACGGAATCTGGTCGCTCAATCCAGTATGAGTTCGCGCCATCATTCCGAGAACGCGAGCCACCAACCCAGGCTTAAAATCGCGAACGCTAAACTGAAGCAGATTCGTTCGACATTCTTCGACACTTTAGAAAACAGACAAAATGCAACGTTAATAATTAAAAGACACGACGCAATCCATAAAACACGTTATCGTACCTAGCACAAAAGCTGTAGCCAACTTCCTGAATGAGATCAGCCATCGAGTTTTCCATCTTTGATAAAAAAACCATGTTTAAAAACTGCTTTTAATTCGTTTAAAGAAGAACGAAATCAAGACCTACCATGTTTTTAGTTACAGATAATGAGTCCTGAACAATCTTTTCCATCAGAATATCCAACTTGTCTGGATACAGTAATGGCGATAAAATGACGGGAACTTGTTGACGAGAAAAATCTTAAAAACGACAGAATGTAGAACTCGTGTCAAAACACATTAAATTTGAAAACATACGAAAAGAAACAAGAAGTTACATTTTTTTAGAGTTGTAATGAAAGTTTCCCTTTGTTTGACACCGACTCCAAACTGTTCACAGTCCGAATTTAATAAATGAATGAGAATCAGGTGCAGAACTTCGGGAGCTATGTCATGAAGCGTGCCCTCGACAACACTATTGGAATCTGAACGGGAAAAAAGCAAGAATCGCGTGTCAAATAGGGTGAGTGACGGGGGGGGGGGGTCATACAACTATCGAATCGCTCTTTCCACAGTACCTTCGTCAGTAATAGATTTCAACAAATCGGGAAGTTTCTGCTTAAGGAAGTTGATGGCACAAGATTTGGTTTCTGCATTCAACGAATGAAACAATGCTAAACCAAAAGCAACCTCTTGAACCGCAGTTAATTTGAGAGTTTTGCTAATTTGAAGCAGAAGTTGAGGCGAAGGCTTTAGGGTCTGAAAATCAAAAACGACGGTTATTTGGAACACACGTTATTTCGAGAGTTAAGCTTTTTCGTTCATACCTTCTGCTGCTGTAACGGGTTATCGACTGCGTAACATAGATTGGATACAAAGTTCGGCTTGGTGATTAACGATGGACACTCTTGAATTAGATATTGTGTCTGAGGGATCAAAACAAAACGTACTCGTTAGAAAACAATTACCCGTATTATAGAATTTATGAAATGAAACCGATTTATAGCTTGACAAAAATGTTTTCCATTTTTAAAAAATTTCTGACGGCACCACTGCGCCAGTGTTTTTTTTTAAATTTCTATTCCAAGCCAGAATTCATTAATTTGAACCAGAGCACGGAGCGGAGCTAGTAAGCAATGTTGTTGCTCCCAAAGCCCTCTTATGATAAATACAATACAAATCGCACATTCCTTAACGCAACGAGCCTCTCGAGGAGTGACTATACGTATACATAAAAGTACGTAAACGATGGCATCCGTGCCAAAAATGTACAAGCTGAATGGGCGATGACGTAGCTGTCGTCAATCGGACACATCCAGCAATCAGGAAAAACAATAACTTTTCAAAACAAGAAGTGACGTTTGCTCATTTTCAGATCAAGAAGACACAAAACAAACGTGATCGATTTAACCGATTTGAAAATCGTGGACTTAAGAGAAGTGCGAAAAACAATTACAACTGACAACTTTGACAATTTAGTCAACAATGTCATTATTACATTAACTTACTACAAGTACATGTTTGAATAGACCGATAATATGTTTCACTAGAACAGACACTCGGAAAATTAACTATGTTGATATTTGGCCCTTTTATCAATAAAAACACGATGCCAAATACAATAACCATGTGTGGAGAAAAACACGAATATGCAGAGATCGCGCACTAGCCATTGAATCATTACTTAGAATCATAGGTTGTTGGATGACTGTAAAGATAGTGACCAAAAAACGAATAACAGCGCACATTAGCACTCACCATGGCGTGCCGAGTGAATACCGTATAGGCCTACCAATGACTATCATTTAACAAGTAGTCACACGTGAGTATTTATTCCGGTAAGCGTCAATATGTCCTCATATAAGCAGGTTCCACACAAAAATACAAACGATGGCAGAAGATGGCTTTTATCAGTTAAATTATGAAATAATCGCAGCATTTTACATTCTTGTTGCTACACTTTGCAGTTACATCGACATAGGCCTACTCTATACAATAACATTTGTTACGCTTGCATGATTGGGTCAAACAACAAAACAACGGTAAACCTAATCTGGAAAATGAAACTCATGTGTAACCTTGTAGATCTATATACAGTAAGTTGCAATGTAACAACTTCCATAGAAGGGCCCCTTTATACAGGTACGTAACGACTACCGGCACGAGAACGAAACGAGCCCGAGAAAAGAAGCCCTTTCTACTTATGTCGTGTTCGTCCCGTACTCTTTATGTTCCCGTATAAATGAACCTTAAGCAGTATTAACCACTTTTGACACTATCGCAACAAGTGAAATGGTGTCACTTTCGCTATTTAAATTGTTTTGTGATGTGAAAATTCATCCAGGGCTACATTAGTAAATTAGGTGTGGCACCGGAGTAACATGGTAGAAGGCCATACAGTATATCAACACACACCAGAATAGGCACACGCATTTGATCATGCTTAGGGCTCCGTCAAACTATAGTTAATTTATTTCAAATCAGCACGGCAGCAGGGCAACCAGTAGGGTACGGCATCACGGTCATATATATACTTGCCTTTTACCGTCGTTTTTTTTTTGTTATTATGTTTTCATCGTTTTTTGTTTCTCTTGGACTCACACACTTTAAAAATACCAGACCTCTTCTTAACTTATATAGTGTGAACCAGTCTTAATTGTCTGGTGCCACATTTACAGTGGCTTTTATGCCAAATCAACATTTAAAAGCCTTATAACACAGCTTAGTACCAAGTTACTGGCTGTCATACTAGTTTTCTTGTGATTCCTACGTAGGATCAACTTTTAAAACGTCCAAACAATAGATCTAGAAAGTGCAGTGTGGTTGAAGTACCGTAAATGTTATCATTGAAATAACATCTTTACGTTCACATGTCACAGCAATTACATTGAATCCACCCTAGTTTACCTTACATTATTCTCAAGTTATTAACAAAATACAACTGAAAACTCAATCAGCATTAGCTTATAAGTTCTCAACGTCCTCCATCTCGCGCTCGACGTTGCGGTACTTTAGTAAATACAGATTGCGTGCAGCAATTCAGAACGACTTTTTTTATATAAATAAAAAAAACTATTAAAATAACACAGTTACCTGATGAAAATCTTTGCCACTACTTTTACCATCACTGCTGAAGTCGACACGAGAAAATACGCAACGTAGAAGATGCCGGTCCGCCTCCAAACCGTGCCGAGTTACAAGCTGAATGGAATGACCCCAGCAAATAAGAAATAATGAAACCAAATGGAGAAAAAAAAACATTAAGTGAACAAACTTTTAACAAACAATTTAATTTGTACGTAATGCACATGATATGGCAGTTAGTGATCGATAAAAAATATTTAGGAAAACATGTCATTGTTCACTGCTATCGGCCTTTTTGATATGTGGATCCCTTTCTTGTTACAGAAGAAATTAAACCGACTACTCGACGACTTAACTAAACTTCGTGGCTAATTACTAGAGGTGGGACGAATCCTACATTTTTTCGAATCCGAATCCTAAAAGATTCTCGAATCCTTCTTCATATAAGAATCCTATTATTATTCATTAAGAAGATACAAATAAATGAAATAATATTAAATATTAAATTATTAATAACAAAAACAGTGCAGCATTCAATCAGGGTCGCCAAAAGGTGTGATATTGGTAATCCGGGTCGCCACCGAAATTGCAACAATCGCCGTTTTCTTTTTGTTAATGAACGCTTCTATTGTACGTCAATGGAGTTAAAACTAATTTTACCAAAGTTTTAAACAATTTTTTTAGGTTAGGATTCGAAAGATTCAAAAGGCGAAAAAAGCGCGAAGATTCGAGTTTTCGAATCTCCAATATTTTTTCAAGATTCACGAGATTCAAAGGTTCAAATATCCCAGCCATACTAATTAGTAATTACCATAGAATGTGACCCTACTTTGTTCTTTGCGCAAGCGAATAAATAGGCCGTTTGCACATACACACACACACACACGGCGGCAAAATCGGACTGGACTGTTTTAAGGACAAACTACAGAAAGAAAAAAAAGGGCGTGGAAGAAAATCACAACTGGCAAACGGAAGTCGCTTTCGTCAGCAAAAATCGCAACAAGCGCGACCGGTGCCGGATCCAAATCTCTCAAAAAGCCCGTATGTGTGTGTGTGTGTGCAAACGGACTTACGCTACTTTCTTACCAGTTCATGACGTTTCGTACGATCACTTCAAAAGTCAGAAGTGCTTCAGTTCAACCTACAAATCTTGTTCTGCTTTCTAAAAAACCATTATATCTGTTTCAGTCATTCTCCTGCAAGAGTGACTAGGCCATTTTTAAGTAACTTGCTGAGGTTTTCAAACGCCAACAACACAATTTTATAAAGCGGCCTTCTCAAATGAAGCCATTGCAGTTTACAGAGGTTTAAAAAAAAACATCATCAAGTGAAATTCTTTAGATTAGCAGCTGCTTAGACTCTATGCAGGCGATTGTACAGCTTTTTCGCCTTACTTTCGCGCATTTGGCCTCCACAACCTTAGCTTGGCTAAGGTTAGCAGCTCCTTATCTAAAGAATACCCCCCGAATGTGAATATTTTTCAAACTACATTCAAATAGTTTATTTTTAAAAAATAACACCATGAAAATGCCGCAACGTAAATATTATTTCCATGGAACTTTTTACTTCTGATTAATTTTTTTTTCTTCTCCAAATAGGATAGGGCAGTCAAAAACCGCAACAACAACAAACGTTTTGCAACTGGAAATAGGACGTTGTAACGGCAAATAAAAACACTATTTCAAAAGAATATTGATTAACGTAAGACCACACACCCGTTTCTAAGGATTAACGGTCTTACTAAAATCACAAAACGTGGCTTAAAATAAAGCTAAGCCTGTCGCAAAACGGAATTCTCTGCTGCGTCCCGAAAGGCTCTCTCAAAAGAGTCGCACAAAAACATCCTAGACTCTTTCGCAACTTAGCCGTTTGCATTTGATGACGTTTTTGATGGACCTTTTTCGACGAAACGGGGGAGTAACAAGAAAATTAAACAAAAAACATGCTTTTTGTGATACTCGGCTTTTATAAAAAAAGGTCTAAAAAGTAAGAAAAAACAAGATGTAATCCCCTCTTGTCTTGTTGGTGTAGTGGTGTCTCAGGCTCTCAGCCTGTGGTAAGTGTTGGTCATGAGTTCGTTACCCCGTCCAGTGTGAATTATTTTCAAATATTACAGAAGGTGGTGGTGGACAAACAAACAAATTATGAAGTTAAATAAAAGCGAGTAAAAAAAAAAAGGTGGTTTCACAGTTAAGATAAAATGGGGTTCGAAAAAGTTTTCGTATAATTTAAAAACGGCGCTAAATGAAACGCAACTTCCTGTACTTCACCCCTCAAAATGACACAAAATAACTTCAATTTGTGTTAGTAAAGTAAATAAAACACCCTGAAAAACGAGGTAAATAAAAGATAATCGTCAAGAAACGATTGTTAAAAGGAGAGAGAGAGAGATTCTCACATGAGAAAGTTCCTGAACGGCTGCTTTAAAGTTCTTTTTGGTCAAATTGGACACCGAAAAAGATATTTGAGACAAGGCCAAAGATAACGAATCTAGATTCATAGTTCCATGAAAACAGCTGAGAAAACTTCAATCGATCCGGATTGAAGTTTTCCAAGTCGTCGTTTCACACGATTATTCTGATTAACAATAATAACAAAATCTCCTTTTTCTTTGTTGTTGCTCGATGAAAGCGCGACTTTGAAAAAGTAAACGTCCAACATGAGGGACGAATAACCTGAAGAACGAAACGACGAACACTTATTTAGTAGATTTCCTATCGAAAAACAACAACAGAAAGAGAAACATCATGAAATTCAAGCGAAAAGAGACAACGAAATTAACAAAGAAAACGACGCCATCTTGAAATTATATGTGGAAACTGAAAATTCAGCCGCCGTCACCGGCACAATTCAGATACAACTAGTCGCCGACTACAAGTCAAAACAAAATTTAAATTTCACGGTTTTTTTTTGTTTTTTTTTCATCTTTTAACATTAGTAATTACATTTATTTATTTTAATTAAATTGTTACATACATGCAATGAAATTAAATTAAACTTCTAAAAAATAAGTTGTTCATTTTTTTGGAGCTTTCAAGAAAGTGCTCCAACGCCGTTCGTTTTTATAAACACTTTAGCCACTAATTGCACATTTTGCCACGCGCGTTCTTTTCGATAATTATCGATACGTTGAACGTTCCTATTTAATTTGTCACTCAACCTATCAGAACCACAGGCAAGTGTGCCCAGCAGTAAAGTTTTATTGGCCCCGCCCTTTTATGAGTGTCATCAATTTCTAATTGGTTTGTTACTTGGTCTGATGTCACATGCCCCGCCCTTTTCAGTTTCTAATGGGTTGATATTTGTTCTGACGCTCATAAAAGAGCGGGGCCAACTAAAATTTTACTGCTGGGCACACTTACCTGTATCAGAAGCCTATAGGTTTACATTAGTCAAGTGTGTTGATTCAATTGATGTGAACGCGAATTGAAATTTAAGGAGGAACAACATGGAGTAAACAAAAATAGATGGGACTGATGGGATCATTTCTAGAGACTTAAGAATGTTAATAGCAAAATGTTATTAACATTTCTAGAGACTTTTAACAATGTTAATAGCAAATGTTATCAATTAACACATATGTTGATAATAAAATTTTATATGCTGGTTTTTAATATGTTAAAAAAAACATTGCTAATAACATGTGTTTTCAGCAATGTTTTTTAAACCTTTATTGCTCTAAGAACAATAAAAAATGATTGAAAATTGAATGAATGATCGTGGGGATGTGTGCAGGGTTGGATGGATGCCAAACTTTCTAAACTAATTATAACTCAAAAACGGGACGAGATATCTGAAAGAAATGATTTACATGTTGTTTAGTGTCAGTGAATTTCTACTGTGTAACAGTCAAAATGATCCATAGACATTAATAATTAATTACCGTAATTGTAATTAATTTTCAATAAAAATTTTAATTTTCTTTTTTGTGCAAATAGGAGCGCCCTCCCAAAAAAACCTGCTTTATACGGTCACGTTTGTAGATATTCCAAGGATGCTAGACATGTTTAATTTTATAATTTTTGAAAACAGATATAGAAGCAGTTGGTCGCAGCCAGAAACGTTCGTTCTGATTGGTTATATTTAGGTTTGATTCTGTTTGTTATTGGTCTGATATGCTCATAAAAGTTCGTGGCTAACAGAATTTTTCTTGACATAATAGACTAAAAGTCAAGGAGTATGTATACTCCTACAGTATACTCCTTGCTAAAAGTGTTTCACGAACGTTCTAAAAGGGATTCCAAACCATACCTTTTATAAACACAGATTTTAAAAACTTTCTAAAAAAAACCGAAAATTTATTTCGAAGTTAAAACACTTGTGAACTCAAGATTTTTCAAAGACAAAGTTTATAAGTTATCGAAAATATTTGCAAGGTAAAATTAATAATTATATCCGTCTAGTAAAAATGGGTGGTTTTTCCGTGTCGAACAAAAACACGACCAGCTTGTTAATGAGACCACCATCTTTGTCTGAACTTCCGAACTGAACGTTAAACATTCCAAGCTTCGAGAATAACTTCATGTCGTCGCTACCAGACTGATACCAAATCGAGTTTAAGAAATACATTTCGATAATATTCGGATTGTTTCCGTCAGAGACTGGTTTTAGTAAAGCTTTTCCGTAATAGCCGTAGTTAAACTGTAACGCAGGAACAGAGACATTGATATCGATTACAACATCTCCGAAGAAAGGATTAGCATAGACACCCTTAAAAGGTTCCAAAAACATTATTAATTTCATGTTTCGCTTGTGTCGTCTCCTGTTTGTCAGGCGACGTCGCTTGATAGCCACCTTACGTCGTAAACCGAACGCCGAAACTAGAGGCAAAGATTTCGTGGCAACAGGTGTGGAGACGGCCTCGGTGACATCACTTACCGACGTTTCATTGGTTTCATTGTTTAGAGTCGTTTTAGCATCTGGTGTCGTGGTTTCTATCACAACAGTCAAATTCTCAAGACTCATAGTAGAATCTTGTAAATTCATAGTTTCTGTATACGCTCTTGTTGATGCAGTTGTCATCGGCAGTGTCATGTTTATTCTTCGTCTTTTCAAACCATTCGGCCTTCGCGTTCTTAAACCAAGCCTCAATGGAGGCAAATCAGATCTGAACGTCGTAACCGCAATGTCATTGTTTTGAAGCTTATTGGTGTTACTTAAATCCTTCGTCTCATTTTTCGATAAAGGTTTTTGCTTTGCAAAAAGTCCGGATGATTCTGTAATCATCGCTTTATCTGAAATCATATTTATGATGTGGGTTTCGTCTGAATCGGTTGTCGTATCGACAACCGATTCAGACGAAAACGTGTCGGTGTAAAATAATTCTGTGGTGCTGATCAGATCAGAAACGTCGTCATCGTAAGATACAGTCGTTGAAGGTATAATAAAATCATCTTCTGTAGTAATATCCATTGGATTGTCAGTGTACGGCTTCGAATGCTGCGTTTTACGACTCCCGTTCTTATAGAGAAATTCTCTAGGATAGGAACAGATGTTGGTCAACTCCAACCACGGGTTTTCTCCCAAAAGTAAATCCGTTAAATAGAGGTGCAGTGCTTTCATTCCATTGTCACATTTTATAAGATGTGGACCGTTTAATGCCATGAAGATAGCGATCCCTTGTTCAGGCAACAAGGATACCATTGAATAATAATAGTTTGAAAAGCCGCTGTGTAGAAAACGCGTGTAACCTACAAACAGAAGAAAAAAAACGTTATTATTTGAAACATTGCAAAAGTTATCAACTTTTTACAGAATATTTCTATCAGCTTCAAATAAATTGCACTAAGGAAATAAACTGAACGAAAATCAAAAAAGACGACTCAAATCTTAGAAAATGTTTCAAAAACGACATTGAAATCAGGCACATATACTGGCTCCGAAATTCTAGGTCGGCAATATTCAGTATCGGTGCTTAGCCTCGGCCTCCTCCTTCCTCTCCTAATAGTATTAATCTAGTGGCAGGCGAGCCACGCAAATTAGCAACATCTTTTCAGTATAGCACCAAACATGTAAACACATTTGCATTTGTAGCAGCTCCTAAAGTTACAGTTACTCTCGAAGGAATCCCAATTTTGTGAAGTTCCTGAAGTTCCTCCAAGGGCTACACGGTTTCTAGATGTTTCTGGGGGACCTTCCAGGTAGAGTACTGTGGGCCTCATAGTTTCGAGGCCATCCCGGCACTTTCACAATTTCGAGAGGCACTTGCCAGCTTGTTTATCCTATAACTTCTTTTAATTTTCAACTTAAATAGTTAGCACATTGGTCACGCATATTTTATTATATTGTTAACAACTAGCTGAAATTACAGTAGGTCTTACAGACTCTTACAGTTTTCGAAATACATCTTCTTAATCAAAACGCAGTTCGGCTGTGTATATACTGTAAGTGAATGTTTGGCGTACCAGCGCCTAGAAAGACCAACGCAGGCGGTATTTGCCCCCATGCCGCCCAGGCCAGTACGTTGCTTCTAAAATGCAGAATAACTAGCGTTATAACTACTACACAATTTTTAATATTTTCATTAATTTCTTGAAACATTAAAACAATACAAATTCTTCAGAAAAACTAAAGCAGAGAAGCACCATCCTTGCCAAATAAACTGTGTACAAGGTGAGAATTTACATCAACTGTCATTTTCTTTTCAAACGAATCGATCAAGATAAAAGTTAGAAAAACTTTAAACTCAGAAACTATTTCAACAAAACAGGCGATTTGCTAACCACATTTTGAAAACATCAGTTAAAGTAAGAACTCACTTTGGTTAGGATACAGTTTATCTTTCTAGTATGCTTTATTTCAAGTTGATAGAAAATTCTGAAAAAAAGTATATTAATTTATGTCACAACTGAAACGACCAGCTCGTATAATTAATATTATTAAATTAATGTATTAATGAATAGGAAAAATTAGAGTTTTATTTACCTCGATAACTTCCAATGACCCATCCGAGACCATATCCTTTTGCGACAGAATCTAAACTTGAAGTGTCACTTCCACTTTTTATAGGGTTCGGAAAAGGGTTCTGTAGTTTAAACAGCTCTTCAAGAACCGATTGATTTAAGATGGATTCTCCATTTTGATTGGTTCCATTACGTAAATGCATCAACATCCATTTCGCCATATCCGTTGCAGTAGTGCAAATTGATCCCGCAGGTCCAACAGGTCGCAGGATACTGTGCAAAATTAGATAAATATAAATGTTTCATTTTTGTTAAATGTAATATAAAGCTTGTATATTTCGAATTATTTCTTCCGACTTCTGAACGTTACCACAAATGTGAAAAATCTGTTAATTTTTAATTATTAGTAATTACTATTCAGTGTGAATAACAATCAATTGTATTAGTTTATCATTTATTGCTGACTTATTCTATTCGGTCAAAATTTATTTTCACCTCAAGAGATTGGGATTTCGCTTTACCCGAAACCGCTAAACCGTCTCCGAAAACCGCGGTTTTCGGTTTTATTAAAAATAAAATCAAAATCTATCTCTATCACTAAATCAGGAATTTGCAAAGTTTGAAAAAAAACGCGCCAAAAAACGAACCTTGGTCAACTTTTTGCAGCACTTTCTAAAATAAAATATAATATGCCGAAAGGACATTTTTGTTGAGTACATAGTAATTTTTGTACAAACTTTGTTCACGGTTATCTGATAAATCAGTAAATACTCTTGTTTTAATAAAAGGTTATTATCTATAAAAATTATAACTACTTTAAAAAAATAAAAATGTTGTTAGATATGATTGATTTTTTTTTATTAAAAATTTTAAAATTTAAGGGGGAAAAAAAACAAAACCAAAAAACCGGGAGTAACCACGGTTTTCAAAAATGAAACCCGAAAAACCGCGGTTTTTGAAAATCGTGGTTTACCCAAATTCTATTCACCTCCTATTTTGACACAATAGAAACTGGTTAAAAGTACATTTGGACTTAGTCTATTTTTTAAATAAGAGAAATCAGGAAACTCGGTCATTTAAGTGTTTTTAGTGCATAAAAATGGTTTTAAAAACTTCCTATCTCAAAGCGAATTATCAATGCAAGACATTAACATTATTTCGTGTTATAAAAAGGATTTTAGCTAGATTTGTACTCCTAGGATTGATAGATTGACTCCCTAGATTTGTACTCATATAGAAAGCTTAATTTGAAAAATATCCATATAAAAATAACCTTGAGCTACCCTTCTAGTTTCTAAAAAAAACTTTCCAGTTTCTCTTTAAAGAAAACTGGTATGATGGTTTAAAGCAGTGCTCGAAGTTTTCGAGTTTTCTTTTTTTTTTTAAACGGCTAAACTGTTTAGTCTTAGCATCACTGAAAGTAGAGAAACCCAATATCTCATCGCTCAAAATGCAAATGAGATGTTAACAATGTGAACAATAATATAATTTAATTTAATGTTGTACCATATCAACATTTAAAACAGTATTTAACACTGGAAAGCAACTGATAATTGCTACATAAATAAATAAAATCACAATCATATAAAACAATTTCAACTCACTTTCCGGTAACTTTTGCTCGTAAAGGAACCAGCCTTCCGTTTTCTAGTGCATGTGGGATGGCAAAGTTATTAGTCCAATCCGGTACACGGTCAGCAAATGTCGTCCTGTCCATATTTAACTTCTTGAGAAACCTCCAAACGATCTGATTTTCCCACCAAGTGCCATTCATCTTTTCGGCAATTTGTCCAGCAACGACGTACATAAAATTGTTGAAAACGCGAGATGATCTGAAATTATGTAAATGCGGAAGATGTCGAACTTTTCTGAAACAAAAACCAATTTACAATTTTAAATCAACATCTCAACAGGAATAACTTTAATGTTTATTGTCGAACCTCACGATATCAGGCCGAGATAAGTTGTAACCCATCAGAAATGCTCCGAAATGTTTCGCCACTCCCACTTTATGTGCCAAGAGATCTCGAACGCTCGCTGTCTCAGTTCTTTCTTTATCACATAATTCAAAATCAAACCCAAATATATCACGAACTGGTGTGTCCAACGTAAAACTAAAAAAGCCAAACAAAATATTAAAAAAGTTCATTATCTTGCTTAGCCGTTTGAACGGAGTTTTTAAAAAAAAGTTGCCCCTAAAATACAAAACCATGGTAGGTTTAATTTTGTAACTCTGTAGTTTTATAGAATACGGATAGTTTCGCACGACCATACGTGTATTGCGATACGTGTATGATAGATAAATCTACTGAATTTACATGTAGACAAATAGAAGCGTTCCTATGGCGATACATGAATGCTTCCATTGGTCTACATGTAAATTCCGTATCTACCAGGCTAAGGGTCTTATCCTTAATGATTACTCAAGTCGAAGGTCCAGTCAAATATCGTACTAGAGATTTTCAATTTAAATCCAATGTATTTAGAAAGTCGGCGGGCACATTTGTGGTGACACTCAATTGGAACATGTTTTTCCATTAAAAAAACTTGAACCGATCTTGCCTGGTCCGTGTTATAATCAGATAGTATATGAAGCGACTTTTCAAAAAACGGCTAAAAGACGAAACATATTTAAATACTCTAAAAATACCTCAGTAGTGCTCAACTGGCCCCAGAAGTCCCGAAAAGCTTGGAAAAACACAAGGATTCAAGAATTTTTAAAATTCGAAAAAAATGAGTCAAACGTCTATGACATTTTTCAAAAAACGGCTAAAAGTCGAAAAATATTTAAATGCTATAAAAAAATGCCTCAAGAGCACTCAACGGACCCCAAAGTCCCAAAAAGCTTGGAAAAGCACAAGGATTTAAGGATTTTCAAAATTCGAAAAAAAAAAAGCTCAAAAGCCAAGGCTTTGGCTTTTTTAAAAAAACGGCCAAAAATAAAAAATATTTAAATGCTCTAAAAAATGCCTCAGGAACGCTCAACTGGCCCCAGAAGTCCCCCTTTTTCTTGTCGAGGGCGCTTTTATGAGAGTTTGCACAAGGGCGCCTTATACCCACGAAGCGGTGGTAGGAATCGCCCTCCCCCCACTATGAAATTATCCTGCGGGCGCGCCACTGTTCCTTCGTTTCTTTTTATCAGACTAAATGACAAAATCTTGAATGTTTGTCAAGCCTGACGTTACAAGCTTCATCTTAGTCTAATTAGTTTCACTAATTACAGGGATATGAATTTAAAACACCACACGAATTACATAATGACAACATACTTCACATTATCATGCAACAGTTGAGTAATGAGTGCTGCTGTAAATCCTTTGGTCACCGATCCGATACAAAATCTCGTGTTGTCATCCACCGGTCTCTTGCTTTCCACATCGAGTACACCGTAACTTCGCGTCAAAATAAATGGTTCTTTGACACTATCCTCTGTCTTAACAACAGCTACAGTTAATCCAGGATACTGAACACATTTCTGGAGAGATTCGACAACAGAATCTAACTTTGAAACCAGATCCTCAGATGTCCACGGTATACTAACTGGTAAAGAATGGCCCGAAACACAAACATTGTACCTCAGAGTAATTTCAAGAATTACAATACAAACGAGCAACAACCTGGTGATCCACTTATAAAATTGGGTGAACATCATCGTGCTCAGGCGTATAATACTCGATAGAATATTTCTATAAAACCTGAATTCGTGTTACATGAGAACACACCATTCTACGACAATGCGGTTAAATTGCAAATATTTTAAATAAAAAAAAACACCTTTTGGTGGTGTCATAAACCAAAACAGCATCTTATTACGTTTGCTGTTGCATTATTTTTACATTAATACCGGTTTTTTTTTCTCTTCTTCTTCTGAAGATGCTACAACACGAAGGTCATTCACAGCCTTTGGCAAACCGAAATCCAAGAAACAACAGGATATGAATAGGCCATTCAAAAGTGAAATCACAAGTTTCATTTTCTTCTTACAATATAAAATGAATACCTGTGATATAACAATGGAACAACTGTTAACAAAAACAAGAAACGATAAGCTTGTATACACTGTTGGATAGAGACAAAAAAAATAACACACCTCTAACATACAAAAAAGAAACATCATTGTTTATTTTTGTATTATAACATGATATAGGTCATAAGAAAATGTTCCCTTTTTCATACTCTTGTCCAATGCGTCAGTATTAGTGTAAAAATTACCTCAAGAGCAACAGTCTCCACCCAAATATACAGAATGTATGATAAGTAAGATAACCAGAAAATGGGTTTCCACTAAGAAAAACTGGTTAGAGGCTAAAATTCAATGGCTAGAGTTCAAATCAGCATTTACAACAAGGCTTATTGCAAATTAAGTTATATCTAACCAGGTTCCTTGATTGAAAGAAAAAAAAAACGCATTTAATGATTTTTTTCCAGCTTCTCTGTATTTTCAGATTCTTCTGACTTTTGAAATAAAACGTAAATCCACCATGTGATGGCAGATATACTGGCCTAGACAGTTAAGCACTCATTTGAAGGTTAATTTTCAACTTCAGAGGCATGGTTGTCCTATTTAAATCACGTGATAAATTATATTGTACAGGTGTATCCCTCATTTTTTGTTATTTTACAAAAACTACTAAAAAAAAAGTTTCTTGAAATCGAATAGCACTTTTTTGTTCATTTTGAAGTACATGTTAAGAGTAAACTCTACTGAATTAGAAAAAAAAGCCGGTATCGAGGATAGTTTTAAATACACCACCGTGTCTCAAGACTCAAACTGTGGTCCGCGGGCATTTGCCAGGTGGTCCGCAGACGGGACCATGAAGAAAAATATTTTTACACTCCAACCGTTAGAATGGAAGTTTAAAAAAAAACAGATTATAGTCCGCTACGATAAAAACCCCACTATGCTATAATATAAGGGGAATAGAGTTAATGAACGTTTAAGTTTGCAAAGCGAACAGTTACTTGCTCAATGCTACTAGCGTAGTGCATGCCCAGTAGGTCTTTTTAAGGTGGGTACTAGGTTGCCCGCATGTACATCGAGAATTTGAATAAGTACTCTGCAAGCAGCTCAATTGGCCTGTGGCAGAGGAACTTCATAGTCCAAATGTAGCATAAATAATGCATTGTCAATAATCCTAACCTGATTTTATGTAACACCCACCTAACTTTCCAAAACATATACTTCCCCATGCACAACATCCTCTGGAAGCAAATTCCATTGTCGAATGACCCGTGGAACAAAAGACCAATAATATGAGTCTGTACGAGCAAAAATCTCCCTAATCTTCCTAGAGTGATCACCCCTACCCAAATAATTAGCCTTGCTCAAAGAACTCAACACAGGCTTAGGACAACACCCCAGTGGTCTAACCTAACCTATCTAGTGGTTCGAAAAGTTGAGCCCCTAGACACTCAAGAGTTGCACGCGCCATAAGACATGGTCAATTTGGCAGTTCCAAAGTTACTTGAATGGCCATAGCAAACAAAACCGCAATTCAAAACGTCGTGAAAATTCCTCGTTACCTGAATAACCTTTTAAGCTAAGCTTTTTTAAGCTAAAATATGTTCATGAAGAACAAAATTTAATTATCAAAATAGACCATTTTTTAGGCCAATGACGTTTAACATGGGTCAAGCAAATTAGCACATTTCAAGATGGTCTAAATTGCAACCAAAAAATGCTTGCCACGATATTCATGAAGCGATTGCAAATTCAACCAGAATAGGCAAGGATAGGTAATAACGTGAGAATATGCTCTTAATGAAGGGTTGATTCGAAACTGCACCTAATGTATTTAGGTAGTTAATATTTTTAAACTTAATATAAGGTGAAATGGTATGTTCTATCTGGGACAATTTTTGTTGGGACGATTCTAACTCGACCGACGCCAAATTGGAGGTCGTGCCTAACAGTGGCATAAAGGTAGCGACAAAAGCAAAAACAAACGAGCGGTTAAATTGCATTTGTAGCACACAAAAATAATTTACAAATGGCACAGAATGGATTTACATTGAAATAGTATACATGTACTTTAACAACGCAAAAATACCTCGCGATAATCTATTTGAAAATTACTTTGCACTCCCTTCAGCTTCTCATTTAGCCTCCACCTCCAGCCCGCGGCATCATCCGTGTTAGAATAGTCCCCTATGGATACATCTGGTAAGATATAGTATAAGTGCAACTCATAACTTGAAAAGTTGAACTTTGAAATCGTGTACAGCCCTAAAATATGTAACTAGAAATATGCTTGCTTAGTTTTGAAGCTTCAAAATGCCTTTAATTAATACACCAATGCTTCTTATTCAAACTTTTGATATGTTATTTAAAGTAAACTCTCCCTATACATGTGGGGCAAGTTGCAAACCTAGGGCACAGTTGTTGTTGACTTACTCCGATAAACAGTTGTGGCTAAGTGCAACACAACCTGTTATGCATGTACTTCAAATTTAAAGCTAAGTTAAAAGATTATTTACTTTTATATGGCACTTAGCCTAAAGCTGGGTATTCACCAAATGAGCGAGCAATAGGAAACATTTGCTCGTTCTCACTGATGTTTGTCGTGTTCCCTTAAAATGCTCACCTTGCGTTCATACCGCAGTAACTAGTTATGTACTTGTTCACAGTTGATCCACATCGATCACTCTAATCCGCACAAGCATTTCAACAATACCATAATTACCGTCCACACTAAACTAGCACGAAGAGTGTACATTCTTACTGCATTTGCCCTCCACACTCCCCACCTCACCTTATTTTCTGTGTTAAAAAATTTTTTTATCCTATTCTAAGAGACTGGACCAAAAATATATTTTGTGCTATCTGATTATTGTGTTACCTATTTTAATTTTAAACGGTTTTCACTGTATATATTTAAAAGTACGACATGTAATATTAATAGAAAAATAAATTTTCATTTTTAAAACCATAGTCAGAGGCATTTTTTCACTTTACAAAAGAATGAAATGTAGTTTTTAAAAGAAAATAATAGCAGTCTATTATGTAAATAAGTTTTGAATTATTATACTTGAATAGAATGCTGTTTACAGAGACAAAAAAAAATCAAAAGAAATGTAACTGGACGGTTTGTCTAAAGAAAACAGGACTAATAACTAACGAAGTTATTCACATGGAATAAAAAGCACAGGCTATGAATTTTAGTAGATAATAAAGTTATGGCTGTATACCGGTACCTGTTATGGCGTGGCTCGTTAAGAGGAGATAAATGTACGTGAGTTAGGAAAAAATCTCACTAGGTAGAGCTGGTGTCAATCCTATTATGCAATTGTTATGTATAGGTGAAGTGAATGGGCTTTTGTATTTTGTATTTGGGCTTATGTATGATAAGAATGGATATGATAGAGGCTAGGTGTGACGTCATACTTACTACAAATAATATTTTCAAAGTTTTTGGCGGCCATGTTTTTTTAATGATCGAATTTTAGCGGTTTTTTCCCATTTTTTCCTCTTTCTAGTCATTTTAGCGATAAAATGAAAGAGATGAAAAAGAAAGAGAATGAAAAAATATACTTGGTTATAAAATTTCATCGATGGACACTATTTGGACAACTCATGAGGTAAGGTGAAAGCTTCGTTAGTGGGGAAAATAGTACTACTAGTCGGCCTTATGTATAGCAAACATTTAAAAACACAGAAATAAGCTTGAAAATGGACCTTATGTCCAATAATAACCTAATTTATAATATTATATTCTTTATAATCCTTTATAATTCTTTATAATTCTTTACAAACTTTTGGGCTGTGACTCTGCAACTCAGTGCCTCTCAATCAGTATTTTTTTTATTTTTGAAAATAGGCTTATTTGCCTTACGTGCCATGTAAAAAAATTCTTAAATTGTGGAGAAAATATTTTCTGAGCCCGTAATGGTTGGGTTTAGCTAGAAATACCCAAAGCTGTCCTCGAGTACCCTTAGCTGCCCAAAAATATTGTTATATGTCCCAATATAGCCTAAAAATAGGCTTATTAGCCCTATATGCTCTGAAAAAAACTTCTAAAATTGTGGAAAAAATATTTTTCGAGCACGTAAATTTTGTGTTTAGTAGTAACTGTTATCCGATACCCATACATGCCCAAAATATTGTTATCACCACTGTTCTCACCACTCTGCCTTATTAGGATGTATAAACACACTGAAAAACACAGAAATATGCAGAGAAGTAATTTACATTATTAACGTTTTTCACGCCATTAATAAATGGACATTATGTTCAATAAGCGCTTCTAGTGGCAATATGCAAAAAGATAACCCCCTAAGAAGTTAGCTGACAAAACTTTAACATAGACCTTTATGGAAAAATCGCTTCCCCGGAAAAGTTTTTGCTGTTCTCTCACAAATAACTTGCCCGATTTTTGTGAATTTTTGAAAAAATAAAGACAAAAGTATGTAGTTTTATATCCATGCATTAGTTTTTTTTTAAATTTTTCCTTGTTTTTTGTTTTTGATGTTTTGTTCTAAACTGCTGTAAAACCGAAACTTTTAACATGGAGGCCAATGGAGATTTCGGTATGTCGATAAGTTCTTTTGGTGTATTTTTGCGAATTCTTGCACAACTTTCGTGAAATTTTAAAGAAATAAAGATAAAAATAGGCAGTTTTATAATCAATCATTGTTTAATTAAATATTCTTCCTGATTGTTTTTTATGTGTTATTCAAAAAATTCACTCCAACTATTCAGTGTAGGGTTCAGAATAAAACATTGAAAACAAACAAAAAAAACGAGACATTAAAAACCCAATGTCTGGCTTTGAAACTATGTAGTTTTATCTTTATTTGTTTAAAGTTTCACAATAATTGTTTAGTTAATATGCAAGAAATAAGCAAAAGATGGCGAAAAGATGGATCCCTAAGAAATTAGCAGACGAAACTGTAACATTGAACTCTATGGAAATATGGCTGCACCGTTTTTTATTGCAGTTTTTTCGCAAATTACTCGACCAATTTCCGTGAATTTTTGAGAAAATAAAGAAAAAAGTACGTAGTTTCACATCCATGTATTAGTTTTATAATATCCGTCTTTGTTTGTTTGTTTTCAATGTTTTATTCTGAACGTACCGTGGTACACCCACATCGAAAAGTTGGAGTGAATTATTTTGAATAACACAAAAACAAACAGGAAAAATATTTAATCAAACAATGGTTGATTATGAAACTACCGATTTTTACCTTTATTTGTTTAAAATTTCAAAATAATTGTCCGGTTAATTTGCATGAAATAAGGAAAAAAACTTACCAACTTATCAAAATCTCCATTGGCTTCCATGTTAAAAGTTTCGGTTTTAAAGCAACGTTCAGAACAAAACATTGAAAACAACAAAATAATGATTAATATTAAAAAAACTAATGTATGGATGTAAAACTACGTACTTTTGTCTTTATT
The DNA here is from genome assembly GCA_036925085.1 of Brachycybe producta. Lineage (NCBI taxonomy): Eukaryota > Metazoa > Arthropoda > Diplopoda > Playtdesmida > Andrognathidae > Brachycybe > Brachycybe producta. The sequence continues at coordinate 3,987,639 of JAUPFP010000005.1, read as the reverse complement.
TTTTCAAAACTTCACATAAATTAGACGAGTAACTTGCAAGAAAACGGCAAAAAAACTTACCATGCAGCGATTATTCCATTGAGTTCTATGTTAATATGTCGTCTGCTAACTTCTTATGGGGCCGTTTTTTCGCCTACTGCCACTAGAAATATTGTACTATAAAAGATTATAAAGAATTATAAAGATTATATTATAAAGGAGGCTATTATTGGACATAAGGTCCATTTTCCAGCATATTACCTTGTTTTATATACATGTTCCGTATATATACATACGTGTTCATATACATAAGGACGACTGGTACTAATTTACCACTAAAAAAACTTTTCACCTTACCTCATGAGTTGTCCACATAATATCCATTGATGAAATTTTATACCCAAGTATATTTTTGCGTTCTCTTTCTTTTTTATCTCTTTCATTTTATCCCTAAAATGTCTAGAAAGAGGAAAAAAATGAAAAAAACGCTAAAATTCAATCACTAAAAAAACATGGCCGCCACAAACTTTGAAAACATTGTTTTTTATAAGTATGACGTCACACTGTGACGTCATGTACTCTCCTAACAGGGCTCAAATTTTTCTCAACTTGTTTATCAACATTTTTAATTATATAGAAAATTAAAAAGTGATAATTAAGCTAGGAAAACTAGCAAACAATCAAGATAATACATTGAACTATATCCTGAATTTTTTTCTAAATATTACATTAGTCAGAAAAAAAGGTGAATAGATTTGAAGACAGCATCTATATATATGATTTTTAAATGCACCAACTTTTGATGCATTTTAAAAATATAAACATTAACAATTAATTCTTTAAATATAGCAAACGTTATTCAGTCTATATTTAAGAATTTGTTACAATTTAAAGTAAGTGGTTTAAACATGTAATATAGAAGTTGAATAGAAGTAAGTAAAACTATACATTTCAACTTTTAAATTTTGCCGCTCATGTTGTTGTTAATGGGATTTCTAATGGGCTCAATGGGCTCAACTTCAAGACGCCACTGGTGGCGAAAATCAGAAACATTTTATTTTTTATGGCTACGGCGCCCTAGATGTGCTCTTAATTATGTGCAACTATTGCTAGAAAGTAACTAAGCATGCTACGGCTTTTGGCAACTTCGGTCAAAAACCTCTACATAGTAATAACCCACACACTGCAATTAAGGATGTAACCAGTATATATTTTCATGTTAAAACAAAAAATTAAAAACCATATTTTAGAATGAATTTATGATTCACTATCTAGATATAAGATTGAAAACGGCAAGAAAGACACAAAACATAAATAATGGGAATATTTTTTTATTTAAAACTTTCATATTTTAAAAATCAGCTGCACTCATAACTCGCCATACTCTTTACACGGCATTTCACTATAATGGCCTTTTTAAATTATAGCTCAGTTTCTATTTACAGCCCAAATAGGGCTGGCCAAGGTGCGATATGTGACACAAGTCAAAAAAACACTTTTGGGGAAAAATGAATTTAAAGTTAAGAAAAGATTCGTGGCTAACTTTGATGGACTTTACAAATGCAAAAACCATTTTGACTATTTACAATATCCATTTATTTGGCACCTCTATAATAGATTGAGTTAGGAAAAATGCAACTTTAAACTCATTTCTTCCCCCCCCCCCAAAAAAAGCGTTTTTTTGAGTTGCGCCACTGCATTACAATTTACTATGTTGTCACATATTATGAAAATAAATGATTCGTTATACGGAAATTTCGGTTTACAGCCAACTTTTCTGGAACGTATCTCTGCCTCTTTCTCCCTCCCCTTCTCCATCTCTCTTCCCTTTTCTTCCCTCTCCCTAATTTTCTCCCCTCTCTTGGATGCACTAGTCACAAGCGATTTAATTTTCTTAAAAAAATTCCTTCCCATTTAAAAATCCCATCGTATGACGGTGGCGCTGATCAAGCGCCAAATTGAATAAGCGCCAAATTGAACAAACGCCAATCTGAACTAACGCCAAAGTGAATAAACGCCAAATGGAACAAACGCCAAACTGAATAAAAGCCAAATGGAACAAACGCCAAACTGAATAAGCGCCAAACTGAACAAGCGCCAAAATGTGATAAACACATTGTTAGGTTAGGTTAGGTTAGGTTACGATTGGTTAGGTTAGGTTAGGATTGGTTACGATTGGTTAGGTTAGGTTAGGATTGGTTACGATTGGTTAGGTTAGGTTAGGTTTGGTTAGGTTAGGTTTGGTTAGGTTAGGTTTGGTTAAGTTAGGTTAGGTTTGGTTAAGTTAGGTTAGGTTTGGTTAAGTTAGGTTAGGTTTGGTTAAGTTAGGTTAGGTTAGCATGTTCTGTTTGTAAATCTGCACAGTCTGACGTCTATAAAAGCTCACAATATTTGGACCATCAGAATTTACAAAAAACCTGAATAACCGCCAAACTGAATAAACGCCAAATGGAACAAATGCCAAACTGAATAAGCGCCAAATGGAAGAAACGCCAAACTGAATAAAAGCCAAAAATTTGGCGGTTATTCAGTTTGGAGTTTGTTCCATTTGGCGCTTATTCAGTTTGGCGTTTGTTCAATTTGGCGCTTATTCAGTCGCCCCGGGCATGCTGCTATTTATAATAATTTATCTGTAAATATTATTACCTCTTAATTCGAGGAAAAATGAATGCTTCTGAAACTTCTAACTTACCAAAAAAAAAACCACAGTAATAATTAGCAATAAAGTGATGTGAATAAAACACGCATTTAAACAGTTTACCCGTTCAAAATCAACAAACTTTTAATTTTGTACCTACTATTTCCCAATTTATGATACAATGAAGCTGCTTAAAAACAAGGAATTACCGAATTATTGTTCCAGTTTGTTGCTGTTCACATTTTTGGAACTAACCTATTCTCAAATAGACTCACTTATACCAATAAGGAAAGATTTCAACTGATCGGTTGACATCCGTCCCCCCTCCATCTTGTGTAGAATATTTTTCAGCTGATTCATAGAACGTTTCTTAGTTAACATTTCACACCTGGACTTCTTTTCCGGTGGTTTCATTGGCAGCAGTTTCGTTTTCCTGAAATAATATTATGTTCACAAACATAGTATGAGCACGTGCATATACACGAATGGAAGAATAGTAAATTGTCAAAAATATAATCGCAAAGTTGGTACAGCGAAAAATATTTACCCCACTACATTCTGTATATTCAACCTTTTCAAATCCTTAGCCAAGAATTTGCGTTTACCTTTAGTGATTAAAACAAAACTGATAAATAATACGTACAAAATTCTGTAAAGAAATTCAACATTTGAGGCATTTTTAATACACTGAATAACGAAAGAACATGATTAAGGTGGTTATAAAATGAAAATCCCTCTCGAACTCTGATTATTTTCTCTTTCACGTGCAAGTGTTTCAGAAATTAGAAACGGGTATCTCAAGCACTTAAGAGGCTACATCGCAAGATTACTTTGAAAAATCTCCACAAAGAGCGCTAGCATCGTTTTTCTATTCAGTCCATAAACCCAATGTTAAAGAAGAAACGTTAGTTTTCAAAATACACAGCCACAGCAATATGTTTATTTTTCATATTTAAATGTGTCCAATATTAAATTTTTAAAGTGCATTGACCGAACTCTTGTCTTAAACTTCATTGAGTACGCCCAAATAACAAAAAATATCCATTAAAATGCTTGTAAAAATATGTAAAAAAACACGATTAAAAAACACAATTAAACCACAGTGAAGCCAACACATGGGCGCATGTGCTGACTTTTTTTCTGGTTTTTTAAAATTGTTTTTACGTATTTTCACAAGCATTTCAATCGGTGTATTTTGCCTCGACTGTGTACTATAAAAAATAACGTTTTTTCATTAACATCGGGTCTATGGGCTCAATAGTAAAACGATGCTGGCACTCTTTGTGGAGATTTTTCAAAGTAATTTTGCAATGTAGCCTTTTAAGAGTGTTCTCATCTCGATGTATTTCAAAACACAGTAAGTCCTGAACTTGCACAGTTAATTCGTTTTGGAGGTTTCCACATAAGTCGAAAAAACGACGTAAATCGAATGCCATTAATGTTTACAGTAGCTTTCCTACTGAAGTGCCACAACCGTGCATCTACGAATCCTCTAACTCGAAATCTGTGTAAGTCGAGGAGTTCCTGTGAGCTATGACAAGGCTTAGCAGATAATTTTTTTTCACCTTATAGTTTCTTTTAATATTGCTAGTGAAAAACAGAATAATCAGATTTCGGAAAATCACCTGTTCATTAAACCATCTTAATTAAGCAACATAAAAGCAGAAATTGCACAAATACTGAATAGAGTCATGTGTAAGTTTAGGACAGAATCCAGGGTGCTGTCTAAACGTTTTTTTTTTACGATACAATATGATTTTCCATAAAAATAGCGGCACACACAGCTTAATACAGATTTTTGCATTTTCCCGTAAAAGATAACCCAGTAAACGATACTGAATGCACAAAATCCGACAAAATTTCAGAATTGATCAAACGGCTTTGCATAAGTGTTGAGCGGCATTGCCGCGTTCCAAAGCACTCGGGAGTTTGCTGTGTACAAACGTGCTGACAAAAAACCAACTACCCTATGTGTTTATATTACTAGAAAAGATACAAGACTGTACCCAGGTTTAGTAGTTAACACTACCGGGCAGTCAGGAGACTTGCATGTGCGTTTAGTGTGTAACGTGAAAAGTTAATAGTTTGCTTTGCCTTCAATAAAACTTTAAAATTAATTAAATGTTTTTAAACTAGATTAAGACATACAAGATAACACCGAAAATGGACAATTACTTTAAACATAATACCCAAATGGAGAACTACTTCCTCATTGTGCCACTTGGCACTTTGATCATATTAACATTCGTTCAGTGGTCATTATTAGATTTCGTTTTCCTGAACCTTCTAAAACAGTACCTTAAGGCAAAATCTAAGCTCTACTGCTCCAAAGACTGGATATGGAACATTTGTGTCACAGTTATGTTTTTTAATAAAAAACGACGGATGACGGATCATTTCAAGCAATTTTTTCAGGACAAACACTACAAAAAATCGGTAAAAATGGCCGATCTTTAATCGGAATCCATTCACGAATGACTTTTGGCCATCCCTAAGTATTACTGGATGCTTTGCTCAATATGCACGAATCATATCGATAGTGCCGGTGAAGTTAAATAAAACATTGCATGAGTGCTGTCGACTTGAATTAGCTTCGGTAGACACTTAAGCCCCGTTTTCACGATGATAGTTGCCACGATAGTTGCTGTCATGACAACAACTATCGCGAGAACTATCATCGTGAAAACCACATGATAGTCACTATCGCACTGTCGCGATAGCACTATCATACTATCTCGTTTTGACTAGATTGTTAATAGTACTGTCACAATAGTAATAGTTGTTGAGTGACAGCTTCTAGGGGAAATATCCACTTTGTAGAGAAATTTGGCTTCTGGACGGAGAGAGACAACACTTTTGTTGACTCAATGATGTCTATGAAGTAGATGTGACACTGTCATGACAGAACTATCACGTTACTTCAAGACGTGTAGACGATTGCTATCGTGAGGGAACTATCGCAACTTTCATGACAGCTACTCTCATGAAAGAACTATCGCCGTAAAAACGAGGATTAAAATGACATAGGTTGGATTCACGTTTTTTTCCAATTTGACTTTTGCACATTAAGAATACAAGCAGATCATTTGTGCGATTGTGCGTGTCGCGTTAGATGGCGCCACTAGCCACGGAAATGTACTGACACTCTTCAACTCTGACTCACTTTCCTTTTTTCCACGTGGCAAACTTTTAATTGCGGGTCACTGTATTTCTACACGTGTCCTCTTTACTTCTATGTTCTGAGTGTAAGTTTGTCACGTGTTGAAAATAGGTTGTTTTGGATGTTTTTAGAGCTAAAAGGCTGCATTCGATGTCAACCAATTGGCGAGTGTAGCTAGCCACCTAGAGAGGTTGCAGGCGCCATCTACCTTGCATTTACACAAGTATTTTTCTATGAAGCCCCTCTTAAGTAATTTTTTTTAAAAAAAACGTTTTTAGTTCAAATACAACATTATTGTTAAATAACTTACTTTTTGATGGCTTTTCATCTGTCTTAGAAGTCCCCAAGAAAACATTTTGTTTTTTCTTACATATGCCACACGTGTATATCTGCAATAAACGACAAAATGAAAAGTGGCAAATATGTAGACAAATTACTTACTTGTTGGTTATTGCTTCTGTGTCAGATCTTGCTCTCTTATTTGAAAACAACTTTCTGCATAGTTTTTTCTTTTATAAACACTTTTTAGTTTTTTTTTAATTTCTGAACTTTTTAGAACATTCGAAAACTACCTATCATTTGTTTACTCCTTTTCTGTGGTCTCAAAACACTTCGGTACTTTTCACTGACATTCATGAAATCTATAGCTAAGGAATACTTTCAAAAGGTCTCAAGACGAACGTTCGTTTTGATAGCAAAAGATCTCAACCATTTTCTTTGTGAATGACAAAAATCACAAGAATCGTAACCTACAGAACGAACAAAATCTCGTATTTGTCACCTGTTTGACGGAACGATTGTTAAACTTCCTGAGAAGCTCCCGTTGTTTCTTCGTTACTTTCCAAGACGCCTTCTGTTCCTTTTTCGTTAGTTTATTCACAGTTTTTGACAGTTGCATCTTCGGTTGCATTCTAACCGAATAGTTGCCAGTTTTCCATATGGCGCCACAGAAGCAACAAACAGTTGGATTCAAAGCTACAATATCGACAAAGACGAAAAAAATAAATGAAAATGTTATATAACATCATTTTGAAACTAATTCCAAATTCAAATTTGGCAATTCCTTCCATTAGAGACCGCACAGGGTCCGAACTGCCCCTTAAAAACTCTAAGTACATCTACTTCCCCTCATTACACGCTTTTGGCGTGAGCAACTACTACGATTAATTGACTTGGAGACTACGCGACTCTAATCGAATGAACATCCATGTTTTAATTACGATAAACTACGACGCCCTCATCACGTCCATGGGAAACGGAATCACTGTACATCATCATCCTCCTATAAAACAAAACAGAAACTTAAGATTTAGATTTTTTTTTTCTCCTTCCGAGTTTTGCTGTTAGTTTTTAAGAATTGATAAAAACGTGTTCGTAAATATTACAAAAAATGCTGCGAAAGACAAGGAGAAATCGCCTCATATTTAAGCGCAGCTTTCCAGTAGAAACGAGAACGAGCTTCATTCATGTTTTCAGCTCACAAACGTCAAAACAAAATCCAAATTTCCAAATTCCAAGACAAAACCACAGAATAAAAAGTTATACAGAAGACAAACTCTTTGATGTTGCTGTGACAGGAAGTCATGCAGGAAGTCGCCATCTTTAAACTAGGAGCCTAAATTGAGTGTGGTCAATAGATGGCGCAAACTGTACTTAGTGCTATACAATTACAGGGCGTATGAGACTCACACCGATGTCGGCCCCTTGAAATAGCTCGCCATATCGTACGAGATTCATTTTGTGCCGTCCTCCTTGGTAAGACGTCTTCCTTCTAACTTCAAAAAGCAGACGATTCTTCCCCTCACTTTTGGCGTTTTTCTCTAGCATTCAGTTGCTTTTACCTTTGTAAATTGACCTTACAAGAAATGCACAACGACGGACAATTTCTACTTTCTTTTCTCTTTTGAGTGTCCAAACATGGCGTATAGTCTTAGAAATCTACACAACACAGGTGCCATATAAGGTCGCCCCTCTGAATTATCATGAGGGCATTATATTCCACGCCTTATACGTCAAAATTGTAACTATGATAGTATAGCTCATGCCTTTTTATTCCTTTCTCACTACACAGAAATAAAATTATATATCGATTTATTATCGATTATAATATTAAGGCGGGATATTTAAAAATGAATTCGATCAACGAGGTTTATCCTTAGACAATTACTAATAGTCTAAGGTTTATTGTCAATAATTCAAAAGTTTATTAATTATAAACAATTTCATATTTTTTTTCAAAATAAACACTAAATATAGTAATTATTCTAAATAGTTAAAAGTAAATATAGAAATACATAAGCTATTAGTAATATGATTTTGAACAGTCAGGAAGGGGTAGCTGGGAAGGGGTAGCTGGGAAGGGGGGGCTCGCAGCCCCCCGAACTGCAGTGGGGGCTGCATGAGGTTTGGAGAGGGGGCGCAATTTGGGGTGTGCAAAGGGGCGCAATGTTTTAAGCAGCAGGGGGCGCAACCAAACATAGCTACGCCACTGATCAGTGATAAGTTATAACAGTCAGAGTCCATGTCCTATGAAAAACAGGACACCTGGAAACATTTCATTATTAACCACAAATGCTATAATCGTTTTCGCTAGTTAGCCTATTTAGAGCATTTAAAACCTTACTTTCTACACAATGTCCAAATACCTGTATTATCTGTATACACTTATTTTTGAAAGGTAATAAGTAAATGCCCCTGGCCCAGACCTACGTCCAATATTCGCCCACACTTTCCTGAAATTTATGTATAAAATAACCTTTACAGGATTTTCACCTCCCTTATAATAGAATCACATAATGGAAGATTGCCAGTTTCACTTTATTTTCGTTAGAAAAATATAAATAGTTTCATCCAAAAATCTATTCAAGATTGAAACGTAGGTGTTAAGCAATTGCCAAATTTGAGCCTTCTACATGCCGAAACAGCCGCCATTCGTAAGACATTTATCACGCGTCTTCCTATCATTTCTCACTTCCCCTCGAAGAGCCCCGCCCTCTCTTTCTCTACCTATATGTTTTTTTCTTTCTTCTTCTTCTTCTAGACTGATATACGTAAAACAACACACCGACATGACTATTCTACTTTAGGCCCTTCTAAATTAATACACAACATAAAAAAATAAGACTTTTCGCTCCTGTAACTGCCAAAAGAAGCATATACTCCCAATAGTACTGACAATTCTGAAGAAAATCCGTTTTAGACACTTCTTCTGGCTTCAATTCTACACAGCCAGAGTTAGCTTCTTTTTACAAATTGCTATTGCAGCTGCTTGTCAAAAGTTGCTCCTACATATATTCCAAGTCCACCTGTTACAAAGCATCTCTATTAAGACATAAAACACACAGCTAACTAATTGATCTTTCTTTCTCTCTCTCTCTCTCTCTCTCTCTCTCTCTCTCTCTCATCTCTCTCTCTCTCTCTCTCTCTCTCTCTCTCTCTCTCTCTCTCTCTCTTTTCATATCTTGAGCATTTAACCAAACAATTGCAGTCACACTCTAGTGTGTGTTATTTTCATTGGCAAACAACACACACGAACAAGTCACAGAGGATAGAGACAAGACTTTCTAAATTTGTCTATGTTCACTTAAGAATGAAAATTGAAATGATGGAGAAGTGCGTTTTATTTGTGCTTGCAACAATTGTGTTCAGTATGTGCCATTGTTTCTCTCTAAGTAAATGTAATCCTTTAAATGTGTCCAGTAATGGGCATCATCAAACTCCATCAGACGACATTCTCATGAATGTGGTGAATGCCACAGTTTGGCAGGATTTCAATCAGACTGATGATATGTATATGGATTATAATACTACTGGCATCAGTATTGATGATATGCATAGGTTGAACTTTGCTCGACGTTGGGAACACCTCAGAGAACGGTAATGACAGCTCTAGTCACTGGAAACAATATTATTGTACTTCCACGTGTATTCCTGAATATGGAATTCTCTTCTTGCAGATAGTTCTTTTTTATATTACGATTTCAATTAGATGATGATGTATAACTTCATCTTAATGGCAACCTTTCTAAATGATTGTGAGAAATCCCCTCCAACTACATGGCTAGCCCTCAAGCTGTACTGAGTTGAATTGAATTGAATTAAGCTGCACTTGGACAACATACACATACTTAAAGCATACTTTAAAACTAACCTGAAGAGAGTTTGTCATCAATAGGGCTCGTATTTCGATGCAATATCAACCAGAATATTTCTCAATTTGTGGCAGAAGTGCCAATTGTGAAGTAATCATTATCATCATCATCATTAGAGCAATTGCAATTATGCTTTTTCTAATAAAAAAAAGGCTGGTTAGAGAGGATAGATGTATGGTTGCTATCAGTTGTCAACTAAAGTTCTAACCTCTAACCAGGCGTTTTAATTAGAAAGAATAATTTTTTTTTATCTAAACGAGATTGTTACTTCACAATTGGCACTTGGGCCACATATTGAGAAACATTTCGGTTGATATTGCATCAAAATCCGAGCCCTAGCCATCAATCATATATACCCATACATTACATCAATCATATATAGCCATACATTGAATGTATTTTAATACAGTCATTTGGAAAACCATGATTGGAACTTATTACATAAATATGTGACTCATTAAGCAGATATGCTTAGACACTTGTCGTTTTTGCTAACAACTCAATAAGCTTTAGGAAGTCAAAGCTAAGGCTGAACTTATCAAATTTTATACAAAATTTCCTAGAAAAAGTTCATAATTCTATCACAACCTAAGTCTACTAATGACTTAGCAATCATTAAAAATGAACACTAAATAAGGCTTGTTGCAAACACATCTAGAAATGCAGCAGTAATGCATGCATGTATTACTACTGTCTTTTCTACATAATGATATTTGGGTTTTGGCACCTACTCTCCACTGCAGTAATTCCCCAAACCTCTGAACCACTCATCTTGCACATGCACTGGCGCAAGTAGCCTTGCATCAGTAATGTGACACACTTGTAGAACACAAGTGTGCGGTTAGCTTATATCAGAGAACTAGTGGGGTAACCCATCATAAATGACGGGAGCAAAATTCACAGGCAATCGTGCGCATGCGCGTCGTTTTTTCCTTTTGTTTACTCCTTTCATTTCAATTTCAGTCACCCCTCCCACTTTTCTCTCTCTCTCTCTCTCCCCTTCTACACTTTCCAAACTTTTCCCCTCACCCCCTCCCACTTTTCTCTCTCTCTCTCTCCCCCCCTTCTACACTTTCCAACCTTTTCCCCCTCTCCAATTTAATATCATGGAGTTCTTGGATGGGAAGAGTTAAACATATAGTTGACCTTGAGAAAAAAACGGTTCATTTATTCAAATTTATATAAATTCCGACATTACACACACAGAGACCTGGGATATTATATATATAATTATTGTTGATTTGGCGGACCATAATCTATTGTTTTGTAACTTCCGTTTTGACACAGATGGAGTGTAAAAATATTATTTCTCTGTGGTTCCATCTGCGGACCACAGTTTGAGAAACACTGCTTTCTACTATGTGTTTTTGAGCGAATTTGCATTGTTGCTACAATATTTCAAACAGTGCATCAGGCATTACAGCTTATAATACAAATGTAGTCCACTGTATTTTGTAAATTCTTTTTTGGTAAGAATTGTGTTAAAATTAATTATTTTTAGCCATTTTTTGTAACGAAATTGTATATACATATTTTTTTAAAAATTTATGCTCTCTAGATGATTGTGAATGCAATCGAAACGTCAGCCATTTCGTTACATAGTTAAAGCTATGTAACGAAATGGTTTATTTATTGGTGGTTTAATTATTAAATAAGAGTTGGTTTTTTAGTATTCTTGAAAATTTTTAATTTTTGTTTTAAAGAAACATTGAAATGAGTATTTAAAAAGAACCAACTATTAATAGTGCTATTAATATGTGCCAATTTGCCTCTTGTTTTACTCATTGGTAGTGTGATTTTTTTTTTTTTTTGGAAAATGGAAAATAAAAGAATACACTTAGTGGTTTATTCTTCACCCTGTATGCATTTAATTTCAAATAATTGTTACAGAAATAACCAAAAAAATGTTCTTAAAACACATTTTATAATTATTACACTAAATTTATTTCACCAGTCCAGACACTTTTTTTTAATAATTATGTTGTAAACTGTTATACATGTAGATCTAAGTAAAAAAATGTAATATCTCATCTTACAACAAGAAACAACAACAAGAAACACATGTCAAATAATTTTAGTGTTATAATCAGGGCTCAGATTTTGATGCAATATCAACCGAAATGTTTCTCAATATGTGGCTCAAGTGCCAATTGTGAAGTAACAATCTTGTTTAGATAAAAAAAAAACAATTGTTCTTTCTAATTAAAAACAATGGTTAGAGGCTAGAACTCTAGTTGACGACTGATAGTAACCAGACATGTAGCCTCTCTACCCAGTTTTTTTGATTATAAAAAACATAATTTCAGTTGCTCTAATGATGATGATGATTACTTCACAATTGACTGTTGGGCCACAAATTGAGAAACATTCCGGTTGATATTGCATCAAAATCCTAGCCCTATAATAGTTATAATTCTGTTGGATGATATGACTAATGTCACATTGAATAACCTAATGTTGAAGTTCATTGATATAATTAGAAGAAGGACCTCTTTTGCCACATTGATGAAAATAAGAAGGATTTGGAGTGCAACATGCATTGTTACATAAGATGGGAACATCCTGTATCTCAAAACTCAACACTTTACACATTAGTTATGGTGTTGTCACATATGGTTTCTATGTTTTTTTTTTTTTTTTTTTTGCTTTTGTTGTTGTTTAGTCTGAAAAGAAGCTTAAAATGTCTACAAATAACTACAAATCATTTTTAAAAAAAAAAATCTTCTTTTAACAATGTGTATATTATAACCAAACTATATCTGCAAAGTCTACAGACAACACAAAATGCTTAAATCACACACATAACTAAAGATTATTTATCAACAGTCCATCACTAAAGTTACTCTATTTATAGTGAGTAAAAGTGTATTTTATGACAGTGTTGATAAGTTCTTAGGCACACCACCAAAATGTGTTCCACTTTTTTAAGTTTCTACTACAATATATACCTCTTTCTATACCAATAAAAAGATTCAAAGGAAGAAGAGACGTGCTGGCCATCGGGCAGCTCTGGCAAATGCCAGAAGGGCCGGTATTCAATTGGGCCTATTTTTTCAAAAGATATTTTCAATCCTGTATAAAACTAAAAAAAAGTGTGGGTTATTTGTCTTCATACAACTGTGACACAATGACAACAAACACCCCGCCTACACAGTTACTGTGTTTAGGTGGGTGTATGTAATTCAATATATTGAATCTGGGGTCAGAGGAAATAATAATTGATAATTTAGATGAAACAAGGGCACTACTACAAACCCTTCTTATTCCGTAAAAAATGGTTTCTAAAATAAATAATTCAAATGACATTTGCTGTTGCAGATTTGTTTAAAGATGAGGTAAGAAAATGTGGGCCGGTATATCTTTAAAAAACCAGGGCCAAATTATTTTCTAAGCATGCCTCTGAATGGAAGAAACAAAAAATGGAGAAAAAAATGTGTAATTTGAAGTAGAATCATAAATACGTAAAATGGTAAAACATACAAACACAGACAGAGAAGGGCAGAAAAAAACATTTAATAGATAATTAAACTGTTGAAGACAAAATACATATGTGTTTTCTTTTAAATATTTCATTTTTTTTCAGACTTCCGGAAGTGGAGGTCTGGAGAAGAAAAAAAAAAAGGCAAAAATAAATAAGAGACAAAAACAGAAAAAAAAAACAGCACCACACATAGACACAAACAGACACAAAAACATGTGTGTTCGTTTCAATGGATCGGTTCCACACGATGCTGTGCATATTTGTAACTTAATTTTTCACTTTGAAAACTGTACAAAGTGGGCAAAGTGAAAATATTTGAAAAGTGCTCGTATCGTGCAGAACTGAACTGTGATTGTACTTGTTTTACACAAACAAGTGCAAAATGCTTATAAGACAACGCAAACGCACATCCAATATTTTTCTCTAGTGGCGGGCGAAGAGAGCCACACAATTTAGCAACCTTTTTTTCCAGCGTAGAATCAAACATGTAAATACGTTTGAAATTTATGTATAGAGCTGTTTAATTTTAGCAAACGCAAATTTACATTTTACAGTTACGAGAGACGGCTCTCGAGGGCCACCTATTTTTGAGAAGTTTATTATGAGGACTTCACAGTTTCGATCTGCTTATAAGAGGAGAAGGCCTCTTAGTTTTGAAAACCTCCAGGAGCTTTGGTGTTTTAAGTTTTTAACAGGCTCCCGGGGACCTTTTAGTTTAGAGAGGCTTCTGGGAGCCTCGCAGTTTCGAGAACATCCCAGCACTAATTTCGAGAGGCTTGTTTATTCAAAAACATATTTTATTATGTTGTTGAACAACTAGCTTAAATTACGAAAGCGTAAATGTTAGTTTTCGAAATACACATCTTTTAACAAACGCATATTATAGGTGCACTATTCAACAGTGTATCAAAGTGAATCTTTGGCCCACCGGCGCCTATAAGGACCACTGCTCGGCCAGCTAAAGGAACAAATGTTCCTACTGTGACCAATGAGCTCTGAAGCATTTACCTTTTGCTCTGTGTTCATGCTCAGGAGCATAATGTTCGCTTTGTTTTATTCATGTGTCTAGAAACACTTTGCAAAAATGCATGCAACAGCAGACCTACTAAACCGTTGAAAAATTGCAGTGAAAGGGAGACTTGCTGCTATTAATCAGGACATTTAATCGAATTCTGTAGATAATGTTCCACTGAAGATAGGAAAGAATTCCTCTCTGTCAAGATTTTCCCGATTTTCCCAAATGTTATTACTTTATTAGACTATGGAATTCTCTTCCAGTTGATAGTTTTCTGGTAGGACGATTTCAATTTAACAATGATGTCTTGTTTTACCTGAATGACAATCATTTGTGATCGGGAGCAATTCTTCCCCACCCGTGCCACATCGCCCACATGGCTTTTAAGCTGATTGCAAGTGTATTGAGTTGAACTGAATTGAAACAAAAAAAAACGATCCAACACAATTATTAATCCATTGGTTCCACTTGAACTAGACAATTAAAATTACTCAAATCATGTTAAATATAAAATTAAAATTTAAAAAATAACAGTAATAATGTTAAAAGAATACTGCAGTTATATGGGTAATACAAAGCAGTGTGTAACAATTTCTACAAATGGTAACAAAACATTGTAGTCACCTTTTATATGGAAAAGTATGCGTCTTCCAAGAAACGAAAATATTAAGTGTGTAGCACTTAAGTATCACAGCCTGTACTTCTGTACTTGAACGTTGAAAGAATGAATGAATTAAAATATAATTAAGTTGCGTAAGTATGAGTTTAATTAGTAAATTTATTTAAGTATTTTTTTTTTAAATTATTTTTTTGTTTGTTTAAAAAAAACATGTTGTCTTGTTTGGCTCTTATGATTTTAAGCCACTGCATATAATGTAGCTTGCATAACCTACAGTGGAGAAAACTCACGCTCACAAAATGACTATGGCCTTTTGCACACACGCAGCAATATAAGCTTGTTTTTTTATTCCTGTGAATTCATTGTACACAATACACCATTGCAAATACTGTAAATTCACAGGCGCAGTATAGAAAGCGACCTTGCATTGAGGCTGCATTACCACATGGTGTGAACGAAGCCAATTAGTCACAAATGTATTAAAAAGTAGTGTATGTGCAATTTGTAAATTATTTTATACTAGTGGGGTAACCCGTCATAAATGACGGGAGCAAAATTCACGGGCAATTGTGCGCATGCGCGTCGTTTGTTCTTTTTTTACTCTTTCATTTCAATTTCAGTCACCCCTCCCACTTTTTCCCCCTCCACGTTTCTCTCTCTCCCCCACTCTACACTTTCCAATTTAATATCATGGGGTTCTTGGATGGGGAGTGTGCAACATATTGTTGACCTTGAGAAAAAAAAAAGCCGTTCATTTATTCAAATTTATATAAATTCCGACGTGCTTCAAGGTTTGTACAGCGTTATCACAGACAGATACACACGCACACAGACCTGGCATAATATATATATAATATATATTATTAATATATATTATGAAGCACGTCGGAATTTATATAAATTTGAAGAAATGAACGGCTTTTTTTTCTCAAGGTCAACTATATGTTGCACACGCCCCATTCAAGAACCCCATGATATTAAATTGGAGAGGGGAAAAGGTTGGAAAGTGTAGAGGGAGAGAGAGAAACGTGGAGGGAGGAAAACAGGGGTAGGGGTGACTGAAATTGAAATGAAAGAAGTAAAAAAGGAACAAACGACACGCATGCGCACAATTGCCTGTGAATTCCCGTCATTTATGACGGGTTATCCCACTAGGTTATGCCATACATATAGATATATATATATATATATATATATATATATATATATATATATATATATATATATATATATATATATATATATATATAAAGCCAAAAACGTTTAGGCACGTCGATATTTATTGAAATTTAAATGAACCGAGCTTTTTTCTCATGTTGCGCTCTCCCGATCCAAGAACCAATAGTAAGGTGCTTATGAAGTATTTGAATAAAATGAAATATTTGAATAAAATAGTTAAATAATTGTAGTAGCAAAATTAAACTAGACTAAACGGGTTACTCCCCACTAGTTACAAAATATAATTCTAAAATTTTATTTTATTTTATTTTTATTTAGGAAAAAACAACAACGACTTTTCATAATTCAAAACCGTATCAACGATCTTCTCGGTCTTCAAAGAAAACCAAATGTAACAACTTCTCACATCAGTGATAACGAACGTCGACGCATGGCACATTTGTTTGAAATACTACAAACACATACGCAGGCAACGGAACCGGACGATATCTCAGCTGAACGCGTTCAAAGCTTTTATCCGACATGTAAGAAGGGTTTCAATATCGTCGATTTATCTTTATTGAAATCGAAAAGTAGGAACATCTTCATGTAAAAAAAATGTCAATTTTATCCCAATATTTTTTTTTAAAATTATTAATTAAAATTTATATAGAAAAAAATCTATTTTTTATCAACACGAAATGAATGTCTGGATTGTTGCCATTATATTACAACAAAATTTCTAAAAACAATGCAAAACTAAGTACAGTAGAGTCTCGATTATCCGAGCTAACGTGGACCAAGACCAGCTCGGATACGGTCAAATCCGGTTGACATGGATTATTACTACTACATAGCCTCCTTTTCATTGCACTCATACATACGAACGTAAACAACACTTTAAACCAAGCATGTCAAGCTCGCGGCCCACAACGAATATCTTTGCGGCCCAGCCCCTGTCGGATCCAGGATTCCTGACATTCACCTTGGGTCAGTTTTGAAAGTAATCACTGCGAACAACATTTTCCCCTGAAGTAGAAAAGATTGTAGCAGAGAAGTGATGCCAAGTGTCACAGGAAGAAAACATTAATATTACTGTTGTCCTTGTTCTTTTTTATAAGTCTATACTTTTAGAAATAAACCTACGTTTCTACAGAAATTAAAGTTTTTTTTTTTTTTTTTTTGCAGAACACATAAACTTAGACCTTGTTTATTTGGCCAGTGTTACCCGTTGAGTTTGACATGCTTGCTTTAAACTATCACTTTGTCTTTATGTAAAAAATACATTACAACTTTGTGTAAGCAACCATAATCCGAGTAGTTAAATTGACTTGACACACAAAAAAAAGACTAGCTCGGATAACACGGTACCTCGAATAATTGAGACTACTGTATCTGTGTAGTTTTGAGTTGATAAAAAATTGTGACTACAGAAAGATGTTCTAAAATATATGTACTTTTTATTTCAATAAATATTTCAATGAAATATTGACAGCAATTGATGAAGTTAAATTGTAACGTGGTTGCTATTCATTTTTTCCATGGCTGGACATCAGTGAACTTTAATTTTAAAATAAAATAATAAGCATATTTATAATTAGGGTTCGGATATTCATGCAAAATAAAGCAAATTTTTTTTTTCAATCTGTGGCCCAAGTGCCAATTGTGAAGTAATTATCATCATCATTGCTCTAATGATGCACTTAGGCTTTTTCTAATCAAAAAGACTGGTTAGAGCCTAGCTGTCTGGTTACTATCAGTTAGTTGTCAACTATATAATTCTAGCCTCTAACCAAGTGTTTTTGTTTGAAAAAAAAACAAAAACATAATTGTTGGTTGATCTAAACTGGGTTTGTTACTTCGCAATTGGTTCTTGAGCCACAGATTGAGAAACATTTTGCTTGATATTGCATGAAAATCCGCAAAGGCGCGTTGGCCATCGGGCATAGGGCCGGTTTTTTTTCAAAAAATATTTTCAATCCAGTATAAAATTAAAAAATAGTGGGTTATTTGTCTTCATACAACTGTGACACAATGACAACAAACACCCGCCTACACAGTTACTGTGTGTATGTGGGTGTATGTGAAACAACTGTTTTCAATCAGTTATGTATACAGGCAATTGTGCCAGCATTCGAATTTATTTTGCCCCGCCCTTTTATGAGCGTCATTAATTTCTAATTGGTTTGTTACTTGGTCTGATGTCACATGCCACGTCCTTTTCAATTTCTTATCGGTTTGTTACTTGGTCTGACGTGATAAAAGGCCATGGCAAAAGAAATTCTAATGCTGGGCCAGTGTACAGTGGCGCAACGACGAGGAGGACAGAGGAAAGCTAATCTCCGGGCGCCGACTAAAAGGGGGCGCCAAAAGTTTAGAAATAAATTTTTAATTTTTTAAAAAATTTAATTTTTTAATGAAAATAATGGTATTAATGTCTAATTATAATAAGATGGTGTCACTATATTCCTGTTGTTTCAACTTTGAATAGCAAAGTTGAGAGTAACAGGATGTTAAGGAGTCAGGACCAACCCTTAAATTTTTGTTACAAAGAATAAATGAGTCATGACCTTCGAATCTTTCATGCTATAGAGAAAATTAGGGGACGGTCCCCTAATTTTCTCTATAGCATGAAAGATTCCCCTTTCATCTGGGGACCTTAACTGTAAACTGAGTATTCATTGTGACTTGTACTAGTCTTGTAGTAAATTGAAAAGGATGGGCAAAAAGTTAAGTGGAGCAGCTATAAGAAAAAAGAAAACAGAAAATATTGCTGCAACACTGAAATTAGCTACTCAGGCAAAGAAGTTTTTCAAGAAACCATGTAATTTTAAACATGAAACTGAAGCATCAAAAGGAATCGAAACAGTAGTTACAGCAGAAGAAATTGAAACATGTGAAAAATTCAACAATTCAGGTAACCATCAAAATACAGACACACTAATTACAAATTGCAAATTGAAACTAATATTAATGAACTTTATAAACTGTACATTTTCAGTGGCTTTTAATTATGCTGATCCTAGTGATTGGCCTAAATGTTTAAGTCAGGCAGCACGAAGTATCATTCTTCTCAAAGGGCCAACACAAAACATGAAGAAAGCCTATCCAGAAAGAGATACTTATTCATTCAACTCAAGTTTTTTTACTGGAACTAAATCAAATGGCGAGAGTTATACAAGAGAATGGATGGTATTCAGTGACAAAAGCAATAGTTTGTTATGTTTTTCATGTTGCCTCTTTTCCGATTCTTCCATATGCACGCCATGGAAAAACTATGGGGAAGGTAATGAAGGGTTCGTAGACTTTAAGAACAAAGGTAGAGCAATCGAAAGACATGAAGAGAGTGCTTCACATATTAACTGTATGACCAAATGGAAAGTTTATTTGTTGAATCTTAAAAAAGGAAATTCCATTTGTGAAGTTAATGAGAGAGAAAATTTGTCTGAAATAGATCACTGGCGCAAGGTTTTGAAAGGGATATTGGATGCAGTTTTATTTTTGGCTAAAAGCAATTTGGCTTTTCGGGGGAGTTCGTCAAACATTTCAGATAGAAATTGCGGCAATTTTTTGGGACTAATGAAATTGCTGAGTAAATATGATCCTGCTTTAAGTAAGCATGTTTCACGTTTAAAGAAATGTAAAACTAATTATTTTTCTTGGAAAATTCAAAATGAATTTATTTCACTGTGTGGACAGTCTATGCGAAAAAGTATTTTGAATGTAATACAAAAGCGAAAATATTTTTCTATAATGTTTGACTCAACGCCTGATGTGTCCCATTCTGAACAGATCAGTCAAGTTCTTAGAAGTGTATCTTGTTTGAAGAGTGGTTGTTTAATAGAAGAAAATTTCATAGATTTTATTACAACAACAGAAAAGACCGGGCTAGGGTTGTCCAAAGTTATTATTGAAAAAATGAAACTAGATGGGTTAAGCATGAAAGATTGCCGAGGGCAGGGATATGACAATGGAAGTAATATGTCCGGTACTTATAATGGTGTGCAAAAATGGATCACTGATGAAAGTCCTTTTGCTGATTACATACCGTGTGCTGCTCATTCATTAAATCTAGTGGGTGTTAATGCTGCAGAAAGGGTCCCATCAGCAAAATTAGCACTTGGTCAAATACAAAATATTTTTTTGTTTTTCTCTGGTTCAACTGTTAGATGGGCTTTTTTAAAAGAAAGAGTTAAAATTACATTGAAAGGTCACAGTTCAACACGTTGGGCAGCTAGACATGAAGCTGTTAATGCATTAAAATCACAGTATTGCATTATTTTAGAAACAGTAAATGAGATGATTGAAAATAATTCAATGTTTAATTCCGAGACTGTTGCTAGTGCTGTTTCTTTGTTAAACACTTTGATGTCATTTAAATTTTTATTGTCACTAACAATATGGGATGCTTTGCTATCAAAAATTCAATTGTGTAACCTTGCATTTCAAGCAAGTGGTGTTGACATTGAAAAAGCTGAGAAACTTCTAGCTGGTCTGCTAAGCTGGATGAACGAATTTCGGATAAATGGGTTCAGGAAATGTTACGAGGATGCCTTAGAAGTTGCAGAGTGCTGTGATATTGATTATGAGAATGGATTCTCAAATGTGAGATCGACTAAAAATAAAAAAAGAAAACGGACCAGTGAACTGTCAGAAGATACAGAAATGACTGTTTTACAAAGATTTGAAATTGAATTTTTCAATGAATTGTTAGATAATTTGGTATCACAAGTAACGAGACGATTTCAACAAATTCGTGATTGCTCAGAATTATTTGGGTTTTTATGGGGATCAAAGCTACAGTCATTGTCACAGTCTGATTTAGAAAAACATTCTAAAGACTTGTCATTAAAATACCCTTATGATTTTAATATGTGCCAACTTGTGAATGAAACAAATTATTTTAAATGTCAGATTTCCCATCTTTTAGAACATAAAACAGTTGCTGAAACTGGGCCATTAGAGATGTTGAATGTTTTATATAAAAATGAGCTGGAATCTGTTTTCCCCAACATAGAAACTGGGCTAAGAATATTTTTGACTTTACCAGTTACAGTGGCTTCTAATGAACGTGCTTTTTCCAAATTGAAACTAATTAAAAGTTATTTACGCTCATCAATGGGTCAAGAAAGACTTAGCAACCTAGCAATAATTTCCATTGAGCACGAATTTGCTGAAAGATTATCATTTGATTCCATTATAGAAGATTTTGCTAATGCTAAGGTACGAAAGGTTCCTTTGAAAGTGTAAGCATTTGTTTCAGTTTATTTCATTTTTATGTATGTCTAAATTTGTTTCATTTAGAAATTAAAAATAATTTTTATTCTTAATTTATTCACTGTCAATGAGCCTAATTTAGGCCTATTAAGAAATAGGTGTACATTGTACACCATAGACATAGTTAGTTTTGGGGGTTTATGGGGCGACAATGTTGATATGATCTCCGGGCGCAAAATTCCTAGTTGCGGCCCTGCCAGTGTATCTTCGAAATGCCAGGGCCAAATTATTTTCCAAGCACGCCTCTGAAAATCCGAACCCTATTTATAATACCTTAAATATATTCCTTGTTTCCTGATCAGATTTAATAATTTTGTATTTTTTGAGGTAAAAGGGGCGCAAAATTATGTATTGCTTAGTAGTGCCAATAATACAAATCTAACACTAATATTAAGTTGCATTTATGTTTTTTTTTTCTTTTCTGTTTTTCTGTTTTTTTCTTCATAAACTTTCGTTACAACTTCTGTATGTTTTTTTAACTTTCTTTTTTAAAACTTCTTTACTAATACTTCATTTGCACAGTGAGTGAGCGCATCAAGTGGTGTATGGTAGCACAGCAGGTACCAACTACTAATACAGTATTTCACGCAATGTGGACACCACAAACACGTACACTTCATTAATCAAATGGAAACACAGTCAACAGTTGTGTAGAAGTATACATGGTGTGCAGCAGACCCTTCTAATGTAGTGATGCACTACTGGAATGTAAAAAAAAAGTTATTCAATGTGGGTTGTAGTGAAGTGTACTTCACAAGTTCATCGTTTTTTTTCTTCATAATAATAACTAGTAACAAATGTAGTGTATTTACAGTAATTATTATTATCAGGGTTGTCAAAAATTGTGATAATTTTTAGAAAATTTTGTTGTGAAAATAGTGATAAAAATCTAGGAAAAAATGGTGATAAAAATTGGAATTTTTTTAAAAAATTAATTTGAGGAATGATTGCTATAAAAAAAACTAGTGGCTTCATCAGAAATATGACATATTCTACATAGCCTCTTTTACCTTAATAAAAGGTTACAAAAATAGGGGAGAGGGTCACCAAATTGGCCCTCCATGCTTGAGAACAAATTTTATTACATCCGTCATTCACTTCGTCTAAAAATGGGCCACCGTGATCAGATGTCTCAGTTCAAATTTGTAGATCTAAATTCTAATCGTTACCCTAATTTAAAGAATTTGGACTTAAGCAGTTCAGACTCCAGATACGTCAATAAATAGCCAAAATAAATCAGATCCATCAGATTAGAACAGTCAAATTCACAATTTCTCAAGAAGTCAATGGTGAAACATATTGCTATAGTGAGATCTGATCTGTTTGTGAAAGATTTGAAAAAGGGACAGGTAAAAAATGTTAAGCATTATCACCAACATAACGGTATTCTACTGTAGTTTTCAAACACTTTGAATTTTTTTCATATTGTTTCTACCCAAAAAGGTTCGTTTGAAAAATATAATTTTTTTCAAAACCGCAGGTGGTTCCAAGAGACCTCCTATAGAATATAATAGCCACAAAGGCACGCTCATTCGGGAGGGATGATATATTTGAAAACACACACACATACACAAACATAAGTACAGTGGCAATTTTCGGCCTAGGCTCACAAAGATTGCGCCTAGAGTCCCCAAATTTTTAGTAGCCTCAAAGAGGTAAAACATTAATCAAGTATGCTCATATATACAGTGTACATGTAAAAATATTGACAAATACCAGAAGCCCTGAAATCTCAAGCGCCTAAAAAACTCAACAGATAGAAACGCGGCATTAAGCACTCACACATTCCAAGACACGCAAAAAATGAAAATTCAAAAGTACGCATGTAATTTTGTGTTGCAAAAGTTAAGACACAAACTTGACAAGCAAAAATAAGTACAGTATATAAAGACTTGTTTTTTATTGTATACACAGGTACTCTGCCTCGTAACACTGATCGAGAGCTATGGGAAGACCCTGGATTGTTCCACATGTATTACGACATACCTTCACCTCACCTTGCTCAGAGCACTAGCCTAACCGTTTCCTCTGCAAAATTAAGACTATTTAAAATTAGTCTTCTGTCCAGTGAATGCGTAGAAGTGAGTGAGGAGGAAGAGTCCAGAGAAATCGACCACGGAGAACGGCTTCGTATATCTGTTTTTCAGTATGTCCGTCCTCTGAGAAGAAACAAAAGACGTTAGTACATTTCTTTAATAGCTGCAATACTTAAAAATATATTTCCTCACTGTTTTCACTTCAGCCAAAAAGAAGAAACTAATCGACTCTCGCATGGTAGCCACTGACTTTGCCGGTTGGTTGGATTTTGATGTTGGGTCTTCGATACGAGATTGGCTTGAGAACTCCAGCAAGAATCTTGGTTTGGAAGTGGTCTTGGAAGACGCCTTAGCAAATATTCAGAATCCGTCACAATATCTTCATAACATGAACTGCACAAAAGGTAATTAATTGTAATAATAGGCAATATTTTGTTGGCTTGTTGCAAGTATAAATTGTCTTAATTTGGGGAAATGCAGCACTTTACCTTAGGAACTTTAGTTTTGTTCATCCTTTAGATTTTATTAAAATTCTAGAATTAGTTGAATAGACTTCAGATTTGTTTTTTCTCGAAATAGAACAAAATTTGCATTTTTGGTGTCATTGCAACTTGCGCTAATCATAGTACAAAATGTCTACTTAAGACTATTTGCATAATAAAAATGCATTTCTTTTTAAAGATGAAAGGAAGTAATTAGTTTACATTGGTAGCAGTGAACAGTGGCTAGAAATAATTGAAATTACAAATTAGAGACTACAAATATTAATGAAGTTACAACAAAAACAACCCCTGCAACAAACATTAAAACAACTAATAGCCGGCTCAAGTATGTTAAAATAACATGAAAACTTTTTAAAATGCCATAAAACATGTAAATTCCAACTTTTTTATGCTTTTTACTCGTTTTTTTTTGCACAAGAGCAAAGAGTTTTACTACAAAACCATAGTTTATTTAAAATGGCAAAGGGTCTCAATTATAGAATATTATAACCATTTTGTCTATTGGGTGACATCGTATAATTGAGTGGTTCTCAACTTTTCATGTAAAATGGACCACATGTCTTTTCATCCAAAATGATAAACCATTTAAAATACCTGAAAATACCTAAGTCCAAAGTGCAGCACTACTCACTAGAATGTGACATTCTTTTTAATTAATCTTATTTTTACGAACAATTTTCACAACATTCACAGTGGTAGTATAACTTTTTAAGGGGCATACCCGTCACCAAATTTAAAATTCAAGCTGGTATATAACGGACTATGGTATGAAATAATTTTTATTCGGCCTTTTTTCACAGTCCGCCCCAACAACCTCACATCACTGTCTCTACAATGTCCCCCCATCTTACTAAGCAACCAGTACATAACCCATCACAAGATTTTAAACAGTACCACTGATTATTTCTGAAAGGTTTTCATGTCGAAACAAAAACAAGAATAAGTTATAGTCACAATATAAATTTAAAAACTAAAAAAAAACATTGAAAAATTGAAAAGAAAAATGAAATTATTTTAAAAATTCATTCGAAATGGCAAACGTAAGGAAAAGTTATGAACCAAAGGTTGGAAAACATTCGTCTAATGTAAAGACATTTCGAAATGTATTGTAAATGAATACAAAAATAATTCTGTAACACTTAGTAAATTAGAATATCAGGTGGTAGCAAGTGCAGGGAGGGGGTTTTTAATGTTTTCGTTTTTTTCTTTTTTCTCATTTAATTTCACCCACGCAGCTAATGAACCTCCCTTTCCTCGTTTTATGGAAGATCAACAAACGTCTTCTGGTGAAACCGAACTATCGTTGTTCGAAAACGAGACTTATCCAACTCTCGATCTAAGAACTGTTGAAGTTTTGGAAGGAGAAAACAGTTCCATTAAGAACCATCTGAATCGTCGTAAACGAGGACTCGAAGAGGACACCAGCTGCGACAACTTCAATATTTTCCAATCTCAATGTTGTGGCATCGACATGGATGTTTCTTTCGAAGGTAAACTGGAATGAAGGAAAATCGATAAATGTTAAAAGTTTCATTGTTGTTGTTATTTCTTTAAATTTCAGAGTTGGGATTTGACGGGATAGTGGCACCAAAAGGGTTCCGTACTAAAGTTTGCGTTGGATTTTGTGGAAATTCAAATGACGAATCAAACCGTGCTGATGAATCGGAAGATAAGGTTAATTAAAAATAGATTACGCAGACTGTCATGAATTGATTAGCAAGGCCAAAGTTTTACGCAAATAAAAATTAAAAAATGTGTAAATTGTTTTTTTTTAGGAATTGTGCGTTTTATGCAAATCGAAAATAACCCCCCCCCCCCCAAAAAAAAAAATGAAAAATATGCTAGTAAAAAGTGTATATTATACAGCAAAAGCACAGTTAATTAAAAGTCTGAAGCATTTAATAACTACAATCATCACAAGCAATAAGAGAACTTACAAAATCAAAAACCTTTGCTGAATCTGCTGAATTTGCTGAATCTGCAGAAAAAACTGCGTTTTTTTAAAAAAAATTGGCCTTGCTAATGAGTTCACATGGTGTCCTTTTTAAGGCCCTTTTACAGCAGAGGTAACATTGCTGAAAACACGTGTTGTTAACAAATATTAAAAATTGGCCCATAAAATGTTATAAGTTAATAACAATTTATGGGCCAAGGTGACAATGGACATGCTATTTTAACGAGATCGCGATTTTGGCAGAAAATATAAAGATGAATTGGTAGGCTTCAAAATGCAATTTTTTTTTTTTGCATTGGGTTCTGCTCATCGTTTGCTGCCTGGGGCTTCGTATATACTCTAGGGCTGGGCCTGTTATTAACTTTAATTTGTAATCAACATTTGTTGACAACGCTTGCTATTAACATTGTTAAAAGTTTCGAGACATGTTAATAACATTTTGCTATTAACGTTTGTCATTAACAATTGCTTTCAGCATTTGTTATTTTTTTCAGAAATTTTGCGACCGCTCTGGAGGCGGTCTTGATCAAACGATATTGGTAACAAAATGTTACTAGCAAGTTATTTCTGTTGTCAACACACTTTTAATAACATTCTACTCGTGGATCAGTTTCCTGCCGACATGCTACCAACATTTTTGCCAAAAACATTGGCATTTTATTATCGACAGTTACCAAAATAGTCAAAAAAATTGTTAATTGTTATTAACATTTTGCTACTGACAATGTTTTTGCTATTTTTTCGGTGTAAATCTACCTTAAGAATACAAATGGACATACCTACATTCTAATTTCGATTCCACACATTATAAGTGCCCTTGTCACTTGCACTGAAACAAAACAGTTAAAGATGAAAATATTTGGTAAATGCACGCACTGTCCGAAACAGGCCCACCACTTACACAAACCTTCCAAATCTGAAAATCAGTTATTCTGTATAATTCATAAACAAATTTTTGCAAAAAAAAACCTGCCAATTCTGTAGTAAATATGCACAATTAATAATGCTTTAAACATTGGATAGAATTTGTCTGTAAGTTAAGCTTGATTTTTATACATTCTACTCACTGAATAAAATGCTAATTAATTATGCAGATTTTACTACTGAATTTTGTTGATTGTGTATAATGATTAATGACTAATCATTCTGCATAATAGATTGATTTTCAACTTATTAATTACTAAGGCAACGAAAATCATTTTAGCATAACTGGTTTGGTCCTAATTACGATTATATGATTCTTTTTCACAGTATTAACACAATTGGTCAATGAAAAACTATTTCAGTTTTGCTTTATTTTAAAAGTTACTTCAAATGTCATTATACTCATACGTAATATGCAAATGTAAACAGCAGAAATTTGTAATATAAAAAGCATCAACAGCAACTTTTGAAAAAATATGTTTTATCATTAAAAACATATTTATGGTTGTCTTATTATGATTACGTTTACAAATATGCATTCCACGTACATAATTATAATAAAATTTGTGTTAAAAGTGTAAGACTATAAAATCATAATATCTAAAGCAGTGATCACGTTGGCAATAGTTACAGTACGCTAGATTTACTGCAATGTATCTTTTGAATTAATTGCAATTGCTAATGCGATAATATTCTTGCAAGACTTTAATAGTGGTTTCTAGTACACCGTCTTAACATGGAGAAAACGATGATCTTCGTTTACTTTGCAAGAAACTGTGCAAGACATTCAGAACAATATTTATTTAAAGTACTGTTTTTCATGCACGGAATCTTGCGAGAAAAATAGCCAGTGTGATCGCCGCTTAAGGAATAATTTTTTTTGTGTATAAAACAAAACGTAAACTTTTTTTGTCAGAAACTTTTTTTTTTTAAGAAATTTAACATTTCTCAGAAACTACTGTACAAAAGTACATACTGTATATGCGAGCTCGTAGTTGCCACACTATCACTTGAAGCTTATTATGATGTCGGACAGGTTTGAATAAAAATGTAGGCTTGTGTCATCTTACCGGACAAAAAAGAATGATTGAAAAGGCCACAATTCTTAGATTTCAGTTTTAAATTATTCTTAGAAAGATGTTATTTTATGCAAAATAGCTTGAGTTTCATTTTATTGGATATGACGTCACCAGCTTCAGGTTACAGTAATGCAACTATAAACAATTAAGAGAAAATTATTTAAATAATAATGTCATTAAAATATTTGTTTACAGTTTCGAATGTGTACACAGTGGAGAAAAAAAAATCTATTTAACACGAAATTGATAACATAAAATATATTTCTGATCTGATTGCTCAGAATAGCATAAATAATCTTTTCATATAAGTTTGGCTGAGTAGATATTTATTTTATTTTCGTACCCCCGGATGGCGCGCCTGCATGGCTATTATGTTCTGTGGGAGGTCCCTTCCCCCACACATAATTTTTCAGGAGAAATATTATGAAAAAATCCAAAGTGTTTTAGAAACTATAACAGTTGATGGTAATGCTAAAAGTTTTTTCATGAAAATATCTTTAAAAATAAACTTTTTATGACAGTTTGAAGAAGGCGAAAATAATTTTTATGAAATGGCGATGGAAAAACCAAAAAAACGGCGGGTCATTTTCAAACTGCAGTAAAATGTTTATATTTTAAGAAATTGCCATAACATTTTTTAGCATAATCATTTATCATTCGAATTTTGAAAATAATTTGAATCTTTTCATAATGTTGTTTCTAAAAAACGTTCGCTCGACAATTGTGTGAAATTTTCCAAAAACGTCTATGGAGCAAAGCATTAGCCACTGCAGTGGCGGAGATCCGGATGAAAAAAAAGTCAAAATGAATATCTCTGAAGCCACTTTAGCACGAAATTCGTCCAACACAAAAAGATACTCCAATGCCTGTCATTTCGTGTTAAACGGTTTCCTGTGTACTTAAAAACCACTTCATACATTAATAATAGTATTTTAATCTATTCTAGGAAACATGTTCTGCAAGTGAAACAGAATCCTTAGCAGTTCTACACTACAATGAAGACGGGAAACTAGTGATACAAACAATTCCTGATGTCATTGTAAAATCATGCAGTTGCCTTTCAGCATGATAATAATTATAATGCAAACAACAACAACAACAACAAACAACTAACCAAATCTCATGCCACAGTAATGGCTGTACTTTGGTAGTGCATATTTCTTCCATTATTCGTATACTAAATGGTCATTTTCTCAAATGATTTGATTGTGGTTTGACCTGGTTTCGTAAAATACGTAATTCATTTATTTTTTAAATATACTACTGCCGAGCATGTCTTCATTTTTTTTTCTTTAAAAAGAAAGAAAAGCAACTTTCATATCTTGATTCTTTTTTATGTATATAAGATTTCAAAGCATTTCTTATGGCGCATTCACACTAGGCTGGTTTCCCAGCTGCTGGTTGCTGCTGGCTGCTTGTAGCTGCTCTCTGCTACCAGCAGCTGTTTTCTCCAGCAATCTATTGATTTTAACAGCAGCTGGTAAAGTTGAACATGTCCAACTTTAGCAGCTACCAGCTGGTCATGTGACTCCCTTCCTGGTTGCAACCAGCTAGTGCAAACCCTTTGTCACTAGTAGTGGCACTAGTGGGTAGTTGAAACTCCACTGCCTGGGTTGGTTGTTGTTAGATTTTGTGTTTTTGCAAGACGGTGATTGGATGACTTGTGCTGCTAATACCAGCAGTGATTGGACAAGTGGGACCCAAAGTAGCCGCTGTTTGCTGTTGCTGCTAATAGCCAGCAGCAACCAGCGGCTTGTAAACCAGCCTAGTGTGAAAGCGTCTTTATTATTTTGTTCTTTTAGTAGTTAGCTAATTTGTATCTAAACTTTTTTTTGTGTTTTATCAGCATACATATGCAATGAGATTTAATTTCTTTAGTTCAATAATAGTGATATTGAGACATGTGCCAAAAACGTATCTAAAATAAATATTACTTCTGCTTTAGAAAAACGCAAAAATATTTATATTTGTACTTATAAAAAAATAACTTTCATCATGACAAATATTAATTATAGGATATATACGTTATTATCTATATAAACTTCCATAATGGATAAAATAATACAACTGCTTTAATGAATTTTAATCACTTTCAGGATCTTTGTTAGATATGTTTTTGTTGCCATTGTTAGCATTAATGTAAATTAGAATTTTGAATGCTGGTACAACAATACCTGTCAACCTTGATCTTACTTTTCTATAGAAACTTATGGGGAAGTTCCAACTGACAATTTGTCACTAAATTGTATAATCTGAAATAAAAACATCACCTTCAGGCTATTTAAATTGTTAATCTAGTATGTCACCTTCAGAAAATTTCATTACAGAATACTGAACTGATACAGAAATGTGTCTTTGATGTTTGCATGTGTTTCTGCTGTCTTGTGTGATTTTAAAATCGCATTCTCTCATTGGTGTAAATGCATCTTGTTTACACCGGTGATCCCCAAAGGGTGTGCTGTAGCACACTAGTGCAGTGGTCTCCAAAGTGGGGTATGCGAGATTTGCAATCAATTGATACTTGCTCAATTTTATTGATAATTGTGGTATGTAAGACTCTTGTCTGCACCAGAGAGTGCGCTAAACAGGAAAATGGTGGCTGTCAAGCAACCGGAGAGGAAAATGGTGGCAGTTAAGTAGCCAGTTATTTATTACAGGAGGTACTACGTTTTTTAGTAAGTAGGGATGCGCGACTCTTGCACTAGTGTACCATGAGCTTTACTAGATGTGCAGCGAAATTTGGGATGTCATATTGAACTTTTTAATATAAATTTTCAAATAAATTTTAACTATTATAAAATTCAAAATAAACAAAACTTTCCTATTACACATACATGCTAGTTAAACCAATGGTTTCCAAAGGGTGTTCCATATGTTTTGCTAGATGTGTCACAATTCTCAAGAAGAAAAAATACTGTGCCATAAATCAAAAACATTGGGAACCACCGGTTTACACAAATTAACATGTTACTCAACATATCAAACTGACATGTCAACTTAATTTTATAGGTTTTCACACTGTAGAGTTAGTTCCTTCTGTTGAAATGGTTCAACATAGGGCTGCTAGGTGATAAAATGCTTTTGGAGCTGGATCGGGACAGTTTATACTTACAAGAAGGAAAAACTTTAATCTTAACATTTTTAAACGAATGATAGAAGGCTCTTGTCCTAAACCGACTTCAAGTAAACTGCTCAGGGCATTATACTTGGGTAGAAGTGACCACACTAACGAAATTAGGAAGAATGTTACATGAATCGATTCATATTATTGGTCATTTGTTGCTAGTGTGGTAAGACAATGGAACTCTTTTGAAGAGGATTTCTTCAGGTCTTTTTGACTGCTTGCAGAGTAATTTTTCAAATTCAAATTCACAATTTTCGTTATGTAAAGTTGACAAAGTTTACTGAATGAATATCCGAACCATCAAAAAATAAGACAAATGTCAAAAGCAACATTCACTTGACATGTCACAAACGTGCGGTACTTTAGTGTAATTTGACAATGCTTGTATGAGTATTGGTATTACTTCAATTGAATGACAAATGTCAGCATTTATGTGGTGAGCTATGATTGTACATGTATGTGTTTGCTTTCATTGTCACCACTATGTATGTGACATTGACACACAAACGTTTTGTTTCAGTGTTTGTGTCATCTACATGCAGTTAGTACCTAGTAATTAAACATACTTAAAAATAGTTGAAATTATAGTTGCAAGCAAATAGTTAAAAGTCATTGCAGTTATTAATTAATTGTCGAGGAATTTTAATTGGTTAGATTGGACATTCTTAAATTATGTTCATTTGCAAATGCAAAAAAAAATACATTCTTCAGTTTTATTTAAAGTTAGCAATATGCAACAACAAGATTAAGCACAGAAATTACAAATTATAATTGTTAGCTTAAAATTTAATTTCCATTAAGCCAGCATTAGAATTTATATGTTATATGTGGGGATGCAGTGGAGTCATTAAATGGATTCTAAAAATAGTTTTCCAGACATTTCTCTCTCTTTGTTCTCAGATTCTCATTTGTGTTATTTATCGCGGAGACAATTAGTTTTCAGATTCAAAATTGCTAAAATGTCACTGGCTGTCGGACGTAAAGTTGCGTCAGGATTTGTGCATTTACGAACTATTTCTCGCAACTGTAAATAAATAATTTAAGAAATTAAATAGAAAATATTTTACATTTTCATCCTATTTTAACTCACAACTTCCAGAACTTTCTCATCTTTGTCTTCAATACCATTGCTCTCTCGACGGTAAGTTACAACCCTTTCCGAATCAGTGGCCACTGATGAAATGACGGACCGCCTTCGACTGTAAGCCTGCAACTTTGATGATGAATCTCCATCTCGTGGTTTCCAATAAGGTGACTGTGGCACATCAAAAAATTCTAAATCTTCCAAACTAGTCGAATTTGTATCTACATCTCTGGCTGCCTTTACATCTGAAAAAAATATCGGTACATTTGTTTCAAAAAAAATACCACGACACAGAATAATGCAATAAACATCACCGTTGCATTTAGGCCGGGTAAACACAAACAATTCTCAATATCTATCATGGTTTTTCAAAGCCAAAACTGATCTTGTGAGTGGTAGATTTTGTTAATTAATTAGATTGAACCCGTATTTTCATTTCAATATTTTAAGTTAAACTGGATGGTGTGGTGCCCATGAAGGAAATAAGAGCAATTAGTTACAAAAAGAACAAACATAGGCTCTGCCCGCACACAATTACAAAAAAAAAATGAAAAAAAATAAATAAACAAAAATGGTTTGAATGTCTGCGGGCGATTTTGAGAGACAGTTAAACACTAATAACTTAGGCAAGATGGACAAGCCAGAATTGATCATGCGTATCCGGCCTAAGTATATATTAAATATAAAAAAGAGGACACAAAACTGCATCAGTGAGAATTGTAATTATTAGTGCCTTGACATGCGAACCACTTTTGAGTGGTCGAAATTGACTGCACCATGTTGTCGCATGTGGCTGGGATGTGGTTGCAGTGTATTGCTTTGGAAAAACGTCGGACCTTTGTGAAGGAGCCACACGCCAACTTCATTTTGTAGTTGAACTTGACCACTAAAAAGTGGCTCATCTAAAGAGTATTTTTTACCGTTAGTATATCACAAAAACAGTCCAAGAAACAAACTTGCCAATGTTTCAGTATTAGTAGTTTTTGTCCATATCAAATACTTTCCTGTTCGTTTTTTGCGAGTTTATAGTTTGTTCAATCTAGCACTTTGAACAGCTTTCATCGAAAACTTTGAAGTGCGCTTTATGCTCCAATTTCCACATATGATATTTTATTTTTTTTACATGCATGTGTCGTTGACAGCTTCTACAGTAGTACATATGGAATAATAACATACCAACTGGAAACACAGCTTGTAAATGAACATCTGGTTTGAAAATGAGATTCACATCGCTGAAAGCAAAAACATAAGAATAAATACTATATAGCCTTACGGTAGTATCGGTAGTAGTGAGCACTGAGCAGTCAACAAACACCTTTGAATGTGTTACCTTAATTTTTCAGAGTCACTACGATTGACTAATGTATGTTGTCTGAGAGAATGTCGACATTCAAAGCTTTTCCTCATTATTAAAATATGCAGTCTATCTATAGTTGTAGTTTATCGTGACAAAACAGAATACAAAAAAGCCATTTCTTTTAATACTCCTAAAATATAAAAAAAATAAGAATAATTTTAGTTGATGCTAATAAATTAAGTTTGTTCATTAGAACTATGCCCATACTCTGCACTTGAAAAACATTTTCTAAACTAGAAGAGTAAATGAGAAGTAAATGTATGGCAAGTTTTTTCAGTTTTTTTTTCCTTCTGTAATTGCAATTAATTTGATATTAAAATGAAGTAATATTGTAATTAGTTTTTCACGTATCTAATTAGTAATTGTAATTAATCACTTTAAAAGTAATTTTTCCCAACACAGACATCAATAGACTCAAGTCACGAAATTACTGTTTCAATTTCTTGCCACATAATTAATTATAACATTATGTGCAAGTTTGTGCAGTTATTTAAAGAAATACTTTTAACACCGTACAACAGAATACATAACTAAAATAAAAGCAAAAAAATTAAAATAATTTTATTGCTTGATTATTTTAATTTGTATAACATACGTATTCAAAAAAAAAAAACAATTAACAAAAGCGCTTATTCCATTTAGTAATTCAATCATTAATTTAACTATTTTAGTCTTTACATCATGCTTAATCACCGCTATTTATTTGATTTTACTGTAATGTTTCTAAAACATAAGCAAAATAAGCTCTACATTAAATAATGTGCTGCGGTAAGATAAACAATGTTTTATAAGCAGACATTGTAAAACATTCAA
Organism: Brachycybe producta; assembly: GCA_036925085.1. Taxonomy (NCBI): domain Eukaryota; kingdom Metazoa; phylum Arthropoda; class Diplopoda; order Playtdesmida; family Andrognathidae; genus Brachycybe; species Brachycybe producta. Next base: position 3,953,287 of record JAUPFP010000005.1, on the reverse strand, counting down.
ATAAATAATAAAAACAGAACTATAGTAGTAATGACACGTATAACAAACAACATTAAGATGTTTTATTGTCTGCTTAAAGTTACGTCATTTTCAAACTGACATAAAAAGTTTATTTTAAAAAATATATCAACCTGTAAGTGGTTGAGCGACCCTTCTAGTTTCTAAAACACTTTTAAAGTTTCTCTTTATTTTTTGATTCTGAAAGACAGAATAACCAGTTATCGAGGAAAGTTTACATTTTAAAACCAGCTTAAGAAAAAAACTGAAAGTGTTTTAAAAACTAGAAAAGATGAATCACTTCATTTCAATGTTCACACCTTTAAAAAAATACACTTTTTATGAAAACATCAAAGTTTGAAGAATTGAAGTTTCTACAAAAGTTGAAAAAATATCGCCAGATAACATCGAGAAATTTAGTCATCTTCAAACTAACATAAAAAGTTTACTTCTGAATATATCAAGAAAATGTCCTAATATTGATACAGTTGCAGATACTCATCTAATTTCCAAGACACTTTCACATTTTTTATTAAAACTGTTTTCAAAATATTGAGTAACCCTTTGTTCTATAGATGTTTTGATATAAACAATTTAAATAAATATTATAATTGGTTTTTATGTCTTTCAGCATTGCAATGGCTGAGAAAATTACATAAAAAATAATTGACCATGCAATTTTTAGTTTTCCCCCATCTTGACACAGAGCCAATAAAATATTTAAAAAAATCCTTGCAATAAGATAATTAGCCTTAATGGTAATTTAACTTGGACAACATCACAAGGCAATAAATACACCTGATTACGAAACCACAAAACATCAATCATGAAATAATATTTTTTTTAAAAAAAAGAAAAGAAATTATATACATGAACATATGTAGAATAATAACAATTTTTATACCAACCATATGAAGAGAGAAAAAGAGAGAAAAAAATTCCTCAAAACATTAATTTGTATGTTGAATTGAAATTCACCGATGCATATACATAGAAAGAAAACACACAATGTGTGAATAGAATGAATATGATGAAAGGTGGTTCCTATAGGTGCCCAAAATAAAATAGAAAAGAGGATCAGCTGTAACCAAAAAAAATTGCAGTTGTCATGACAACAATGACAAGATTCCTAAGCAACACAATAATCAAGAATTTTCCATTTTATTTATAAGGGAAGCTCAAAAAACCTCTTGGAATTTTTTTTTGTTATTGTTGTTGTTCTGAGGAGTTACTTCCATAAAAAAAATACATAGACGGTTCACTTTAGTTTTCCATTCAAGAATAATCTTCAATGCTAAATATAGTAGAGAATGACTTTTTTTCGACTAGTCATGGCACCATTAGCAGTCACTCAACCTCAAATTTTCAAATGACAGCTTTAAACTTCTCTAAATGTCTCTTTACAAGTCCTCCAGAAAGAGAAAGATATATATAAAAACAGAGTACATAATTTAGCTAAAATTATTCTATTTTCTTGTTTATATGAAAAAAAAAATAAAAGCAAATTATTCGAGCAGAGGGTTTTTTTTGTCTGTTTTGTAAATCTGTTTTTTCATATTGGCTCCATGCAGAAAACAAATTAGCAAACTCTTGTCTGTAGACCTAAATAAATGTAAAGACTAAGTGCTAATATGAATAAACACTAAACTAAATAAAGATTAATATGAATAAATGCTAAAACTAAAAAAAGGTAAATTTCTTAAAATAGAAAATTAGGCAAATTCATCTAAACTATTAATACTTGATGATAAAATTTCATCCAGACTATTAAAACACCAGATAACACTTCAGCTAAAAAGCCTTAAAAATTTCAACACATAAAATGTTCTTTGTAACAACAAATACCAAATAAAATTTCATCTAAAATTCGGAACAAAAAATAAATAATACATCTAAAACTCCATACACACAAACATAATTAATCTAAAAAAAAAACTTCCTCCAAAAACGTCATCCGAAATTCGCCCAAAACTTAAGAATATAAACGACGTGACAAAAATTCATATGAAATTTTAAACGTCAAACAAAATTCACCTAAAACAAAATACCAGACAAAAAATTCATTTCATGCAGTGTTTTTGTTCCCAATTAACATTTGTTTAGCTTATCTCTAATACCTTGTACACACATGAGTTAAAGGAATTCAAATTAAATGTGTTTAAGTGAATTATACGGAATCCAGTTAAAAATAAATAAAAATAAGAATATAAATTATAATAATTTATAATATATATATATATATTTAATTATAAAATATAAATATTCCAAATAAAAATTGACTTTCTTTTTAATATTTTAAATTGGAATACTAAATCAATATTGTGTCAATAGTTTATATATTATATTTAAGTATTAACTCAATATTTTCAAGTTATTAACTGAATAAATTGAATTCGACATAACTTTAATAATGTTTCTAATACAAAAATTAATAATTTAAGAAGTTATCTTTTCATTTATATGCACAAACATATGTGAAGCATTAAAACATTTTTTTTCTCTGTAACACTCAGTAGACTTTTTTGTTATCAACGTATCATGCCAAAGTAGTTATGTATATTTTTTTAAAAAAGATAATACGTTGCAATCACAAGAAACAATTTATCAAAGTGTAAAAATACCAAATCTGAATGTAGGTCTCTTCAATTGAAATTAAAGCCTAACTCAAATATTTTTTTTCTCTTAATTATTTTTTTTTGGTAATTTGACAATAAGAAATCACTGCAAATAATATGATTATTGATTAGTCATGTAGAATTAATATTAAGTGTTGGTCGCTATACTATAAAAGTATGTCATTCCTTTTCACATGTGAATTTATACATATATGGCTTAAAAATCTTAAGCGATTCTTGTTCCGGTGTAAATTTTTTTTAGGTGTTCGATTCCTATTAGGAAATCCGAATTAATTACAAACTACCCTAATATCTAGTACACACTTGATAATTTAAATGCATTTAAATAATAAACGTGTTCTACAGAGCCCTCAGTGAAGGGCAAACAAACAATATGTCAAATTCAATTTATTCAGTTAATAATCTGAAAATATTGAGTTAATACTTAAATATAATATATAAACTATTGACAAAATATTGATTATTTCAATTTAAAATATTAATAATAAAGGCAATTTTTATTTGGTTCATGTCCTTAACTGGATTCCATATAATTCATCTAAACACATTTAATTTGAATTCATTTAACACCTGTGTGTACAAGGTATAGGGCTTATTTAACAAAGATCAAATGTAAATATCAACAGCAACTTTATTCAAAATCATTTAATTCGTATTAATTATTAATTTATTAGAACATGAAAACGTGGGTCTGTCACTCTGGAACGCTGATATAATATAACCCAGACAACCTATTCATTTCGTTTACCCCACTATTTGTACAACTTTGTTTCATTTCAACGTACCCTTCTTCTTCCCTATTGTTTTCATCCCTCTTTTTGCTCTCATTTATCACCCTTTTTTTGTTAAACTTTCAACTTAAACCCTCTTCACAGGGTTTCAACATAGAAAAATCTTGTTTTATTGATTAGTATGCAATGCTTACCTTTAAAAATGATTTCCTATGTTGGAACCTTATTCAGAGATTCAAGTTATTTTCAACTTGTTGAAGTGCTAAAATCTTCTTGAATGTGAGAGCTTGCCCGTTTTTCAGAACAACTTTATTATACTTACATATTCAATAATGCTAAATGGGTAATAGGCGCTCACAATTGAATTTTTCTTAATTTAACAAATTGCATTTTAAATTGGCCATACTCTAAACTCAATAGATGGCATTATTGCATTTCACTTTTTTAAAAGTAACTTTATATCTCAGTATATTTTGGTAATCAATAAGTTATAAAGATTCATTAATCATTGTTAATTTGTTCCACTTACAATTAGCTTTTACAATTTCTTTGTAAAGATTCATAATTTCAGAATATTTTCTCACTTCTTTCAGAAAAAATATAAATTTTTAACAAAATTTGGATAGGATATTTAAAACTTTGAAGTCGTATTAAAAGAAGTCTAGAAATTTGATCAAATCTACAATTTTTTTTTAAATATTTAAATAAAAAGAACAATTTTTATTTCTATAAAATTGTAAAAAAAAAATTGCAATATTATAAAAAAATTGTGGCAAAAAAAGTGCAATGTTTTTACAAAACTAGATTTTGATTATAAGTTATAAAGCTGACAAAATTTTGAATATTTTTTCACAGTCTTTGCTAATTTTTTTCCACAATTTTTTAAGAGATGATATTATCAGATGATATTATCAATAATATTAAAAATGAAAACGAAGTTTATAATTCAAAAATCCCCCCCCCAAAAAAAAGCAAAAAAAATATATTATAAAAGTGGTCAATAAATTTGGATGGCTTTTTTTGTTTTTAATATTTTTATGTACAATTAATATTATGTTTGTATGATAACATAAATACACCAAGAGGCCTATCCCTCCCGGATATTATGAAAGCTCTTTCATATGGGAAACTAATACATAAAATAATAAAAAGACACACCCAGATAATTAATCTAAAGAATAATTAAAAAAAGTCTATAGTACTTGCATGAGAACCAAGTATACAACTTTTTTTGTTTTATAAAATTAAATACCAGATATTTGCTTGCATGTTTTCATACAATGTGAATCACAATATAACAAAAGCAAAAATCATTTTCTTGTACAGTATTTATTTGAATGTTAAAAACATTCAAATTATTTCATTATGTAATCAGTATACCACTGAATTTTTATCTTCCAAAAATAAAACATAAATAATAACAAAAAAAATGTAATTAAAACCTTGAAAACATCTCTTAGAATTGCAACAATAAATTTAGTGGTAAAATTTAAATCTGATTAAGCTTTAACCAGTCTAAACTAAATATGTGCTAAGTTTAATAAGCACTTATCTGAATATAAAATACTCTCTTAACCAGTAAGAGAGTCTAGAGGGTCACTGGGTTAAGTTGGACCATTAGGTTTAGACTAATGTAACCACTGATTTAAATGGAATAAATTGACATAGGGAACAATGAGCTAAAGGGAATCTTTAATTAAGAAAGTTTATCCACGTAATATGACTTTCAAAATTTCAGAACCACAAAGAAATCAATGCATAATGAACATTTTATACAAATAGTATCTTTCCTAGCTAGTGTCACCTTCTTAAAACTATTTTATCAATATTCCTTTTTTTTTAGGAATTCTTATTCTAAATATAATCAATTTAAAGGATTTTTTTGAACGGATTAGGCTCTGTTTCCACTTGGCGAAAATGAGTTTGTAGAATACTTTTTAAACTGTAAAGAAGACAAATAATTGCTCCAAAAAGTAGGTTCAAAATAAAATTGAATAATACTGGTCGCCATTGTTAAGATTTTTCTTTGGTTTTTGTGAGTTGTCATTTTAACTTAAATTCCTTTAATTCTTTCTCATTTCAGGTTATGTAGTGTATTTTATTTAGACTTAACTACAGAGCTTTTACCTCAGAATAATAGCATTTTAATGTAAATATTGACGAAAAACGTCAATTTATGGTTTAGTTTAATGTGTGCCTGCACACTTTTCGATAGAGATTTTCTCAATTCAATTGACTGAATATAATAAAGCAAACTATTATAGTGAATAAGGGGATACACGTTTGTGCTGTTCTATCGAATTGTTTCTTATCCGAATTCTGGTAGAAATGCAAATAATTAATTTCATCATAATAAACTGCCATTTTTCTCCAGTTGCAATTTTCACAGTCAAGTGGAAACAGGGCCTTAGCATTTATTTACCTCTAACAAAAAGTTTTGAACACTGCATCCATATGAGAACTAAAACACATTATTCGTAATTCATCCTGACATTGCGAGTTTTCTTCACACTTGACAACTTCTTAAGAAAGAAAAAAATTACATTTAAAGAGAAACTTTTTTATAAAAATTTTTTAGTCAAAACAGGGCAAAATAGTAAGATTAAAATCTTCAAAATCTCAACATGTTCAGTATTTAAGAAGAAGAAGAAAAAAATGTGAACAAACTGTTTCAAAATAATAATTTCAACTAATCTTAATGAAAGGATCCACTACAATTACAAAGAGTGTGTGTCTTGATGAAAAATGATATCTCAAGTGTTCATATGGACACTGTCAATATTATAATCTAGGTTACATAAGCCATAAAACATATTGAGGCCTTATTTAAAGGTTTGTTACATAAAAGAAAAACTAAAATATTAGGTTGTGTTAAATGTGACTATCTTTTTTTTGTATGCAATGTGTGTTTAGTGATCTTCGCATGTAAATATTAACTATGCCATCAAGTGTGAAATGTTGTTTTAACACGAAAAATATTACAATGTAATGAAGCTGAAAGGTAACTTGGAAATACAAACATCAAGTACAACTTTTATTATATTATATGGTGAATTTCATTGCCTTACTTTTTGTAATAATTTAGAAATCAATGGCCACTAAGATACTGAAAATTGATTGCTGAAAATATAAGTTTCTAGCATACAAAGAACTAAACCGATTACTATATCGTATGCTACAAACTTATTTATATTTTCAGCAATCAATTTTCAGTAAGTGAAGCAAGTGAATATTACTAAATTTTGCTAAAATATCGTAAGCTTAAGTGAGGCGTTTTTATGGTCTAGGGCTTCCTTTGTTCTAGCTTTTTTCCTTAAAATTATAGGAAACAATTGAAAGTGTAATTAGAAAATCAAAGAGTAAAGGCAGAGGCGACGGGTATTTTCATGTTAATTCGGATAAAACCATTAGAAATCAACTTTTTATAGCTTTTTAAAAGTGATTAATACTGATTATTGATCAAGTATTTGGTTGTTCTTCCAACTTTATATAAAAAGTGATTTTTTTAATTTAAAAAAGATCATAAAATATTCATTTAAATGTATGACCTTGATAAATACTCATAGCTTGTTTTTTAATCAATTAGTTTTTTTTTTTTTTTTTTTAAAAATCTTAAATTTCTTAAAGTTGCTTCTGAAAAGCTAAGACAAACTAAATTCTTAAAGCCTTGGCAACAAGTTGCTGCAAGCTGCATTTTTAAACAATATGGTTTTCTTATTTTCAGTCTCCATTTGTAAAGAATGAAAATAAGCAATCACCAATACAGTGAACGCATTTATGAGCTATTAAAATAAACTAGAATTTAAGTGCACAGGTAAAAGCATGCAATGCCACACAAATAACTTTTGATTCTTTCATGCATTGATCATTTAACTTTTATATGATTATATATAGTGTGGCATCTTGTTGTTTATAAGTTTAAAAATGGGTCAAATTAGAAAAAAAAACTGAAGAAACCATTCATAAGTTATGCATAAAGTTAAATAAGCCAAAGAAAAGAAGAAGAACAACAACAACAATCCAATATGTAAGTGTAGCTTCAATTAAGCCACATTCACAGCACGGTTTATAACTTATTTGGAATTTTGTGCTTTATGGCCATGTACTACTAAAAAAAGGATTAATATTTTTTAAACCGGCAATGACTAAGCTTAGAATTTTTTTTTATATATAAATCAATAAAATTCAAAGATTATCAGCGCTCTCGACCTGTTTTTTAGTAAACAAAAAAACAAAGATTATAACGATATTAGCATTAAAATATTAACAAATCACGTCAATACATACCACAGTTGATAAACGCTTCAATGCAAATTTGCAAACTTCTCTGCAATGCACTGATTACAAGTGACGTCATCTCATGTAGACACCAAAGGGAGAAAAGAAAAGAATATTTTTTTTCTGTGTCTGTCGATCACGTGATACAGGTAGACACGTAATCATGCTGTTTCTATAGCAGCCATCAAAAAACAACACACAAGTTGCAGTGTCAGTGGGGAGTTGAACAGGAGAATAGTGCAAAAAAGTTTTTTGTGCACCTGCAACCAAGTTGAACCAACTAACCAACCACCTATAGTAAAAGCCAGGTAAGCAAAATCAACATCAATTGAACTAAAAAAAAAAAGTGGTCGGAAACGTCGGCTGTGTTTGGAAGTGTTCTTCTTACCTCCTTCTTCTTTTGTATTTTTCGTTCTTACATTTTTTGTTTTTACTTCTTTCTGGAATTTCATCTATGTTCCAGGTTTATTAAAGCCACAAGTAAACTCCCTTCAAGAACTCCTGTAATTATAAAAGAGTTTTAAATTTATTTAAAAAAAAATATTCTTCACTTTTGAGAGAGAAAAAAAAAATTGTCTTAAAAGTTAGTTGAGGACAGGTTTGCGTGGCACCTGGCACCGCAAAGCAACAAAATGTGAAATTTGTTTTTTTTTTTAATCCTCCGTTGTTCTTTCTTCAAGGAGTTTATAATACAGTATGTGTCTTCATCAACTTTTACGAATACGGATGTGTTCTAAATTCTTGCCTTTTGTTCTACGAAACACCAATTTGTCTGTACATGGAATTTCATCTTAAGGTATGTTACAATGAAAATTTAACTAATTTCGTTAAAAAAAAAACAACCTCCAACTATATGAAAATTATTTGCCGAAATGTAATTTAGAAGTTTATTAATTGAGGTGGCCACGGTGTGTGGCTCACACCTTAAGAACCACACGTGGCATTTAAAACAGTGTGTGTAGCCATAATGTAGCTGTGCAGTTGTAATTTAGGCAATTGGTAATATTGTGGTTTAAGAGCGTTAAGTAGTTAGTGTTGGCAATTTCGACCAAAATTTGGTCATAGTTCTGCCACTGTTGCTCTTCAGAAGAAGAAAAAAATGTGTCTATTGTGTGGCTATTTAATAATAATTTAGTAGTTAATGCAGCACTGCGAGTCTGCGGCTATTACAGTATTGTGATTGCTTTTTAGCACAACAGTAGTCAAAAGAACTTTTAAGACGTGGCTGTTTAAACGCGATTAATACCAAAACATTCAAGTGATTTTTAGGAGCACCATGAAATTATTGTGGCAGGTTTAGTCTAAAATGCGGCCACAAAAGTGGCTGTATAAAACATTTTTTAGCTAATTGTCAAAATGCGATCACAGTGAGGCTCGCAATGCCAGTGGCTCTTTAACTAAAATTTATAGGTACATTGCACACATTAAAGAATAAAATCTTATCACCAACGTGTAAAAAAAGATTACATTATACTCTTTCTGCACTTGAAATACTCTTACAGATGATGTTTAATATTAATAGATTTGAAAAATTTCAGCCATAACTGGATTTTCTAGGTCGAAGCAAAAAAAAAAAAATACATAGTATTTGAAAAGCCTGTTTATATTTTTGTTTTCTTATAATTTTTTTTTTCCTTTAAAAAATGTAAATAGTACAATTTTCAATCTATTGATGTATTCAGAGATGACCTTTTTTAAGAAGAAGAGAAAAAAAAAACTCTCATGGCCTAAAGAACCAATAAGCATGAAATATAATTACACTTTAAAATAATTATCTTTTCATAAGTAGAACTTATTATCATTTAATTTCATTGTATAGTATGCCATCAATTGAATGTTAAAGTATTTTGCATTTCAAACTTAACCTTCAGTTCATTCAATAGTGTAATTGGGTCTTGAGAGAGATTACAGCAATCATTTTTGGATAAATGTGTAAATTAATGTAAAAGATATAATGACTGGAGGTTTACTTTGAACCCGAGTTTAGAACAAATCAGAAATCTCGAACTTTTTAGGCCCTGATGACGAGTGTAAGGGAAGAATCACCCACACCGAAATACCTTACAAAGTGAAATTCAGTGAGATTTTATTCAGTGTGTGTGTGTAATTCTTCCCTTAGATAAAATTATGTTGACCTCAATAGACTTTTTTTCTCTTTAAATTTTCAGAAAGAAATTTAAATTTTCAGTTCGGACTGTCCGATTTTTTTTTCATCATCTGGGTGTGTGTTTATAACCCTGGTTTCGTGGACGTTCACCATGTGACAGCCACAAAATCTCAACCAGATAAAACTTTTTAGAAGAAAAACAAAATACGTTACACATATTATTTACAGACCAAGCCCATTTGTTATAACTTATAAACATTACTTTGTTGTTGTTTTTTAAAAAAAAACTATTGTTAATACAGGGCCAATCAGATTGAAGTGGCCCTGAATTAAATATGTAACATAAACAATAAACATAGCACATATTTGCATATTGTACTCTCACGTTGAGATTTTTGCATACCTCCTTTTTTTTTCGAAACAAAATTTACTGGTCAGTGTGGGCCACCCATTGGGGAACAGACGGTAGAATATGCCTCCAGCTAAAAAAAACTTTTTAGGACTTTCCAAATAGTCCTCTGACCGTGAAATTCGTGGGCAGCTGGCTTAAGACTCAAGGGAGCACCTTTTCCTTGGAAATGTACAAAACATGCCTTTAAGACACAAGTTCACTTGAAATACAGTACATCTTGAGCTGATTTTTAAAAAAAAAAATCTGCATCAACCTAAAAAAATATAATTTAAAACCAATCATTGTTATTTGAAAATGAGTTGATTTATTTTTATGATGTTATATGTGACTCCTTTCAGTCCATAAACTCTTTAGATAGAAAAGCCAATATTTTATATTGCCAACAACTGTTCGAATGTGATGTATAAAAATACATCACTTTTTTTTTTACCAAGGAAACATTTTCTATTGTAGGTGACATGTAGGTGTGTTTTTTTTTTAAATATTTACATACAAATTATAGGCGATTTATATTAAATTCGAAGTTTCTTTCAACAAAAAAAATAGTTATGACTAGTCAAATATCAGCACAGTAATTTAACCTAGATTAAACATTTTGAGAAAAATTATTTTTTTCGTTCAAAATGTGCAAACATAATTATTTAAAATTAAGTTACCAATTATACAGTATTATCAATTGTATAGAGTCTACAGTGATAATTTGTAGAGTTGTAAACCAGGTTTCCGTTGGTAGTTATTGTTGTTGTTTTTGGCAAAATTGCAAGATGGAAAAATAAAATACAATGTAACAAGCCTTATTATATTAAAATATATGACGTAAGTTCAAAATACCTTTCCGAGTACGTGATAGCTCAAGGCTGCTACAAGGTCATACAACAGGTTTCTACTTTTGTAACTTAGAACTACATTTGTTGTGTTTTTTTTAAACATAAAAAATTCCAGGTTTGATCTGATCCAGTGTACTTTTGTACTTGATCAACGCGAATGCACGAGAAGAGGGGACAATTGTGGCCTTTATAATAAAAGATACCAACATTACATGTACAATTACATAATTGAAATAAATTTCACGAATAAAGGCATAAAACGAGACAGTCAAACAAAAAGAAGTAGACACAGATGTGTCTTAAATATTAAATTTACAAGATCAAGGATGATCAAGGCTAGAAAAAAAAAACTTTGCTAAGAAGTAATTTTGTAACAAAATAAATGTTGCTTAGTTTTTTTTTCTAGCTCAGGTAAATTAATTCTGACTGTGTTTTATATTTTTGTTATAAAAAAATACTCGGTGCCATTCCCTTTAAATGATAAAATTTTATATAATTTTTTTCAGTCACAATGGTCAATAAAAGCCAGGAACAAGTGTTCAACTGATTAAAAGAAGACGATTTTTTTTAAAAAACCAATGTTTCAGAATTAATTTCCTCCATCATCAGGGAAAAGTAGCATATTACATTTTACAATTGAGCAAAAAGAAGTGACAACACAATAAGCAAAAGAGCAAAAATGGCCACAAACAAAAGAGTAGCAATTGCAAGTTGCAATTGCACAGGTCATATTTAAAGCACCGATAACATTGGCTACCCCCCCCCCCCCGCAAGATTCCGTGCAAGAAATAAGCCAATTATTGCTGTAACTCTTGCACAGTTTCTTGCAACAAATAAAACAAAGATTAGCGTTTTCTGGAAGACGGTGTGTGCAAGAAACTAGTTTAAATCTTGCAAGAATATTATCACATTAGCACTTGCAATTAATTCAAAGACATACTGTGCAGTGAACCTTGCTGTAAATATTGCCAATATTGATAGTCGCTTAACAACAATGAGACAAATAAAAATTGACGACTGCGAATTTTGCTATTATTTTTTACAAGTTGGTGAGCAAGAAACACAACGCTAGCCATACACTATGAGACGCGGTCTGCAGACATGATCGTTCATAGTCGAAGTCTTCTATTAAAAGTGAACTGTGTTTTCTGCAGACACCATACACTATGAGGCAAATGTGAGATTTGGTCTGTGCTCGACACCATGTCTACAAACCGTGTCTCATAGTGTATGACTAGCTTAATGCAAGAAGATTATAACAGATATTAATATTTTTTGTCTCTGAAAATCTATCAATGAATCTTGTTGTAAAATAAAGTTATAGATAAAAAGAAATGATGATTAAGAAAAAAGAAAAAAATCGGGTTTTTAAAGTTAATTTAACATTTTTAGATATAAATTTATTTAAAATTTCATAAAATGTTGTCCTTTATCAACTAAAATTTCCCGCATAAAAATAATCAAAAAATCACTCTAAATAAACTTTAAAAATGTGACTTACAACACTTGATTTTTATAGTGAAGGCAAGTTATTTGATAAGAATTGATACGTCGTGATTTAAACCATATTTAAATGAAGTTGATTAAAAAAAACTCCACCCTGAAATGTAATCGTTGTTATCGCTCCTAAAGTAAACTTCTTATTTGTTTTTCATCTATTGCAAAACAAACATTTTTCTATAATTACACATGCACATTGTTTTCTCTTTAGATATATTAATTAAAATTGCATAAAAAAATTAACACGATAAATGACTTAACTCTTAACGTTGCAATGTTAATTAGTTTTAAAATGTAATACAAAAGTAAACAGACAGTTTGTTTTATTGCAAATAAGGTGACTCCTCCCATAGCTACAAATCCTTTTGAGTAAAATGTATCTAACTTAAGCTGAATGAATGAAGTGTTAAGTTGACTACGCTTGACTAGGCTGACAGCTGAACAGGGCTACAGGTAAAATGAATAAATGTCAAAAATTAATTTTCATAAATTTGATAAGTTTATTCAATTACAGTGTAACCCAGTAATTCGGTTTTAGTATATTTATTCGTTTTTTTACATGTAGTTTTCTTTTGTCATGCTAGTCTCTAAGCTTAATTTTCTTTAGAACTTAAGGTGGTTTAAAAGTGTATAAGCGCCTCTCGAACACTTTGATTATTCTTGATATTTTGAAGGAAAACTTGACTGTGTTTTAGAAACTAGAAGGGTAGCTCAATCACTTACGGGTTTTTTTAAATAAGCTTGTTGGGGAGGGGGGAGGGGGGGGGGGGGGGTTGAAAATGGTCCAACTTTAAGAAGACATTTTTTTTAGATTTGTTTATAAAAAGTTTATTTTGAAAAAAATATCAATAATGAAAATACCGATAAGAGATTGAGCTACCCTTCTATTGTAGTTTCTAAAAAAAATCTTTCTAGTTTCTCGTAATTTTCCTTCTGAAAGACAATAACCAAAGTTTGAAAATCAGCTGTTCATTAGCCATGTTAGAAGCAGATTGTTACTTCCGTTTTATACCTCGTTTACAGTGAAAATAATTCGAAAAAAAGGTTTGATTTTTTAATAAACCCTTTTTTTGTGGAACATTTTAGCTGTTGATAAGTAAATAAATTGTAGTTGCAGCTAATGCAAACTTGGTTTAACTTTGGTAATGACTTTATGATAAAAACAACTAAGTGAACGTTTCCTACATATACCTAAAAGTTCAATCGAACTTTTTATCCTAAGTTGATGCAAAATAAAACGTAGTATTCTTTTTTAAAAATCTAATTAACGTTATTTTCTTGTCAAAGAGACATTCATTTCATTTAGTATTTAATCAGTTGAAGTTATTTTTTTAATTAACTAAGTTCATTTGTTACTTTAGTGCTAGCAATACATCACGTTGAAGTTTTCAAAGATTGTAGGTTTGAAAAAAATTGAAAATTTCCTTCATCGTCTCGGCATGTCAAAAACAATGTATTTATGGGGAATAATGAAGCCATGAATACATATCACCTTGACACGAGATTTATGAGTACACAACGTAATAATTATATTATTTGGCAAGTTAACAGAGAACTAACTATCAACGATATTAAAGAATATTCTGCAATGTAAGCCATTGATTATTAACAAAAAAAAAAATAGGAAAGCCAAAGTTCTATGCGATTGTTCAAGAATTTACACTGAAATCACAGTTGTATCACGTGTCCACACCATTTTCTCAACAGTCTGATGTATTTTATTTCGCAATGATCAAATTGCATTATTAAAATCAATTATATTCAATATGTTATGTTATTTAACTTTGTATTTATTATCTGTATGCTGCGGCATTGTTTTATCATAAAAACGATGACTTAAATTTCATAAGAGTGTGGGTGTCAAGTCCGTGTCGGTGGTTTACAAAAAATACTTAAGGTGCGGTTCTAACCCTATATTTTAATTGTATAATTGTTTGGAGTTGAGCACATTGTGTTCAAGAATTGCATCAACAAGTAGGAAGAAGTAAGACTGGTTAAAAATTGTGAAAATTTCTAATCAAATCTTGTTCTGAAAAGCCTAAGAAAAATAAACAAATATTTTTAAATATTAGACAAAAGTTTAAAAAAATTAAACATGAAGATTGTGAGCATAACATAATTATTTTTTTCAAAATTTTCTTATCTATTTCATTTTTAATATTAAAGCTGCTGCTCGCAAACAGAAAAATAGCAGAAATTCGCTTTGTAAATATTATACATTTTGTCAAAAAGGCTTGAAAATTACCAAATTTTTACAGATTTTTTATGTTTTCATAAAAAAAATTTCATTTTATAATTTCAAGAGAAACTATGCAATGTTCATAAAAATGGGAAATTTATTTGTGGGACGAATCCTAAATTTTCTCGAATCCGAATTCTAAAAGGTTCTCAAATCTCACAAATCTCGAATCTCTCAAATCCTTCATATAAGAATCCTATATTATTCATTAAGAAGATACAAATAAATGAAATAATACCACAATGTGGTACTCAAGGTTCGCCACAAGGTGATATTGGTGATCCGGGTACCACCGATATTGCAACAATCGCCGGGTTTTTTGTTAGTGAACGTTTTTTGTTGGACATCAATGGAGGTAAAACTAATTTACCACAGTTTATTGTTAGGTTAGGATTCGAAAGATTCGAAAAACGAAAAAAAGTGGCGAAGATTCGAGTTTTCGATTCTCGAATATTTTTCAAGATTAGCGGGATTCGAATGGCCCATTCCTAGTCAAAACTATTTGTATTTATTAGCAAGGAGTAATTATATGTTCACCACAAAATAGTAGAATGGTCGAGTTTAGCGTTCTAAATATTATACGCTTTGTCAAAAAGGTTTGAAAATAATCAAATTTTTACTTATATTTTTTTTTAAAAAAATATTAATTTTGAAATTTCAAACTTATTTTAACTTTTGTGAATATTCTGGAAAAATACTTCGACATTGAGAAACTATTATATTTTCATAAAAAAAAATAGGAAATTTATTTGCGCATGAAGTTTTCATAAAAAAACTATTCGTGTTTATAAGCCATAAGCTATTACATGTCCATCACAAGTATTGTTTCCACTTTCTTCATTTTTAACACACAATCTGATATGGAAAAAAAATGTCTAAATGCGTCAGAATATTCACAATTATCTTTTCTTATCAGAATAACAAAAACAACAATCATTTTTTCACATTTTTGATCAAGATAAAATGTGACAAGTAAATAATTATGTTTTTCTTTTGAGATTTAATTGAATATTATTATTATTTTTTTTCGAATTTTCTATTTCCTTCATTCATATTCACTTTCGTAAATATAATTTCATGCTTTTGACTTCCTTAATTAAGTCTGGACGAAAATTGCTTCTAATGAAAAAAGGGCCGCATTTAATATCTTTTTTCTAACTACCTTGATAATTTCTTTGTTGTTTTCAGAGTGAAAATGAGGAAGACAGCTGCTCCACCTCCGCCACCACCCTCAAGGCCGTTGAGCGTAAGCTCCTTTGCGGATGATTCCGACTCCATGTCTGTCGAGTCTCTCGATGGACGTGTCAAACTTAACGTTGTCCTTCCAGATGGAACCGTAGTTCCTCTGGAAGTTGAAAGGAGGTACCGTATACATACCGTACATAATTATTAAAATTTGCGTGAAAGTTCAGAGTTGACGGTTAATGAACGTCTTACGGTTAGAACTGCGATGATGGATCTCTTAGTTCTTGTCACCAAAGCCAATAACCTTAACCCTGGTTCGCATCTTCTTGATGTCAAAAACGACAACCGAGATTCCGTTCGATACAAACCTAATGCTCCGATTGGATCTTTGGATGCCACAACGGTGCACATTGTATCAAAATCCTCTCCTCATGATTCTCAACCAAAAATCATGACTAAACCATTTGAGGTACTTTCTTAATAAAATTAAAAAAAAAAAATTTGCGAGCATCAACAATTTTATTGATTTTGTAAATTTTTACCTCCTCAGAAAACATTCCGTCTAAGAGTTCACCTTCCGAGGAATCAGTTGCATGTTATGCGTGTCAGTCCACAAATGCCTTTGATTGACATCTTCAATACGATATGCACAGAAAGAGGACTGAATCCCTCTAAATACGAGTTGCGGCATCCTATTCACACGGAGATGAATTTGAACCCGGCCTGTTGTCTTGTTGACTATAGTTTGTCGGAAATTGCTCTTGCAGCAACCAAAGGTAAATAACTCATAAGAGCATTATTTCTGTAAAATCAATACAATAACAACACATAATTTGTTAAAGATTGTTTGTTTGATTGAAGAAATATTTTTTTCTTATTAGACAAACAAAAACACACATTACTTGCAGAAATAAATAAGATAGTTAAAGAAAACACAAAGAATACATGAAAGATAGAGAATGATTTTAAACAAAAATAATACAAATGAATATAACCTTTATATTTTAAAAGAAAATAAAGTATGTGAGCCAGTGTTCTACCTGATGTTTTGCTCGCCGCAATTTTTAAGAAATTGGATTTAAAAAAAAAATGTCGCTTGATGTGCTCATGGAATTTTAAAGACCTCCATGCATTCAAAAGATTTTTCTACTGAATTACAGTGTATTTCCACCCTGGATATAGTTTGGTGAAAAAAGAATTATATTTGGTCGAAAGCCTAGCGGGGACATAACAGCACTTTATGAATTGTTGACCAAGCTTGGGTGTATTTGAGTTTTATTTTCTGCCCAATTTAGTCATTTTCAAATTCAGTCTTTATGACTGCCCCCTATTAAACAATCCTGTGGGGGTGACCCTGAATTTTGAAATATAATTGAAAAAATCTATAAAGTGTTAGAAATTAGAAAAAAAATGTTCACGTTTGTGTTTTGACGGTATTTTTCAACAACAACTTGAAGTGGAAAAACATAAGTTAATATTTAATTTTTATATTTGAATATTGTATAGTTGCAGTTTTAATTTAATTATCTAATTTGATATTTAAAAAGTTATTTGTAAAAATCTTAACACATTAATACACTTTTCAATTTCAATTTCTAAAATGGGGATTATCAAGAGTTGCAGTCCCATTGTTACAATAATCGCAAAATTAAAGTAATTAATTTAATAATTTCTTCATAATAATAATTTTTTATAGAAATAATATTTAAATAGTACAGTATATACATATATACTAATTACGTATTTTATTTTCAGACTACAACAGCAGCAGTTCTAATCATTCTGATACTGACAGCGTGGTATCACGACCAGAAGAAGGAAAAAAGAAGCATGGAATATTAAATTTCATGTTCAAGAAAAACAAATCTGTAATTACTACGATGTTTAATTACTTACAGTAACTTAATGTAACTAAGATTTTGTGCTTTGCAAATTTAGAGCACAGTGGAAATAATTGCAGACGATCGTCACAAAAGTGCAACTTTGCCAAGTAATAACGGCCCACCACATTCGACAATATCTCCCGCTTCGTCAATGCCTTCGATCAGCAACATAAATCTGGCAACCAATAAACCATCGAAAAAGCGGCAAGCACCACCGCCGCCACCACTTCGATCTAAGTCAACACTATCGTTGCAACAGAAAATGCCTGTGGCCGAAGATGTGGACGAGGAAGGGGTAACATATACCTCGCATTCTCGGCATAGTTCCGATTCGAGTGGCTATCACGAAGCATCGATACTTAGTGATTCACCCGAAACAAATGGACTGGATGTAGAACATTCTGTCTATAGAGACAAACTGGCTCATAAAACGAACATCCATCATACAGAGAGCACGTCGACGCTTTCGATGTCTGTCGCTGGAATGAAAAAGCGAAAAGCACCACCACCTCCAAGACTTAACATTTTGCATACCTCGCAACAGTCGAAATCTACATCACCTCTTTCGCCACAATTGGAAATGACACCCGATCTTCCTCCTACCAATGGTCAACAACATCATGAAGAAAATGGTCATGAAGGCAAGTAACAAAATTTGAATGTACTCATTCTTAAAGCGCGGATACTTTAAGGCAAACCGAGCTTGTAATGCAACATTTCATGTAATGCTCACTACAGTTTGTGTTCCGCAACCACGCCTCCGGACGATCACCCCACAAGCAAACGAGGTAGTGATCTCACTATCTCATTTCTCGTGAGCAGCTTTCTTGTCTCATTTCTGTCACGAACGACATCTCTTTGTGTTCACTGCAAAAACCGACAAGTGACGGATCGGAACGAGCGCCGAACAAGCTGCTCATATCACGCTCGCAAGGCCGTCCCAACTAGATGTACTAGTTACATTACAGGTTCGGTTTACCTAGTGTATACGCGCCGTAAGGTTTACTTAAATATTTTAATCATTTAACAACTAGAGATGTAATACGAATACTTATTACATTATAATTTTTGTAATGCTCTGGTGATGTCAAAATGACGTTAACTGGCCTTGAATGAATGAATTTAGAATGCACTGTCATTAACTACTACCACACCAGTGCGCTCCTCGCATCACGCCACTAATTCGTAAGCAATAAGCTGTGAAAGGTTATCAGCTTATACTTGACCAGAGCATAATATTAAAATATGTTAAACTAAATTACCTTAGTTACATATTAATTAGCAATTATCACAGAGAATCAATCTAAAGTTTTTTTCTTCTTACTATTTCAGAAGAATACCTTCTAGGTAATAATGAAAGACTGTCAAGTGAACTTCCGTCCAATGCTGAAGAAAAGCAATTGGAACCATTGCCAGTTCCGAAACCACGTCACATTAAAGTAACTAACGTAGAAGAATCGTTGAAGGATGCAGCTGACAACACCTCAAACGAAGTGGTGAAGGAATGTAACAAGTCCAACTGCAAGAATAACGAACACAATGAGGAATTGCTAAATTCTTGCGAAAATCTGTCACAGTCCGAGAACACATTTCAAGAGTCGAAAAACGAAATGTTGGACGATGCAATAATTTTGAGACAAGAAACAGCAGACATTGTACATAACGAAACTGAGATCACAAATAACAAATTAGATTGCAAGAGTGAAGTATGTGAAAGTCACGCTCAATTAAGTGAAACTCCTCAATTACTAAATGGAAGTGAACATAGTGTAAATACTAGAAACAGTTCAATGAATTCAGAAACGGGAGAAATTGATTTAGACATTGCAGTGTTTAGTAAAAAAGATAAGATGGAAACAATTAATAGGCATAGTGTTTCAGTGAGGGACATTAATGATACAGTTGAGGAAACGGGTAGTGTTGTAAGTGAAACATTAAATGAAGTGCCTTTTGAAATCAGAAGAAGATCTTCTGAATCAAGTAATAAAGATCAGCAAACTGAACTTATCAAAGAGGCATCTGTGGTGACTTGTGACGATGCAATGAATGTTGATGACAAACAAGATGCCAAAGATGATCATCTGCAAAACATTTCAAATGGAACAAATGATCAAGTACCGAACATTTCAAATGAAACCGATAATCAACTACCACGTTCGAGGCACGTTTCATCGTCTTCGACCAAGTTTGAAAGGGAAGAGTTCGAACTTGCAGCGGCCATGAATGAGTTTCATAACAACAGCAATACCACCAAGCAACATCTCGCAAGTTTGTGGTCTCAAATGATTTCGTTGCCACCAAACAACCATGAAATAGACAACGATGATGATGATGATGATGATGATGATGACGACCATAATACAATGGCTTTTGATAACGATGGTATGTTTTAGTGCAATATAACGTGTGGATTTATGTGTTATCTTAGAACAATGATATTTGCATATGCTGTTGCATGAAATTAGTGAGTATGTGTATGTCAGTTCATTGTTACATTATTTACATTTTTACTACAGTTATTCATTGTGTGTTTTTGGATATTTCTTTTCAAAGACAAACTACATATAAATTTAAGGTGGTTTCAAAGCGTAAACGCCTCTCAAACTCTTGATTATTCTGTCTTTCAGGTGCTAAATGACGAGAAACTTTGAAGGTGTTTTAGAAACTAGACGGGTAACTCAATCCTTTATGAGTATTTTCATTTTCAAATTAAGTTTTTGTGTGAGTTCGAAAATCACCCAACTTTAAGCTGATGACACTATTTAATCTTTGTCTATAGAAAGATTATTTTGAAAAATATCAACATGAAAATATCCTTATGTGATTAAGATACCATTCTAGTTTGAAAAAAAAAATCTTTCTAGTTTCTCTTAATTTTATTTTTGAAAGTTAGAGTAATCAGAAATTGAAAATCTGCTACTTACAAATCTCGAATACTCGAATATCTCGAACAGTTTTACAATTGAAAATAAGACCATAATTATAATTGAACTACTTGACATTTTCATTCATTAATAAATAAACGATAGCACTAATACACTTTTGAGTTTAACCCTTAAACTAGGTGTAAACGAAATAAAACGAGACTAATCTCTGCAAAAAATATTCGAGGTATTCGAATTTCTTTTATTGACGTTATATTCGAGATCTCGAATCTCCGAATACTTCTAATATTCGAAGGTATTCGAGTATTCGCTGATACTATTTGCCCATCTCTAGATTAAATAGTTTAAATTAATTTTATTACTAATTGCTAACTTTTTATTTTTTTTTTGTAGTTAAATTCTCAATTATGTCAAATTAGCTAATTCCTTTTAACGTCATTTTTACAGAAGTTACAACTACTATTAAGACTGGTGCACCCAATGATGTAATAATGCAGAAGCAGTTTCTCTAATTATTTATTTGCAGAAACTGTTTTGCAACGGTTTGAAAATGGTTGTTCCTTTGCTTTGCGCTGAGCTCGACAGTTGCAAAAACAGTTTCCTCAGCAAAACAAGAGGCCACTCAACATGTTTTTTTTTGTTGTTGCTAAGAATGCAGTCGATAATGATGGGAGCAGATAGGCAGGCAATGTCTATTTATACGCTTATGTTATGTTTATTTTCGAATATATTCAATGTTAACAGTTGCTCTATCTGAAGTGTTTTATTTCTGAAAAAATGTAGTCAGCTGTTGTGCAAACTCGATTAATACTTTTTAGGAAGATGCAGTGGATTTGAACAATACAAATGTGCAATAAAGAACGATCTTGCATTGCTGCTGCATTACTGCACACCAGTTCTTTAAACGCATGTAAAGTAATTTAACTAGTACTTTAACTATTTGTGGTTTAGCTAGATGTTTAACTACTTGTAGTACTGCCTACATCTCATGTTTTCCCCATTATTTGTGTGTACTGCTTTTCACTTGCACACCAAGTGTGCGTTTGCGTGTTAATGTCGCAACGTGTCGAATGAAAATAATTCGCTATCATTTAATGAAGAACATTTTAATTGCAGATACGCTGTCACTTAACGAAGAACAGTTTATTAACAACTGTGACGAAACCATCACTGAAGCTGAACCTCTAGAGGAACCAAGACATAAAGGTGTATTAGTAATCAATATTAAAGTTTGCTTGCTTATAAAGCCAAAATCATTTCATTTTACGTTATCATTTTCAACATTTTATGAAAGTAACTTATGATAAAATTTATATATTTATATAAAGTTTTGTGTGGAAGACGAAATTTTTAAAATGTTTGAAAATTTTATTATGAGAAAAAAATGCAATTGGCTTTTTAAAACTGTCATGAAAGGGGTTATCTTAAAAAAACTGCAAAAAAATCGCATATTCCACCAGTTCTGCATTTACTGACCATTTTCAACGGCGAGGGTATTAAGTATAGGCTTCATATTAACTGGGTTGAAAGATTGTGATCCAGGGATCCCAACAAATAACAATTGTAACATTGTAAACATTGTAATCTGGTTGCACAACACTATGAACTAGGCTGGATAGTTGTTTTAGAAATAATACTATGATAGAATTCAAATTGTTTACAAAACTAGAATTGTAGAAGATAATGTTAAGTTTTTTTCATGGCAATATCTGAAAAAATAAATATTTTTTAGTAGTTTGAAATTGATCCGTTTTCAGATTTTTTTTTTGCATTAAGATTTCACAAAAATCATTTAAGCATTTTTTAAAACAGCCATAAAAAGTTTATTTCAAAAGAACATTTATAAATATTACTTAACTATTCTAGTTTTTAAAACAATGTGTTATGTTACTTCTAAATACGTTTGAATGAAAACCCCAAATTTTCGCAGAACCACGTTGAAGGGGGGAGTCAACTACGGAGTCATGTTGTGAAGTACACCTTAACGTGTTTCTTCACCTCTTAATTCTCGCGATTGAAAATGGTCGGTTCACACCACTCTAAGTTTGTTTTTCTAGTACAGTACCGAGAAATTGAAAAAAAAAATAACATTTTTGGATTTAATTTAGAAACAATATACTTATGTACCTTATTATGTTTAGATGGTGGCGATCCGCAAGTCAATGGAATGTTCGCTGAAGATGTTGCAGTTGACTTTTTCAAGCCGGACAAGGATGTATTCAAAGAAATTGAACCTACATGCGAAGAAACGCCCGAATCTGCATTAGATATAGACATAACGGAAAATGATTCTATTCACGACCCTATCGTAACATGGGAATATAAAATTCCTGATGTGCCAGACGAGTTTCGAGATGATAACAGCGTAACTTTAAAACAAGATGAATCTGTATCGTCAGAGGAGGCGCAGGATGTAACTGCTGTATCATCAAGTTCTGCAGCGACATCTGACAACAAAAGAGAGGAAGAAAATTCGGAAGACAAAGTGCAATTAAGGCATACCGTTAGTAGACGTCCAACTGTAATGTTTTCCATTTCAACATACAAAAATCGCATCGAAGAGGAGACTAGCTATCAAGATAAACTGGTGAAAACGGAATCTTTCAGTTCGCCATCGAACTTGGAGTCCAGCAAAACGAACGTGTCACCAAGATTGTCTACGATTACGACAAAATCGATTAAACAAGACCCCATAGTTAAGAAATCCGTTCCTGGCCAGGCGTCATCGATAACAAATGCTATTACTTCAAATGACACCACATCTGACACAGATGACATCAATGGTGATGGTAAAACACGTTCACCTTTGAAGAAAGCCAAATCAGAATTGCAACTAAACGTACAGACGGAAAGCATACCAGAGTCAGTCCCACTTACTGAACACGAAAGACTTCAGGAAGAGTATAAGAAACTGCATCAGCAGTTTATACAGTGGCAAAAACAACTGCTAAATAATCAGACTATGTTGCAAACTCAGCAAATTCTTCCAGACTCAACCACTGATACTCTGCAACCATTGCAAGAGTTTCAGGAACAATTTACCTCCCTTCCTCCTATGAAAACATTCCAAAGACAAAGCACTGTTCCAAGTGAAACAAAAACGAATCCTTTGTCACACTCGCAATCCATCGACAGCACGCACTCGAAAGACACGCACCAATCAATTACGGAGCGTGACATCATCTACGGTCCGCGTCCTTGGAGGCCAGTGTCTATCTCTAGTTGGAATCAACAAACAAAATTTACGGCTCAAAATAAAGTAATTGACAATTCGGACGAAGAAGTAACGAAAAATTCCCCAGAAGTGAAAAATCCTAATGAAGATACGACACCACGACAGCCATACAAAGAAAGAATTGCATCATTTAATATCGGTACGTTTCAGAAACCGACAATAAAAATAAATCGGCAAACTTCACATGCTGCTGCTTTTCCAAGGTATCCGGTTGTGAAAGGATTTGCCAACTTACCGTCTCCAACACCGCCTCCTCCTCCACCTCCTCCTAAGCAAATGTCGAAGAAACCATCGGTAGATGCAGTAAAAACCAGCAACTTTTCGAATGGAAATAGTGACCCAGTCTTAAGGCACTCAAATAATTCACCTTTTCCAAACTGGAAAAGTAATAGCTTACCACCTCATAGGCAAACTAATAGACAAAGTGGTGGAAAAAGCATTACTTATTTTGGAGATTTTGAATCTATGAATGACAGTCGGCATGAAAATGTAAACAATAGACAAGATGTGCAAAAAACTTTGGCAAAGAAACACAACAGCTCCGTTGTTAATTTGAATCGAGAACAGGTTGCTAGTACCGATGCTGTGGCACATCACGACAAGAATAAATTTACAACTGTGATAAATGTCGGACGTGCAAATTCTAATCAGCAGCAAACAGCTGCTGTAAAACCAGCATTGGTACCACAAAAACGAAACGAGACTTACGATCGTTCATTATCGAGAGAAGACACCAGAGATGACCTCATGTCAGCAATTAGAGATTTTGGAGGTCGTCATGGCTTAAAAAAGGCAAGTGCATATAATTAATTAAAAATAAGAATAATTTCTTTATTGTGATACTTCGCTTAACGTTGCCTCTCTGAACGTTAATGTAGTTGACCAAATCCTATAGCTTTGTACAGAACACCCTTAACATTTATTTACCTTTACTCAAATGACGATTCTGTTAACAACGATTTGAACGTATTGCAATCGTTAAGCGAGGTATGACTGTAAATGACTAAAACACATTGAATGTCAAATTACTTTCTACTTGAAAGTGCCAATTAGAAATTAGTACCGGTTTATTTAACCAAAAATGTTAGTAGCAAATGAGATTTTGCAATTAATTTGTGTTTATAAATGACTAGCAGCATGTCCATCGTAAGACAAGAGTTTAAGGCCCCTTTTGACCACCTTTCGATTGTAAAAGAAGTCGAAGGTGCCTGTACTGTGGTTGCAGTGTATATTTTATGGAAAGACGCGGACTTTGCCACACGCGCGGTATTTTAAAAACTTCTCAACTTATGTAGTCAAAAGGTGGTCGATTACTGAGACCCGGCAACATCGTTTTTCTTTTTTTTACTTCGCGCAGTACTTCAAAAGTGTTTCCTTACCTAAGGATACAACTACTTTGTTGGTGTTCAGACCAATCACATTCTAACCTCTATAGTGGTCTCAAAGTGGTCAGTTTTGGCGACAATCCGACCTCATTTTTCTGTGTAAGATTTACTAAAAATACATTGCTAGAATGTTGTCCAGAACGTTCCGCCACTTTCTTGAACTGATACTAAATGAGCATCATTTTTACTTCACAGGTGTCTTCAATTGAAACGAGTTGGCAAGAAAGACATGGCAACGTCAACTAAGTCTCAACTGCTTTATATTTAATAAGACTAACAGCATTATACTCAAACAATTTTTTTTTGGTCTTTGAAACTCAAACAGAACTGTAAATTGAAATTCTGTCAAATTATTATTTAACTGGCAATATTCGTGATTGTAAACTAAAATTTAAACATGAACACTAATAAATTATTTTGCTCATAGGTAAATCAAGTTTTAATTAGGATTCTATACTTCTAAATTAACAAATAATTTACTTTGGGTTATGTATTGTTTTATTTTTATTGTGTTTGCAACACAAACATTACCACAACCTAATTAAATTATTTTTTAGTGTGTTAAACATTGAAAATGTGCAATAAAATACAGAATAATATTACTGATGTTGAAAATAAAAGCTTATTTTTTGGATACCAACAGACAGTTTCATAAAGTAAGGTTATATTCTGGTCAAGTCTTTGTACCTTACGGGCTAAGATATTGTCATGGAGAAACTTTAAAAATAATCCTTTACCACTTCTAGTTTTGAAAACAATTTGAATTTTTTCGCAATGTCGCTTGACGTTTTTGCGTCAAAATTTTACAAAAACCGTCTATGGCATTAGCCACAGTAGTGCCGCTGTAAGGCTAGAAAAAGTAAACTGAATATCTATAAAGCCACCTTAAGGTGGCTTCACAGTTGATTCATGTCGGATTTTGTGCTGAGTTGCAGGGACGTACTGCGTACAAAATTTTGCATTGGCGCAACTACCACCCTCCTCCCCCTTCCCCCTCCCCAAAAAATAATCCATTTTATGAGTTAATTATTTTTATTATTATTATTATTATTATTATTATTATTATTATTAACAAAATATTAGAAAAACGATGTTAGAAATTTTTTTTGAATAATTTCATTTTTTGACATTTTTTACTTTTTTTAATTTATGGGTTTTTATTGTCCTCAGACGTCTGTTGGGCCCCCCTGAGTTCGTTTCAGTGCTTTTCAGGGCATCTAGAAGATTTTCATTTTTTGCCATTTCTTACTTTTTTAGAAGATTTTACTGTATTAAATATACACATTATAAATCCATCTGAACTTCACAATCATTGACGTTAAAAAAACTTTTTTTCGAAAATTTAAAAAAAAAAAAAGATTTTTCGAAAAAATAAAACTGGCGCCAAAACGACCGGCGCAATCGGCATTTGCCGCCTATGCCAGTACGTCCTTGCTGAGTTGAGAAACGTGCACCATCACACACTAGCATAGAAATTCATTATATTCCTTTCACAAATCAATGAGAATGAGGTAGGGTTTCCATTACCGGTTTTATCGTTACCGGTAATTTGGATAAAAGAATTGACCAATATTTAAGAACCACTGAGTTTAAAATTAAAATTGCACATAATTATGCGTAGAAACCAAGAGTTTTTTTTCTCAAAAAAAAAATGGTACCCATATGCACTTGTAACCGTTTACGAAAGTCGCAGTAAGGTCCTAACGAAAACGTTCGTATAGTTAAAATGCTTTCCGTGCATTATATATACCGTACTAAATGAACGCAACAACTTCATTTGTTAAGCTTGTAATATATAAAACAATTATATATAAAAAATATTAAAAAAAGTGACATTCAGAAGAAAAAAAAAACTAAAAAAATTGGCATTTGCATCGAGACGAAATAAAAACCCACCTATTTTATATAACATGATTGTTTTTTTATTATATAATTATTAGTTATAGTTATTTAAAATTTTTTTTAAAATGGGAATTTTTTTTTTCAATTTTTGAGGGTTTTTTACAGCGATTATTAAAGTTTTTGCTTTATTACCGATATTTACGGGTATTACCGGTTTCGGTAATGCTATAAAGTGACCGGTTATGGAATCCCTACAATTAAGGTTAAAGTTTCTCCATCTGGTAATTTAAGCGACATAAAACCCCACACATCCAATTCGTTCTACGTTTTACCATTCGTTTTCTTACGTCATGCTTATCTTAAAAAAAAAACACGAAAATTCACTATGATTCGTTTAGTTTTGAAGTTGTTGAAGTGAGAATCTTTTCATGGGACAAAAGTTTCGATAAGTAGAAAAGAGTTAGTTGTCTGATTATCCGCTTTTCTACAATTATGTACAAAGATTATGGAGATGTATGTGTGTGTGTGTGTGTGTGTGTGTGTGATAATTAAAGAAAACGCTATTGTTTGTAACGAACACAGCGTCCAGAAACAACATGCGCACAAGAACTCATTAAATAAAAATAATCAGCAACTGTCCTAGCTCCTTCTAAAAAAAATCAATCATCTAGTACACGTACTTCATTTTTCGTGAAGACTAAATTAAATATGGTGACCTGCACTGTGACGGTGAGAATGTGTAGGCCTACATGAAGACGTCACACTTGCAGGCGGGCTTTCTATTTTATTTCTATTTTGAGCAGAAAATGGCAAAAAAATTAAGCACAACCGAAAATACGTTTCTTTTTAAAAGAACTATCCAGGAGGCGGAGGAATCACTATTACAGATTCTTTCCAGCATAAAAAATTATCTTTAGCCACAAGAAAAAGCCAATATAAATGTTAAATGACTTAACAAGTACAGTAAAACCTTGGATTGCGAGTAACGTTGTAGGCGAGTGTTTTGCAAGACGAGCAAAATTTGATAAACGAGCGTGGTCTTGCAATACGAGTAGTACGTATACACTTTGTCTGCCGAGCATCACGTGATCACAACTGAGCCGATGGTTCGCTTTGATATACGAGTGCTTTGGACTACAAACACGTTCCCAGAACGAATTATGCTCACGATCCAAGGTTTTACTGAATGCATTGTAAAAAAAACCATGCGAAATCACACTTGCCATATTGACAATAATTGTGTATATCAATGTCTAGAATATTAAAATCCATAAGTATTAAATTAGAAGTGTGCCCAGAAGTATTTACAATCAAGAAAACTTTACTTCTGCCATAATTATTCCTATATCAAGCCGGTTTTTTTTAACATCACAAACATGATACGCGACAGAACATATCACTCATTATTTGTTTAACCTTATAATGTGAATTGTCTGAACAAAAGGTTTTTTTATGATATGTAAATTGCCAGGAAACATTTAATTTGCATGACTGGAACTAAAACTTTTAATCAATACATCCTATGGCTACAAATGCAGCTTCATAAAGAAACCGTATTTTAACGATTAAACATAAGTAGAAAAGAAAAAAAAATGAACTGAGTATATCAGTAATCACTTCCTTGTATTACAAATTAAAAGCACGTAAGTTTTACTTTTTCAACTTTTTGTTTACACTTTCCACATGGTTCTTATTTATACATTATAAACTGACGTGGATTATGACTGTAATCGGTTGGGGGGGGCGGTATTTTACTGTATTAGATCATGTTGATACCTTTAAGAGGCTGTCGGCATGATTAAAATCAGAAATAATACAATGTCTTGTAGAGATGCCGCGGATATTCGATCGGATAGAATTAAGGTACTAATCTGAACGGATATTTTCCGAAATTTTTTCTTCATATTTTGAAGCTTCTATTTGCTGTTTTTTTGGCGGATAATAAATGATAAATTCGGGTACTGCAATGAATGACACACATTTCAGGATCTGGGTGATATAAATAAGTTGATTTTCGTGTGATTTTTTTTACATATAAAGATCTCGTTATATTCATGCGACTAATGCAGTGCCTTCGGCATTACAAAATAATTACCGTCAAAATGACGTAGCCTTGTGAATCATAAAAATCATATATAACAACGACGAGAAAACTTTCAAACTTACTTGAATGAAAATTAAAGAGAAAATAAAAATAGCTTCCATTTTTTTTTTACCTGATACAAAAGAAATTACATCCTAATTGTTGGCTCTTTACTGCTCAACACCAGTTTAACCATTGCAATTCTCGAATCCAATTTCTCAGCTATGTCAGCAGATAATTTGCACTTATTTTTAAGCAAAAATATGTCCATAAATAGACGAAGTCCCTCACGAAGTAAAGCGAGTTTCGGTAACGTCGATACGTTTGCAAAAACTTTTCGACATTCTTTTTCGGGATCGTGCAACAGTATTTCCAACATTATCTGTCGTAAAAAACTGACGAGATTTTTGTCCAGTTCTGCAAACTGAATTATCTGAAAACAAAAACAAGCTTTCGATTAAAATCAGTGTGTACCGTTTTTCTTGATCTCAACTCGTGGCAACGTTAAAGTTTATTGTACTACCAAAAGCAGATAGATAGTGGCACATACCCTCAACACGGACACTGAGAATGTCTTTGACAAGAAGAGAAATGACAGTAACCGTGCCAAATTAGACATCTGCTGAGGAGTTGCTTCTTGAAGCAATTTAATTCGATCCCAAACAGCATACTGAATTATCATCTGTATGTACAGTAACATTACACAATGTTAATGTTGAATAAATAAATGACAAAATTCTTGACATTATCAACTTCATTATTTACATGATACTTTTTGTTGAACTCAAGAAACTTCTTCAGAAGATGTGCATAATACAGATTGAATGTTTTTTCCTGCATGCAGCAGTCAATGACGACCTGCATGACGTTACGTTCTTGTTCACTTGGCAGTCGCAAGGCTAATAACTTTCCAAATGCATCAACAAAATCCTAATTGTAGATAAATAGAAAAACATCTATTTTATTCAATTTATCACATAACCGCCACCAAGATCAATGATTCAAAACGTCAATACCACAGGCCTTGCAAGAAAAGTAAATATTAAGAAGTAATGTCTAGTTATTCCCAAAGGATGTGCTGTGGCACGCGAGTGAGTGTGCCACAGTTTTGCTAAGTGTGCAATGAAATTTTGGATATTAAGCTGCGTATACACTAGGCGACCCGAGCCAATAATGAAAAATTACCTGTAATGCTCACCACATTTTGTGTCAAGCAAACGTCCTCAGAACCAAGAACCATGCGACTATTACCCCACGAGCGAACAAGGTAGCAATCTCACTATCTCATTTCTCACAAGCAACTTTCCTGTTGCAAACAACTTTCCAACTTGTACTGCAAATCTTTTTGTGTTTGATGCAAAACCGACAGGTGATAGTTCGAACCGCGCACCAAACAAGCCGCTTGTATCAAGCTTGCAACGCCGTCCCAACTACGGTAGACGAATTCATGTTACATGAAATATTACATTACAGGCTTTGTTTACCAAGTATATATGCGGCCTTACATTGAATATGTTAATATAACATATTTTAAATAGATTTTAACTTAATTGGAAAAAGCAAAATAAAATAAAAATGTCCTATAACACCTACACGCTAAACCAATGGTTTCTAAAGGGTATCCCCGTTCCACAAAAGTGTGCCATGAAATAAAAAAGTAGTTTGGGAACACATGGTCTAAAGTGTAATGAAATACACTAATAAGTATAGCAATAAACAATAGACGTTAAACATTAGACAATTTTCTAACAATCTCCTTTTACATAACCATACAATTGAGCAAATAGCATTAATTTTTTCGAAAGAAAAAGTAAATCTCGACTGATTTCACAGAATAAACTTTTCCCAACGGCGGACCACAAGGTAAGTTGACGATACACATACGGACCACACACACTAAAACACCCTGGTGCACATGCACTGGCACAAGTAACCTTGAGCCAGTAACGCTCAACTCTCACAGTAGCACTGCTGTCATAACATTAAATGTCGCTGTAGTGTCATTCTGAAAGCAGTTTTTAGTGCAACCATCACAGTGACGTGGCAGTGGCGGTCACATATCCAAACACTTTGATATGAGACACCTCCTCCCTGCTCCATGTACGGCCATGGCAACAGGATGTCACGACATTTCATGACATTGGTGTGTTGCGATAGCAGTATCACGGTGAAAATGGACCACTCTGTTCCCCTCATATTGGAGCACAATAACGGTTATATGAGGGTTGTTGTTGACTTAGCGGACTGTAAGTTATCTTTTTTTTTCCACTTCCGTTCTGATATTTGGAGTGTAAAAATATTTGTGTGTCTATGGTCACGACCGCGGACGACAGTTTGAGAAATACCGCTTTAAAAGCTCTATTAAATTGCCAATTACTTGACCAAAACTAACTACAGTGGAGCCTCGAACTTCATTATTATATATCTACGAGCTCGCATTTAGTCACCTTCAATTAACAAAGTTACAAAACTGACAAAACATAGTTCAATTTACAAACGTTTAAGTACAATAAGTACTTACCTCGGCCGTCATCAAAGTACAGAATATGTTTTTTCGAACATCCGTGTTGAGTCGTTGCTTTTGTGCAATTTCCAATATTTCTGCATTAAAATTATCACTATTTCGCGAAGGAACAACTTTGGACGAATCTATTAAAACCAATTTTGGTTATTTAAAAATACTTCAAAAGTTGTTAAATAAAAATTACCACTTAAAGGCTCCTTTGAAGAAATTTCTCCTGCCCACGCAGAACCCACGACCCACCATCGACCCTTCTTGTCAGCTTCCAGTAAGTCGGCTAGTGTCACTTTCAACTCGACAACATATTTTCCTGAAATTTGAATTATTGTTTCAGCGTTGTTGAAAAACGACACTATTTCTTTATTTAAAATTTTTTTAAAACCTTTTTTAAGTAAATTCCTTAACACTTTCCGTAAATGTTCAGTGTGACTAGGGTCATAATTCGGTATTTTACGCATATTATTGTTGCGTATCGCCATTAAAATGTCCAACATAAAACGGACCCTTGTTCTAACCAACACAAAAATAGTTTAACACATAAGAATGCCACACAACCAAAAGGTGCATTTTATAAATACAACAACACTCACTCGTCATTTCCATGTTCAGTATTTTTTGCCTTGATTTGTAACTTGCTAATCGTTTCCTTAAGAGCAATTGGATCATCTTTTCGTAAATTAAATCCAGCGGCTGAGCACAAAAAAGTGAATCATATAAACAAGTGCTTAAATTTATATCGAGGTAAGCTTTTGCTTTCTTTTTTTTTTTTCTTGCTTTTAGTAACAAAAAACGTCTCATTTACTGAAAAAGAAACGTGGGTGTTCATTTTACTATGCATTTTACTCATACAAGTCTTCATAGACGGTAGAACCTCGACTATCAGTCACCTATGGGATTGGGATGTTGGTCCGAACTCAATAAAGATCGGATAATAATTATCAAATTTTACATATAATAATTAGAGATGGGTGAATAACACTTTTTCTGAAATTCGAATATTAACCAGATCTTGAATATTCGAATACCCTGAATAGTTATGTGGAGTTTACAATTGAAAATAAGACCATATATTTTTAAATATTTTCTATTTTGATTCTTTAATAAATAAATGATTGCACTATCTGCACATCTGAGCCGTGAGTTGAACCAAAAACTAACATAAGCGAAATAAAACAGGCGAAACTCGGCCAAAATATTCAAGGTATTCGAATTTCTTTTATTGATGTTATAGTCGAGATCTAGAATATCCGAATACTTACAGTCTTCGAGTATTCGCGGATTGTACAAAAAATTGTACATAAATTTTATCACAAAAAATTCAACAGTTTTAATTAAAAAAGTAATAGTAATATTAAAAGTAATAATAAAAGTCAGTTAATATTTTTGGAAGAAAGGGGCGTGGTGGCAGCCGGTTAACCAAAAAAGCCGGTTGATCAAAGGTAGGATAATCAAGGTTCTACTGTACTGCACATCATAGGGAAAACTGAGAGGTCGATGATTCCCATTGAACACGTTTGTCAAATTTTATACTGGTAAAATTATGGAGTCAATTTTTAGAACTGGGGGTATGTGTCATCACCCCCACCCCATCACTTTAACCTTTGGAATATACTAAAACACAAAAAATATATATAATTATGATAATCAAACTACTCACATCGTAAAATTAGAAGAATGAGATCAACATCTTTCTCTTTAAAAGAATTTGAGAAAATATTCAGTACATCGTAGATTAAAGTAGCGTGAATAATCTAAAAGTTACACGCATAAGGTGAATTCTACAAACAAACAAGAGCTGTTGTCAAAATTCCAATCATGTGTACGAAACCTTGAAGGAGTAAAGATGAACCAAGAACAAAACTAAATTATCACACTCTTTCCCTTCTCCATAATTCTCATTGGATTTGATAAGAGCGTCCAACTTTTTAGCAATGCTTTCAAGAAACTGCGAACCTGTTAAGTAAATGCATAAAATTCAAAATTTGTAAAGTGTATGCTCGTAAGTTAAAAAAAAAATAGAAAAGTGTGGTTCATACAACACACATGACAACCTTGTACAAAACATGTAAAGAAATGTTATTTTACTCTTGTAAGACCTTCATAAGAATATTGTTCACCAATTTGGAATGCTTTTAATACATAAAATAGAAATGGGTGTAGGATAGGGCTGCCTGCAAGATGTGTTAAGTCATACCTACTCCCGCCGTTTAATCTCACTCGGATTAAACGCCTTTTTTTATGTGGGCAGGCTACCCTCACGAGGCTCCGCACTGCCCCCGAAAAACCTCGAAAGTCCTTGTGGGGTCCCGGCTCTTTGACAGTCAATGCCACCCTTCATCAGACCATGGACGGCACAAATCTTTCAAAGGTTAATGGAGTCATAGTTAACTGTGCTCTCACAGTGTAACCCTTACGCTAAATGAAATTTAGTGGAATCATTGGCAAACCTAAAGCGGATTCATAGCCCTCTTTATATGACGAGGGCAGAGCAAAACATTGTATTTTCTAAACGCGCAACGTTGCTAGCTGTAGAAACAGCATTTTTAGATTGGATCCTTACTAGAAATTTCTGTATAAATGTATTTAGACTATAGAATTCTCTTCCTGTAGATAGTTTTGTGTTAATGCAATGTGAATTTAACGAATAAGTCTACACTTTCTGTAAATGACAATCATTTGTTATTGGGAATTGTCTCTCCTACGACATAATTCACAAGTTAACTGAAGCTGTACTGAGTTGCATTGAATTGAAGCCTAACATATTTACATAGAAAATAGAAGAAAGTGTAACTAAAATGGAATGTTGACAAACTATAATAATTACAAGTTTCATTAAATTACTGTAAGTTTATACGTCTATGAGGAACAATCAAAAAGTTCACAGACTAGCACTGTAAAAAGTAACTATCTCTTATCTATGATGATTCTATTCAATGTTATCCCCTTCAAAATAGTATCTTTGTCCAATGACACCTTGGAGACTGGATGACTGCGGAGAATTTCACAAGATAACTTTTTGATTGAATCTCCAATTATAAATATCATACATGTAAAGAGGTGCAGTAAATCCACAATTTACACGATTGCGATACTTCCCCATAGTCGGAGAACTCACCAAAATGACGTCACATGTGATTGGACATCTAACCTGCACCTTCAGGTTACATCAATGCAACGTTATGAATCAGCAGCATCCACCGAAGGGGGCGACATGCTACATGCTCCACTTTTTGTCACTTATTACAGAGGCAAGTTAGTTCATTTAATGCATTTAATTCGTTAGACGCAGACCACAATGTATTGCTACTAAAAGTAATAAATCAATCCCGTGTGCTTTAAGTCACACGCGAGTATTATGTTGTCACGTCACTTTGGTGAGTTCCCTTGGCCTACAATTGCAATGCCAAGTATAAATTGGCTCCATAAACGCAATAATGCATATATAACTTAACGGGATTTAACTTGCACACTTCTATCAAATTACAGGAAAAGTCGAGAACTTACTGTATAACCCATATGAGAAACTTCACTACAATAATTCAAACAAAACACACACGAAGTACAATCACAGAATAATAAAAATGAGATTACCGACTTCACTGCCAATGTTTGCATGTAATAATGTCACGAAAACAGCATATTCTTGTACCAATCTTTCAGAAGTTACACTTGTTTGCACCACAGCATCAAAAATTTGTTTAATCAGAGACTCATTCATATCTGCAAACAACAATCAAATACGTAATTTACCAACTTATTAATTTACAAGCATTCCAGTAAGACATACCATTTCTAGAAAACTTATTCGTCACGTACAAAGTCTCAACATCATTAAAAACAGAATTTAAGTTTGGTTCGCTCAACCTGAAATAATAACATTGTAATAACATTGTATTTTTAGGAAACTCGAGTAGAGATGAAACACTGTGCAAACATGAAACTAACAAGATCATGAAGTTGTTTTTTTGGAGACTGTAACTGGCTAAAACATCACTGTCAACCAATAAGTTAAGTGGACCACTGGGCTTAGTATGTCACTGGGCTAAGCTTTTTTAAGTTTACCAATAGGCCCTAGACGGCCACTGGGGTAAGTTTACTGTTTACCAATGAGTGTAGTCGCCCATTGGGCTACGTGGAAAACATGGCTTAGTTAAACGCATGGCTTAGATGAACAGATGGCTTAGATGAACAGATGGCTTAGGGGATCACTGGACAACAGTGGACATACAGGTTGCGAGTCATAGAGTATCAGCCAAAAAAAAATCATGTTCATGAAAAAAATAACACGTGTTTTCTTTTCGAAATACTGTATATCCTAAAAGCAAAAATTTATGGCAGTTTTTCGTTAAAAAAAAGTCACTTTTTAGTTTTTACTATTTTAGAAATGAAAAAACAAAAATTTAAAACAGTAGGTAATTTTAAAACTGCCACAAATAGTTTATTTTTAAATAAGAAAATTAAACAAAAACCATGTTTTTGTGCGATACTCGCTTTTATAAAAACGGTCCAAAAAGTAAAAAATATAATCTGTTCTTGTCTTGTTGGTGTAGTGGCTAGTGTCGCGGACCATGATAATGTTGGCCATAGGTTCAATCCCTTTCAGTGTGAATTAGTTTCAAATATTTCAGAAGGTGGCAGTGGACAAACAAACAAATTATGAAGTTAAATAAAAGCGAGTAATAAAAAATATAAGAATAAACTATTTAGTCATTGTTTCCGTTGACTTTTCTTGTTACTATACACACTCTTTCTAATAAACTGTTACGTTACAATTGTTTCTAATAGAAGCTGTCGAAACAAGAAGTAAAACAGTTTATGCCTTGATAAGCACCAGAATATTTGCCTATTGGTGCGGACAACCATTTAGAAGTGACACCATGCACATTAGTCGTTTGCAAAAATAACAGTGTCTCATTATATACCTATTAAGGAGGCCTTTCAGTCGTCGAGACAACTTGACCAGCAATTCCGCTTTCTGAGCATCTTTTTGACCGCTTTTCTCTCGTAGTGCTGGCGGAACGTATTTTCCTTGTGTTTCCTTTTCGCTAGTCACAATGTTTCCTTCGCCATCCCTAAGTCTTCCATAAATATCTTCTTTCAAAGCTTCCTGTTTCCTTTTTCTTCCTTTCTCTTGTCGTTTACTATTACTACTTGCGCCCGCAACATCTTCACTTCTTTCTGTGCTACACTGCAGTAAATCGAAACGGCCGACAGATGCAGGTACTTCATACGTTTCACTCGCATCATCGTCTGCATCACTCGATTCGGTTTCTCCATCGGAACCCTTCTCACTAGCCTTTTTCGAAGATCCCTTTAGATCGAACCTGACTCGTTTCTTCCCTTCATCGATCGATTCAGTTTCTTCTTCGGAATCCATCTCACTATCCTTGTTCGAAGATTCATTTAGATCGAACTTGACTTGTTTTTTCCCAGCATCTGAACATACAAAAGAAATTCCATCATATAGCAACATTCTACGGTTTAGGCATACTGTATATTCAACAAATTTTATAATTATCCCTTTGTACCATTGTTCTCTGGAGCCTCCGTTTCACACTCGGCTGGTTCTATATTAAACAAATAAAAACTTTCAGTAGTGATAAATTAAGGCCAAAAGTTTACATAAGGTGCATTTAAACGTGGTTCCAACCTCTTTAGGAATCACCGTGATACCATATGTGTAAAAATAATAGGTTTAGTCCAAAATAAAAATGCATAAAACACACAAATTGCATAATTTTTTGGACATTTGAATAAAATCGGTTAATTTCACATATTTATTAAAAAAAAAAAACTTTCTGATCGGAAAAATAATCGACAAAAGATTTATTAAAACAAAATGGTTATGACTTTGCATTTTACGTTATTGTTGCTGATGACTGTGACTTTTAATTGATTTGGCCATTTCTTTGTATTATAGCTAATTAAATACTAATTTGAAATATTTTGCATTTTCGGGGGTTTGTTTATTGTAATTTATAAAAAATGCATTCTTTTTTTAAAAACTATTTGCAGATTTATGATTTTTTTTTTATTTTCTTAAAAGTTTTGGCCTTAGTGATAATTTATCTTAATACGATCTTCTTGGTACTCTATGAGGAATGCCTCGGATAGCGAATTTTGCTATCCGCGGATAATGGGTATCGGATTTTATTTTTCTGTCGGACAACGAATATCCGTTCAGATAATAAACTTAAAATGGAAGCGCGACATATGTTTTGCATATGGACATCGATTTTATTCTTTCAGTTTTTAATAACTTTAATAACTGAGCCTCGTATATTGTATATGGTGAACTATCAAATAAATACTCAAAAAGTACAGTTACCACAAACTATTTGGTGAATACCTTCCAGTACTTAACTGTAGGAATACCCGATTCCGACTCGATTAATCGGAAAATCGATTTGTTTTCGTTTTCGATTAATCGTATAAACTGAATCATTTCAGGCTGTTATACAAACCTAATGAATTGATTCAAACCCCTACAACAATTCCGTATTCCATTTTCGTTACCCTTTAAAAAAATTTTTGTCTAAATTTTACTGAACATTGTCAAACATTATCAGCACATTCTGTTAAAATTTCTTACAATTAGAACCCCAACAATGTCAGCATGACGTCAGATGGAGTAACTTGAAAAGTTCGGCCAAATTTATGCTAAATCTCCATGACGACATGCTGTCCTTACAAAACACGTTCTATTTGGAAACCGCAGAAAATAACAGAATGTGTTGAACGACTACTTATGAATGTCATTAATCGAATTACCGGTAACTAGTAATCAACAGAAAATAAGAATAAAACGGTACAATTTCCGATTTTTACTCAGAATCGGATTCAAATCATTTGGTTCATAAGAAGCGATTAATCAAGAACTTTCGTTAGGCATCCCTACTTATCGGTGTCATTTGCTAACATAATAAAATCGAATGTAAAATTTACGGTTATAAACTTGTATATCACTTTGTATAATTAGAAAACAAATTTGGGAAACCGTCATACAGGTATACACAACACACTTAACAAAAAAAAAAAAAAAGAGACGACAAACCGATCGGTTTCTTTGTTCCCATTACAACAGCAAAATCGTCATCAAAGTTGTCATCGTCAACGAAATCTTCCTCCTCTTGCAGCAAACCCTTCCTCGCATCCAACTCGCAAGCTTCTAAAATATCTTTGAACGCTTGTTAAAGAACATACAAAACAATAAACAAAGCTAAAGGTATGAGATCTGCGTCTTTGGTAATAATCATATCCTCTTAATATTCTTTTTTTTTTGAAAACAAAAAGGATACAACTCAACCCATCGGAACAAAACGCCTGAACCTTGTTCTTTCGTCTATTGAGTTTGAGCTGTTTTTCCAATCGACGGATGTTTCTTTCTTCTAGCTGGTTCTCTTCTAAGAGTCGCTTCTTCGTTATTTCGGCTCGCTGCTCGAGCAAAAAAATTACAACACAAATCCCAATCACTCGCCCAACAGATTCGTTGAAAAACTTACTGTCACTTCATTGTCTTTCTGTTGCTTCGGCTTCTTGGTACGTTTCGCTTTCTTCGCGTCATCTCTTTTCAGATCTTCGTTTCGGACCACCGTCGTCGAATCGAATAAAGTCCGTTCCCTGCCAATCATTTGTCGTTTCGCTTTCTTAAGAAGCTTTGCCTCTTTACGTTTCGTCTTTCGAGAAACTCTCTGGTTTGATTTTGCAACGCCTAAATTGTCCGGTTTAACTTCAATTTTCGCCTTTTTATTAAACCTTCGCTTCGCCATTGCATCGAAATAGTAAAACGGAAAAAAACTAAAGTAAAAAAAAAAATATAAATATTTTAAGTTATATGCAAAAGACGAGACAAAGATGGGGAAAGTGACGTAAACGCGAGGAAAAATAAATATTAGGCTATTATAGGCGATACAAGGCACCGGGAAAGCACACGGAAAACGGTTGTGATTTATGTGTTTTCCGTGATTTCCCGTGCCTTGTATCGAATAGTAGCCTAATATTTATTTTTCCGCGGGTTTACGTCACTTTCCATCCGTTTCCGTGTTTTAGTCTGAACCCAATGAGGTTAGTTTACACATGCGTTTATCGGTTAACAGTAAGATGCGACAACTAACGTCGTTATAAGACATCATTTAGATTTGTTTGCCGTAATTATGTCATCGTACCAAAAACCTTCATAAAGTGGCCACGTGGGCCGCGTGCACATGGCCATCATCACCCCCCCCCCCCCACCCCCACTGTCCGCGCACGACACGAGAAAACCACACTCGCTAATGCAACTTACAAGTTAATGCCAGAAGAATAGCTTCCTAATGAGTAAAATTCATCAAAAACTACAGAAAAGTGCAATAAGATATGAATAAATGAACGTTTGCAACAGAATTAAATAGGCGAAAATTGAACTACGCCATTTACTAAAAATCCAATTTCATGCAGCAGGTGGAACGTGGGAAACAGCGCCACTAAGTGGCAAAATTCTAAACAAAACACTTTCTTTTCCATAAGCTGCGAGTCCTACTTTTGTTAGGACCCTTGGGTAGGAGTGACTGTAGGTGGAGAACTATACCAGCCCAGCTTGTGACGTCATGGGGACTTCAGGAGCCAGTTGAGCGCTCTTGAGACATTTTTAGAGCCTTTAAATATTTTTCGACTTTTGGCCGTTTTTTGAAAAAAGCCAAGAAAACTATAGTCTTGGATTTTGACCCATTTTTTTTCGAATTTTAAAATCTTGAATCCTTGTGCTTTTCCAAGCTTTTTGGGACAACAAAAATGGCTTTGGAAAGTGGGGGGGGCGACTGCCCCTACTTGCCCCTATGTGCGGGTACCCATGAGCCCACAGGCCAACCCACAATTAAACACAGATACAGCATTTAGTTTTTTTTTCTTCGAATTGGCCATGGGGTACAGCCCTGATAGCCCGTGCCTTAAGATGGCACTTTCTGTAGCTCATTCATGGACGAAAACTAGGTAAAAAAAAAAGTGAAGCCTGGGTTACATTAGTCGAGTAAATGGTGGAGTATCTCTGTAGAGTAGTAGTATACCATCTACTGTCCTCGTGTGAATAACTGGGATAGTGGAAGGTAAGAGTAAGAAAGATTAAAGTTGGTATAGTGTAGGATAGTGCGGTGGCATAGTAGCTCAACCACTCACACTGTGAAAGCAGGGTCACCACCATGTGCATATATAGGGTGACAATTATTGAGCTATATGATAAAAGAAATTAATTATTCAAAAAGCTATTGAGTTCAAACATTTTATGCAATTGTAAACGTAACTACAGATATTCGGATTTAGTTTATGACATGTTCGATATGCATGCCATCAATGGCTATAATGTGGCGCAGACAAATAGCAAAATTCTGCACAACTCGCTGAAGTGTCTGGACATCGACGCTTTCAATGACCTTCTGGATGGCAGTTTTGAGCTCAGCGATGGTTTTGGGGTTTTTTGTGTAAACTTTGTCTTTAATATTGCCCCACAAAAATGAGTCACAAGGTTAGGGCTGTTATTGCTGGAATAGTAGGAAATGCTGTATTTTGACATTTTCACTGAAAAATAAATATCAACAACAATAAGCATGCACATGCGCACAAAAAATCCCAACATGCCCTGCATTCAACCGCCAAATTTGAACTGAATCTTGCCAACGGTTCGAAAGTTATCAAGGTTTCTTTTCATATACCTCAATAATTGTCACCCTGTATAAGTACTCTACCAAAAAAAGTATGCTAGTCAACTCCACTGTTTCTTTGTTAAAAAAATATCATAGTCAACTTTTATAAAGTATACCAGGCTTTACTACATTTTTTACCAGGCAGTACACCATTTTTTGCACGTTTCTTCTTTCAGTTTCAGTGAACATTATTTTAAAATATGATACATTAATTTAAAATTAAACAAGCAAATGTAAAATGTCTTTGTTGCAGAAAACATAAATATGGGTTGCAGATGAGTACACTGCATTAAAATAACCGTTAAATCAATAAATTAATGCTACATGGAATTCAAATCACCACGTTCATAACGGAGATTGCAATAACATGAATGGGTGGCACTGTGGTTGTTTCATTCGTACTCTGGCTTCCCTTCAACACTGCGTGAAAATCTTTCGCCTTTTACTAAAGATTTCCGTGGAGGGGAGCAAAGCAATGAGTCTAAAGACTTATTTTTGGAGTCCTGCCTTTGGGTGGGACAATAAAGAATGAAATTTCAGAAAATTACCACTGCTAGAAGGTCTAATTGACAGCCAATGAAAACAATGGAGATCACCTTTAATCACCATGGCTGGCAACTTATTGTGATCAATAACGTTTTTTGTGAACGAATGCTATCACTCTAAACACATAAACATAATTCAATTCTTTAAGATAATTTATAAACAATTCATTTTCACGAATATTTTTCAGAATCACAATTATCACAAAAACTCTCTCTCTCAAAAAAAAAGTAAAATTTTCAATTTATTTTTCAAAATGTTAATTTAATCTGATCTCGTTACATTCCTTACCCGTCCAATTGTCAAATCATGCATGAACACATTAGATCTGACTATTGCAATCCTTCAGTCTTTCAAAATAACTCTTGGTTTCTACGCATATGTGAAATTCTAATTTCAAACTTAGTGGTTCTTAAATATTGGTCAATTCTTTTATCAAAATATTAATTTGGATAAAATAATTGAACAATATTTAACATAAAACTTTTTACCGAAAAACAGGTATTGAAAGGTCAATTTACCGGTAATGGAAACCCTAAAAGTCGCACGCATACTTTACAAACAAAAAAAAATTATTACAAAACAGATACCATCATATTTGAATAAAAAGTTTACACCCGCCATTGACTGTTATTATATTTAGGCTCGTATATATATATAATCAATGACATCATTTGGTATGATTTTTCTGTAACGAGGCCAAAGAGTTCAATAGACGTTATCATTACTACTTTAAAATGTAGAAGTTCCCGGTACACAAAATGATTTTCTTTCAAGACGCGTGAACTTTTAGCGATGGCCTTTGAATGGTTGTTACTATGACCTGATTACCGTATACGAATGTCTTTACGGAATTAAAAACGCCGATAAAAATGACCAAAACGGACAGATATTGGATCCAACCCCATTTTATAATATTCCAAAATCCGGGTTTATATGTAAATCAAGAAGAAACGTCAAGAAAAAAATGTAAGAAACATAAAACAAAAAAAAAACACAGTATTATTGAAGAAAAGGATATAATATAAGCTGTTCCGGATATCGAACTTTCACATCGATAATAAACGGTTGTCCGGGACCTCGTCCTTTCTTCCAAACGGTATAACCGTTCGTTAGCTTCGTCGTTACTGTAAAACAACAACCAAAAAACAATTTTAAGTTTAAAAAAAATTTTGACAAATCGAACTCGAGACACAGAATTTTCACCGTTTCTTTCCGAATAGGATTTAAGGATTAAATCCAACTCGTAATCTTCGGCATAAATGCTGTTTTCTTTTAAGATCGGCTTCTAGAATTGGGAGAGGACACTATTAAAAGCACTAAATTCACAACGCGCAACCGAAAGACGCACGTCGAATCGATTATCATTGCCTTCGTGTTGAAGAGTCGACTTCTGCACGAGGTTCAGATCTCCAATGTAAACGAATTGATTGCCATCAAAAGGAGAAGCTCCATGAACGTAACCCATCGCTTCCATTTGAAAATTACTGTATTTCTGAAAACACGAGAGGAGCTACATTAAAGCGTATGTCCCGAGGTCGATTCTTACACGGTCAAACCCTCAGTTTGTAGTCAAAGAAAAGCAAAAGTACGACAGAATGAATTTTCGAAGAAGAATCCAACTGAAACTTCAACTGGAGTTCCAAATGATCGTCAATTCCGTCTCGATTTACGTCTTCTTGATGAAACTATAGTAATATAAAACGACCTAAAGTTTAATAAGTAAGAATATCCGGGTTGACAACAAAAAAGACAAGCAATTAAGCTATACCTTGATTAAAGGTATTGTTATGTGTCCTTCCATCAAATCGTTAAACTTATTATAGGTGCTGAATACAAAGTATTCCTTCTCATTCATTGTCTCCAATAGTACCAGCAATTGGCCCTTAAATTTAACTCTGGGTTGCTCGGAATACCAATCGAAACGTTTCCAAAAACCTTTTTTTGTCAACAAAACACGATGAAAAGACTGCAATTAAGTGGTTTTATTTGGCTTAACCGGTTGACATAATATAAAGCTCACATTTCATTTACAAAAGCAACATTAAGAAAAGCTTTGATATTCGAACTACGTGTAGGGATAAATGAATCTTAGACCATTAATGGTCTAAGAATGAATGAACACTTAAATGTATAATAATGGCACACAATAAATAAAAAGCCCTGCGTGCATAATAAATAAAAAGTATATACCTCCGCTTCCATATGCGATTAAAAAGGGAGGAATGAAAGTCAACAATACACAGATGATAAAAAAGAATGTCGCATTGGAGAAAATGTAATTTCTAAACT
Organism: Brachycybe producta; assembly: GCA_036925085.1. Classification (NCBI taxonomy): domain Eukaryota; kingdom Metazoa; phylum Arthropoda; class Diplopoda; order Playtdesmida; family Andrognathidae; genus Brachycybe; species Brachycybe producta. The sequence goes on along the minus strand of JAUPFP010000005.1, from coordinate 3,909,032 downwards.
TAATTTGCACATTTTGTTCATGAATTGTCCATAGAGGCATGTTAAATATTTTGTTTACATCTGATTGTCATGGCAACCAAGTTGAAGTACTGTCATCTGTAGACAGCTTCAGAATTTCTTTGGATCCGCCCTTTTATGAGCGTCAGACCAAATATTAACCAATTAGAAATAAAAAAGGCGGAGCATGTGACATCAGACCCAGTAACAAACCAAATAGAAATTCATGACGATAATAAAAGGGCGGAGCCAAAGAAATTCTGACGCTGTCTACAGATGCCTGTAGTTGAAGTTGAACCACCCGAATATGGGAAACCCACCAATGCAAATTAGAGTCAAGGTTTGTAGAGTAAGTAAGGTGTGCTCATAATTTTTCAATCGATAGAAAAAGCCCCCCCCCCCCCAAAACAGCTCTGTGACGTCACAAGAATAAAAGCTTGTAATTACCAGACCATTGCAGTTCGTTAATGTTATGTACGTTCAAAATCAGTGTTTTGAAATGTTTTTAAGTTTTAAAAAATCATCAACTGTTTTCTATTGATTTTTTTTTATTACAGAATATTTATTAAACTATTACAATGTATTATAACAATAATTTATTAAGATATTTTTCATTCACATATAACACAACTAATGTTTTCTTTTGACATTTTTTGTTATATACAGTATACTATAATATTAATATTATTGCATATTATTATTATTATAATAATAATACGAGCCTATAATATTATCATTGTTATTAGTATACTATTATAATACTATATTAATAAAAATATTAAATTTTAATACAACAAACTCAATTTCATTATATAATTTAATATAGTAATTATTTATTTAATAATAAAATTTAATGTTAATGTTAATACTGCATTTTACAATAATCATAATTATAAAACTATTAATATTAATATTAAATTTTACTATATATTAAAGTTCAGACATTATAGATTATAGAACAAAATGAATTGTGTAAAAAACAGAAGTAAGAGAAGTTTATTTAATTAAACTGTTTCTTGTTCGAATCCTTCGATTAAACATTTCGGACATGCAGTAGGCTGGAAGCCCATCGACTCGTAACAGGACACAAAAGGCCATCGAAGCGTTCTTCTTCGTCATGATCACTTCGACAAGAACCTCTTCTGAGGTAGAATAACTGAGTGGTAACTCTGAAAGTGGTGACCACAAGTGAAGAGAACGACTTTGTCATTCGAGGAAGACGACAATCCGTTCTTAAGAAGATTCCGCAGATCCATCGGAGACAAGTCGATTTCGAAAGTACTGCTAGCCTCCTTAGATATATATTGAATAAGCTCGTCCTACCATTGATCTGTCAATAAATTGGAAGTAGGTTGGTGGACATTATCACCACCGAAGTGACCAATCTTTTCTACGACACTTTCTGCCGGAAGATCGACTAGTTCGGGATGTTATGGCAGAATGAACAATGGAATTATCAAAATCTGAGTCATTCTAAAGTATACGGCTTGGCACATTGACAACTTCTGTGGATATGTTCTTCGTAAAAAAATCACAGTTATTGAACATAAATTTAACATATGTACCTGTTGTACCAAATTTTAGTTAAACGGGTAACATCAGTATCTGCAGCATTGGATTCCAATTAATGAGCTAAAAGTTTATTTTCTTGAAACGTGACCTACAAAAGATTACTGTAGCCACACACAACAGAGAAAACCAAGGATTCAAAAAAACCTTAGACCTTTGTCGCATTAATATGCCTCGAAATTGAAGTGAAAAATAATAATCAACATTTTTAAATTGCTGCAAGTTTATTTTAAAAAGTTATGAACATGAAAATCTCATAAAGTAATTCATTTACTCTTCTAGTTTTTAAGGCTGTATCCAGCTGGGACGATTCTAACTGCTAGGTGGAAGCTAGCAGTAACGTAGAGACAACAAACAAAAAATAAATAAATAACCACAGAAGTGTAACAGAGAACAAGGTTAGTGGTGATGATGGAAGAAGAGTGCTTAGGTGTGACCTCAAAGCATTTTTGTGCGTTAAAATTAATTATTTGAATTTAAAGTTATTCTTTACCATTCGTAAATTTTTTGCACTTCATTCCACTTCTGCGTTTCAGCTTCTGCACTTCCGCTTATGCGTTGTTGCTACCTTTAGCCACTGCTAGGCTCCACCTCCAACTATTGGCATCTTCCCAGTAAAAATCATCACAGCAGGAACACATCATTTTTAAAGCACTTTTCTTCATTTCTCCTAAATCTTCCTGATGAGCTAACTACTAGTTTTAGTCTATTTTTGCTTATAAATGTCACTCTGTTATGCATGTTTTATGTTATACATGTATTTTATCTTTCGTATGTTTACAAAAACTTTAAAACCACACGAAATGTTGCAATAAGCTGGCAAAATCATTACAGACTGCTGCATAAAGGTGCATCCAAACTATTCCGATCGGCTTAACTTGGCATTGCCGCTCTGCCAAAGCCGATCGGCTTTGTTGAAAATACCTCGATGCCCACACAACTGAATGGGCTGTGCGTGTGAAAATGTAAGACAAGGAAGACGTTCTCACAGCACCACCTTCTTCTTTTGTTATTTTAAGCTCACTATTTAAGTGTCGCGAATCTCGCAGGCATTCTAACTGCGCAGTTCGGATTGGCATGAGTTCATGAGACCGACATCGTTAAGTTTCGATTCGACACGCTCTTGGTCTGTCGGCATTGCTGATGAATTTGTCCCCACTTATTCCACAATGCCAAACGGCAATGCAGATTTAAAGTCAATCGGCATACTGTGGATGCAATTTAATGCTGCAGTTTGTATGGAAAAGTGCTGTATTGTGAACAAAAGTTGCGCCAATTAATCAAGTTTTAAAATATTAAAGTTAAAATATTACTTTCCTCACAGACAAAATCAACAGAAATGATAAACAAACGTCATGGAAACTAAAATGCAACAAACTCTCGCGTGGCACTACATGTCGCCTTACTTACAGATTTAAATTAATAAAATATCTAGACCAAGCACGTCAAACTCGCAGCCCGCATGTGGCCCACAGTGAATAGCTTTGCGGCCCAGCCAATATAACAGTGTGTAACATAAGTTTTAATAAAAATTTCGTATTGTACTTTTCGAAATAAACCTACTAAATAACCTAAGAAATAAAACTACACTTGTGTTTTTTTTTGCTGCCCACATAAACGTAGACCTTGTTTATTCGACCCGTCTTAGCCTTTGAGTTTGACATGCTTGACCTAGAAAGAAAAATCAACAGAACTCTGAAAATGTAACACATTTCACATTTTTATGTTTACCGATTTACAAAAGATGCCAAAATCACTGACTAGAATTCCATTTCAAATTGTCCATTAATCCTTTTTCCTTCACATAGCATCAAAGTGGAACCTGTGAGCTTCTTGTAACTTTTCCTTTTTGTCTTCCAACTGAATTAGTTAAATAAAATATACAAAAACAAAAGAAAATAATTTATGTCAATTCGTGAAGAATAAAATGCCGCAATGAACAGGAGAGACAAACCCTTTCTTTCCAATGCAAACCAAGAACTATGAAGAAAATGAGACCCATGACCCCCATCAGCGCACCAAATGTGATCAGCACCAAATGGCTCGGAGTAACAAATAGCTTATTGAACCACCTGACAATGTAGACATGTTAAAAAAAACCTCATCATTTAGAATCTCGATTTTTAGCAAAGGAAACAATCATTATATGATCCAGAATATATAAAATATACTTGTTATGATCACTCTCCAAATAAGGAATTACAAACATCTGAGAATTCGGAATTATACTAGTCCACTCGTGGCTTCGCTTGGCCTAGAAAAAAAAAAGAGTCCAAATTGGAATTCAAATCGTTGAAAAAAATGTAAAGAAAAAGAATACTGTACTTGTCCTTTAGGATACGGTATTCCAACTCCAAGTGTATCGACAAAGTTTGGAGTATGTCCCAGACCAAATAAGACAAATGGCAATTGTAAAGCAAAATATGCTGACTGAGAGAGTAAACCAGCTAGGAGAAAAATAACACATTGTTATTATACATATAACGGTGCGTACAATCTCAAACAATGATTTTGACTAACAACAACTCGACTGCTGTAGCCCATCGGCTGTCGTTGATTTATAACAGACGAAAGGACCTGGCTGATTCACACCGTACGGCTTTTAAAAAAATGAAGAAAAAAAAAATCGCACAATACAATGTTAAAAGCACGAAAAAACACGGAATTCAGGCGAAAAGTAGAACGTTCTGGGAGTTGGAATTGTTTTGTAACTAGCGCTGACAAATTTTTCTAAAGCATTAGTTAGCAAACAACAACTACGGCCCAAAAATATGCGTTTTTCAGTCAACTGAACTGTTTCGAGCAAAGGTCTCTAAAGTGGGGTGTACGAGCTTTGTAATCAATGGATGTTTATTTAATTTGAATGTCAAGTAACCGGTCACTTATTCCAAGGGTGCGTGGCTCCGTTTTTTTAGTCAGTAGGAGTGCACAACCAAATGTTTGGAGATCACTGGTATCGACGTAAAAGTTCTTGCGATTAACTCAAGTTTCATTTGTTTTGGCCTCACTAATATCGGTAGTTTTTTAAAACAACTGATTTTCCATTATTTCCACGATAGGCTGACTTTTCATGCTTTTATAAATAACTTTTAATACCTTTTTCTCAGTGTTAAGACAAATTACTTTCAAAAGTAATGAATTATAATTACTAAACACATTAGAAAAATAATTACAATGACAAGATTTAAAAAATAAATTAATCACTATCACTCACTTTTCTGAAAGTAATTAATTACTTTTCAAAATAGATTTTTATAATTTCACACACACACACACACACTGTGAATTTTTGAAGTTGCATTGTCAAAACGCCCATTTGAATTGTGTATTACACAACTACTATGAAGACAATGTTGTCTCGCAGACCTCACCGCGAATACATTGTACCCAACATTTTCTTTTACGCTCTTTAGGCACACATGCAATGAGTTTCCGACGTTGTATTCTCACAAGTATCTATAGAAACAGCTCAACCACGTACACCCTGAATTAGCCTAATACGACGACAAGTTAAAATTCTAGATTATACATCAGACAGCCAAAAATATTTCCAATGAACCATAATATAAAATCTTTCACAATGAATCACGTCATGTCTGTCTTGTTATCGTAACTTGGCCTGTCTATACGCTTATAAGCTTGCAGTTATGTTTACTTCTTATTGAATTTATACTGAGCACTCATTCAGGTTGCGCAATAACTTCCATGTTGTTTTTTTTTTCTCAAAAAAAAAGTTAAAAGCAACCAAGAAAGCACCACTTACTATCTTTCCGGCAGGGCAATCCGTGTAGCAAAGGCCGCTTGACACTAAAAGACCAAAAACAAAAACACGTATAATTTCTACTGGATAAAAGTGAATATTTGAAGCTTTCATTATTAACCTATAACTTTTATAAAACAAGCCATGATGTCGTAATTGTTTCTAAAAGCAGTCATCTTCCATTCATTGTTGGCAGTATGGCGAACAATTAAAATATCTAAAATTCCCTACAAGCAAATAACAAAAAAGAAAAATGACGAAACGATGCTTGCAACCATCAATTAAACATATCTCGATGGTTCGTTTACGTCGTTGTAAGCATCGTAAAAAGCCGCCACCGACACATCTTTAACATCCTGTAGTCCAGGAGCATTCCAGATCACGTTGAATCCACGATGAAAGTTGTCGCTCGAACGCTCGACATTTTGCAGAAGAACGGCTATTCTCTCGTTGCCACTGCAAACGTACATCCGCAAAAATAACAAATCACTTTCTGCTATTTATCGTTAACAGCGCATATCTTAAGCAACACTTACGATAAAGACTTTAGAACGGCCAATAAATCAGGATAACCATCTAAATCGAAGTCACCAACTCTTAGTGAAATAACATCTTCTTTTGTTGCACTTGATGGCGGAACAAATCCCCACTGAACGTTACTGTTCTGAAAGTTCACTTCGAGAGCAGTCCACTGAAACAAGTTTCCCATAAAGAACTATTAAGAACGAGTCTCGTAAAATTTGCCATCACAAAACTGAAGTTTTAGCACATTGGCTCCTCGGAGAAATATTTAAAGCTATAAGAGTAAATAAATCGGGCTTGATTAATTATTCTCAATTAATAATCATTGAAAATAATTTGTATACAAGTATGAAATGAATATGCTCATACAATATCCATCCATAATTCCTGTACTTTTCTAAATTGAAACGTTCTTTAAGAGGCTATTCAACATGAAGAAAATGAGCATGATGCAATATTTGATATAGCCATTTAACATTGTGTGCGTTTGGTTTTCGTTTAGTCGTTTTTTTCGCGTACAGTTATGCTTGAAACGTAATTTTATGTGCAATAATCCCTCAAATATACTGCAAATCTACTAATACTTTTTCAAAACCATGTTACTGATTCCCTTCTATTTTTAAAGAAAGTTTGAAAATAGCCTACATGCTAATTTCCATAGCTGAACAGTTCGCTTCTAATCGCCTATGGAAATTACCGTGTAGGCTATTTTTGGAATTATTTTAAAAATAGAAAAACCTATAACTAGGTTTTGCAAAAGTATCAGTGGATTTCACAATATATTTCAGAGCTTAATGTACTTTAAATTATGTTTAAAAAATAACTGTGTGTTTAAAAAACCATTATAAAAGAAAACGAAACACACACCATGTTAAACGGCTATCTCAAATACTGCCGGCGAAATCTAATTATTATTTTCTTGAACTTACCCATGCAGATAGCCTCTTAAAGTGAACAGAAAATTAAAAATGTTGTGCGAATGCGACTATCGTGGACGGTTTCGAGAGATTGCCTCAATGAAAATACATTATATTCATTACTTTACTTTTCTATCGGCGTAAAAAATCGGCATACAACAATCTAGATTTTTGCGGATTGCCAAAAAGCAGGATCCTACTGTATATATGCTCCTATTTTCTCCTGCTAGTAGCTGGTAGTAGTTCGTGACTTTTTTTTAATTTTTTTTAATATCCTCTGCCAATTCCAAGTTTTCAGGTTGAGTGGTAACCCTGGCTTAAAGAATAGAATGTAAATAACATACCGCTTTGTTCTTGTAGACCAAAATGGAACTGTTTGAACAATCCTGTTTGAAACAAACCGGAATCAAATGATCCATACTTCCATCCATGTCTATTCAGAGAAACATATACTGTATGAAACATCGGATTATGTCATGAACTATTCTTGTTCGGGCAAACCCCAACTTGTGAACATTTGAGAAACGAACATTTCGCATGTACGTCGTGGCGACTCCCAATTCATTTAACGAACACAAAACGAAGTTACGCCAAGCATTAAAAAGCAATAAATTCAAATTAAAAACACTTTTTCAAAAAACGCGTTATGTTCGTAAGTTTCGGGTTGCCTGTATGTAAAAAACTCTTCTTACCAATGTCTACGATAACAGACTGGCCAACTATCGCAACCTCTTTTGGCAAATCGAAACCCAACTCATTTTGGTATTCCAATTGACCACGCTAAGATTTTAACAAAAACATGTCTCCGTAAAATTAGTTGTCACTATTATGGAGGTACAAAAACATTCATTCTACCTCACTGAGCCACACTTCAAATCCGGTTTCGGTAGTCACAAGTAAATCTAAGAAATGAACAAACAATAGAACAAGAAAAAAAAAACTTGTAAATAAAAAAAAATGAAGAAATAGATTACGAATCTCACCGGCGGTCATGTCGCTGTTAAGATCGACGAACGTATGAGAATGTGGAACTCTCAAAGGGTGATTCGAGCCAGAGCTGACGTCAAGCATTGTATAATTACGACGACGACTGAGGAAGAAACATAACGATCATCAATCATATCGAAAAAAATCAACAAAAAAATACGAGGAGTAAACAGCTGAACTGAATGGATAACATAATTATTGTTCAGTCTTACCGTGTCTCTAGAATTTTTTTAATACTGTCTTTTTTATATTTAATTCTTGCACAGTTTATTTCTTAGTTAGTTTATTCAAGAGCTGTCGCTCCATTTAAGCTTAGAATTAGCTATTAACCTTAACAATCAAAGTACCAAGTGTTTTTTTGGTCTTTTTTCTTCTCAATGTGTCCCTGTTAAACTTTCAACGAGTAGTCAATTTCTTTGGTTGTAACCGAGCTGTGGTTTTAAAATAGTTTAGAACCTTTTCAGATTTTTATTAAGTATAGTCAATTTAATTTTCATTCTTATTATTATTTCACATATTTCTTATAAATTTTAGAATTCATTCCTTTTGACATTTGTACACCTAACGTTTATAGCTTGTATTTTTTGAATCATAGGAATTAGAATTTCATAAAATTAATTCCTCGACTTCAGTTTTTTGAAAGTATTTGCAGGTTCAGTGGCTACCCTGTTATTTGCACGCGACATAAACTCTGAAATTACCCACAAAACCTTAACCATCAGTAAAAATCGATTCATTTTATTAGCTGTACCTCATCAGCCACACCTTTCTCTGCCCATCAACAGTTTGACCGAACAAATCCGGTATTCGGTCACCATTATAACTTAGAAAAAAGAAAAAAAAAAACGAAATGAACCACTCATTTCGATTCGTTCGTATCACTGTACAAGTCTTAAATTCTCACTCAAAAACCAAAGGCTGTCCTTTCATCGTTCCCATTAAAACATCGGCATTCAGGAGCGAGCAATCTATTAAAAAAAATAAATGAGAAGAGAACAGCATTGCTAATAATTAACATCTAAAACGAGGTACTGACTGAGGTTATCAAGAGATCCCCAGAAGACCCGAAATTCCAGTTCTCCTCCTCCGTTGTCCGATTGTAACGTTAAAAGAACGTCCATCTGAGAATCTCCATCGTAATCGCCAGGAACAACACTCGTTATCATCTGATTCCTTCAAAAGATAGAAAAAGGTGCGCGTTAGAATTTAGTTTGATGGTTTATCGATTGTGAAAACATGTGAAATTGTAAAACATGAAACCTTAGACCATTCTTCTCGTGGTCTAAGGTAAAACGAACCCAAATTGACATTTTAACGAAGATTGTGGCTTTAAAATAGGAAAGACGTTATCCGACGCCAGATAGATCAAAAGCTCTTTGCCTGAAACATAAGAAATAATAAGGATTAACGGGAAAATATTCAGCGACCAATTCGGAGGAAACTTACCATTGGAACCAATGACGAACAAGTCAACTAATTTATCAGAGTTAAAATCACCAAAAGCGGCGATTAAACCATTGTTTTCATTGCCAAAGAGAACCGACGTTTCGTTGTTTAAGAAACAGTTGATTGAATTATAATTAAGAAATAAATAAAATAAAATAAGCACCAAAATAAAACACCGCTTCATCGTACATTCGTAATGAAACTAGAATAGAATAATCATTAGTGATTGCGTCATCGACATCGCTATATCCTGAACGACAAATCATAACAATATTGAAGCAAACATTAGCCTGCAAATGGGTGACCGACAACGGAGTACACCTATCATAGAAAACAGTATGAAGACGCCATAATACGTCAACCCTAACGTAGTTTCGTATATACACCCAATGCCTCTAATTGTTAATAGGTAAATGTTACTCGTGCCCAGGAATAGCTGATATCCGATCCAATAATAATCAAAATATGACGTCATGTAGAAATTTACCTGATGCGTTTAAAGACAGTGTAAAGTTTCGTAATATTATTGGCCATACTAAAATATCAGCAATAACTCCGCCCTGATATAAATTTTCACACGAATATAAGAAATAACCTTCACAAACTGACAACTGTGACATTGATTATATAATTATTACAGAAATTGTAAAAAATAAAATTCTAAATAAAAATAGAACGGAAAAATTTATTATTTAAAACATAACTAAATTAATCATAGTGGCATAGAAAGTAGTGGGTTCATAAAGAGGCACCTTATTCCACTTAAAAATGTCAAATATGTCTAGTTTTTGCATTTGTTTTCGCTTTTCAATTATTTTTTATCTGTATTTTTATCACATCTAATCACATGTAAACATTGAACCCCACCCCCCAATATTCTTAAACATTGACCAGAATTACCCACGTTAAGCAACCAATAACAACAAAGTACTTTCTCTCTACGTAGAACCCCAACGCTTTGAAAAAATATTTCACAGCATTAAATACGAATTTGAGGACGGCAACGAGCGTAATATGAACGATAGTAGGAAAATGACATTTTGTCTGTATTGAAACACAAAGCGCTCCAAATAAACAGTTGTGAATTATAATATTTGTGGCACGACCTACAAAATACCTTTAAAATGTTTTCTTTCAACTGATTTATATTTTTTCTTTGGAATAAAGACGGTAATATTTCCCTTTTTCTTGTATTGCCTGATTTCTATCCCTTGACTTAGATGTCAAGGCGTTCAAATGACGCCACCCGACAACATCCCTTTTTAGTTGTTGCTAAGGTTATAATTCTCTCTCATTACACTCCCTTTTATCTGTTATTAAATAATGAACTATAAGGGCAAAATTGTACCCAGTTTCCCCATTTCACATTCACAAGGTTAACGTTATGTGATTGTTCTCTTATTCCTGTAGCTATCTTTTTCAATACGAATCCGTACTTTAAATATAACACCAGCCAAATACATCCCCTTTAATGCTTAAAAGCCCCTGTTAATTTTCCTACAAATGAAAAGTAAATCTGGCAACACTGATCTGCAATAAAATCCAAAGCTTTGTGATTGTCATCTCTTTCCTATTCAATGGAATGACTTGACAGTGTTGCCAGATTCCTTATTTTTAAAATTTGCGAAAAAATATTAAATTTCTGAATATAAATTATATATTTCATTACAGACACTCGTTTGTTTTTCTTCTCGATGTTGTCACACAAATACAAATCACAAATGAGTTCTACAGGAAGTGTTATTGGAGATGGTGGCGTGGATCCAGATCAATGTTTGAAAATTGTCAATTACGAGGACACTGTCCGACACCTGGACAATTATTACGGAATTGGTATTAAAAGGAAACGTTTCGACAATAGAATTGAAAAAAAAATATTTTAAATTTTATTAAAAATTATTTATTTATTTTTTTAAAAAAAGGGACTGAGAAAATTCATCAAATAACTTATTTTTTTGAATCATCAAGATAATTTGAAGAGTTTTAAGTTGTTATTTTGTCCTTCAGGATTAAAATTAAGAGCAACTTGAAAGTGTTTCAGAAACTAAAAGTCGAGCTCAATAACTTAAATTCAGAATAATTTCATTTTGATTAGTTTTAAAATATTATAAGTTTTTCATTTCAGTTTGAAATTAAGCCAGCGGATGCTACATTTTTATCTATAAAAAGTTTATTTCGAAAGATATCAACATCTTAAAAAGTTAAATGCATTTAAATAAACATGTTCTACAGAGGCCTGTTAAGGACAAATTAAGAATGACGACGTGCTTAAATGTTTTTGTTGCGTTATACACAGACAGACACCGCTTAATATTTATGAAATATTCGTATTTTAATATAATGGGTTACACCTCGTATACACATGAGTTAAATGAATTCAAATTAAATGTGTTTAGGTGAATTATACGGAATCCAGTTAAGGACATGAACCAAATAAAAATTGACTTTTATTATTAATATTTTAATTTGAAATACTAAATCAATACTTTGTCAATAATGTCTATATTATATTTAAGTATTAACTCAATATTTTCAGATTATTAACTGAATAAATTGAATTCAACACAGTTTGTTTGTTCTTTACAGGGAGCACTGTGGAACACGTTTATTATTTAAATTATCAGGTGTGAACTAGGTATTAGTGTGTAACAAAATATAGATTTAGTATTTCAATTTGTTCAGATATTTAGCAATAACATCAATTGTTCTTGATCATGATTTATCTGGACTCCGCATAATTCAACTAAACACGTTTAACTTGATTGTATTTAGCTCAAGTATAGGTAAGGTATAATACTTAGTACACACCTGATAATGTAAATGCATTTAAATAATAAACGTGTTCTATACAGAGCCCTGTGAACGGCAAACGAACAATATGTCGAATCCAATTTATTCAGTTAATAATCTGAAAATATTGAGTTAATACTTAAATATAATTTATAAACTATTGACAAAATATTGATTTAGTATTTCAATTTAAAATGTTAATAATGTCAATTTTTATTTCATGTTCATGTCTTTAACTGGATTCCGTATAATCCACCTAAACACATTTAATTTGAATTCATTAATTAACTCATGTGTGTACAAAGTATAAGATAATAAGTTATTTAAAAGACATCTTAAATAATATAATCACTATTTTTTAAAATAAAAATTGGGATAAAAGGTCGATCCCAAAACCGTTGCATAATAATTTAGGTTTATAGCGAACGTTTTTGTCCAACTTCAGAGAAGAGCAATTATTTTTGTTGGAAAAATATTAAAACCTACAGAAAATGTTGCGCAAAAACTGGATTTTGAGTTGATTGGGAAAACGTTACGTTTTCAAGCAAAAAATATTAGTTATAAAATTATAAAAATGTGTACGGTATTTGAGAAAGAAAAAACTGGTAATAAACATTAATAATCAAAATTGGATAACATGAAATATATTTTTGCTCCTGTCACTTATACCTTTTACACACATGAGTTAAATGAATTGAAATTAAATGTGTTTCAGTGAATTATGTGAGCTTTTGACGTCGACCTTATAATTTTACCAACTTTTGATGATGTTTTCCATAACTCGTTTCTTCTCCTGATCGCACGGTGACCGCACGAAGAAGATTCGATTTACAGAAAGAGTCGGATGGAGATTGATTGTGATCATCCTTCTGTGCAGGTGGTGTAGTCTTTGCACAAGGATGGTGACCATCTCTCCTGGGCGACGCCGATGTACATCTTCCTGTTGTTACCAGAAGATGTTGTAGCTCCTCCAGGATCTGTATGTCTCCTTGCCTTGTGGTGTCTCCGGCTTGCCTAGAAAAGGATTAGTTTCCAGACAGATAGGAACCTGGAAACTAATCCTTCTCAGGCAAGCCGGAGACACCACAAGGCAAGGAGACATACAGATCCTGGAGGAGCTACAACATACAATGAGAAACTGCATTAACGCAGTTTCTCATTGTAACACTTTATTCATTCTTGCTCAGAAACATCAAGAGTACAAGAATGAATTGTTATATTAAAGGTGCATCCTCGGGCCCATTATGTGGTACAGATATAAAAATCAATCGTAATACAAAAGTTGAGCAAGTAAGGACAATGAACAAAGAGGAACACGGTCCTTTATACCTTGGACCTGTATACACCTACGAGGTGTAACCAGGTCCAAGTGACCATGGTCCTAAGAGTATCAATCCGTCACTTCGATATGAGTCAGAAGTATGCGTCAGAGAGGAGAGGGGCAAGCAGGAGTTGTTTTGGCGGGATCGCAAGTTACTGGGTGTTACAATTATATGGAACCCAGTTAAGGACATGAACCAAATAAAAATTGACTTTATTATTAATATTTTAAATTAAAATACTAAATCAATATTTTGTCAATAGTTCCTATATTATATTTAAGTATTAACTCAATATTTTCAGATTATTAACTGAATAAATTGAATTCGACATATTGTTTGTTTGCCCTTCACAGGGCTCTGTAGAACACATTTAAATGCATTTAAATTATGAGGTGTACGTTTATTAGGTATTAGGATAGGTTTTCTCAACGTACAATTTAAGTTTGTTTAAAGACAGAACGGATAACTTGAAAATATTAATTAACATGAAATATTTTGGTCTCCCTCCTCCCCACATCCATTGTTGCATCGAATGCAATTTATGCAACCAATATGTTACAAAAAACTATTTATCTGTTTCTTCAAATGTTTCTATAAAAAACCTTAATTTTTTTAAAACTTATACTGTACTGCATGAGTTATTAACTTTTGTGATTAGTTCTATCCTTCGAGTCCATGATGGTTCAGAAAAAAATATTATTATAAATGTTATAATTTTTTTTCTTGTGTGACAGTTTTATGTTTGAAGAAAAATAAGGTTTTTTGTTTACTACCTAATAAGATGTGAGGTTTGGTTTTCATAACAGTGAAACGGCAACTGTTGCGACATCAGAGCCCAACGACCGGCCTCTTTCCGAAGGTATCAGAGAATCACTCGGACCATGCCCACATACGAGATAGCATTTACTGTGCAGCTGCAGTTTGGAGCTTGTACCAGGCTTATAGGTATGGATAAAAAGAGAAAACAAAAAACTGTATAACGAACAATAATTAAAGTTCTAGATGTTTCCAGAAAACTTTAATTACATGAACTGAAACTTTGCTATACACTAGTATAATAACGAGTGGTAGAGCTTTGAAAATCTACTTTTGATTTCAGTAAATCCAAACTTTCCATTTTTCAATTGCGATAAAATGCATATTATTTTCAAAACCATAAGGAGATGTATCAAAATGAAAGTTACATATTTCTTATAGATGCTTTGAATGAGAATGTTTGTTTTTTTACCTTAATATAAACAGAAGAATCGATGACGACCGTGGTAGAGCGTACGAACTGGGCCAAAGTGCAGTAAAATGCATGCGAGGTATCCTTATTAGTTGGATCCGACAGGCAGATAAGGTTGAAAGCTTCAAAAACAACCAATGTGCTAAAAATTCGCTCCACGTAGTCTTTGGTTTGCACACTGGAGATCCAGTTTACGAAGACGATGAATACTCACATCTGCAGGTAGATAAAAGCAATATTAATAGACTAATGTTTTCAAAATGTAAGTAATTACAACAAAACAAAAAATATATCAAAGTCGAAAGGTGCAAAATGAAAATTTTGTTACAATTTTGAAGTGTTTCCTCCAAACATTTCAAACCTACTATCACAACTGAAGGATACAATGACATAAAGATAAATAAACGATTCTAATGTACGTGCAACGAAGTAGAATCGAAATACTTGTGTACATGTGTGCTTCAGAAGAAAACCTTCTCCAGAATTGTACCTTTTTAAGAGCCTAGAGTCACGCCAGAGTTTCATGTGCCACGATACAGAAAATAGATGTTAGGTCAAAGACCTACGCTCCCCCGCCTAGTGGCATTGGGAGTAAAGCTCCTACTGAAGCCGCAGCCACGATACACAGTCAATTTTGCCGTTCCAAAGTTATGCAAATGGCTGTAGCAACAAAACAGCAATTCGAAACGCCGTGAATTTACATTGATACCTTTAGAACATATTAAGAAATACACCCATTTTTTTGTTAAAGCTGAAAGATGTTTGTAAAGAACCGAACAAAATGGACCTTTTTAAGGTCTATGGTGTTTAACATGGGTCAAGCAAATTAGCATAATTCAAAATTGTATGAAATAAAAACGCCTTTAAATATTGTAATAAAAATGCCTTTAAATATTGTAATAAAAATAGTTTAACACCTGGCCACAACATTCAAGAAAAGATTAAAACGTTAATTATCATTACGCTTAACAGTGCGTCTATGGAGTCATGCAGCACGTGTACGCTGGTGTGTCGAGGCTCTCAAGACACATTTTTAAAACACTCTTCTTGCTCCATAGTACGATACCAAAAGACCCTCGTGTGCTTCACTGTCTGCAAATGTATTCAAAAGAATACTATGAGCTCGTATAAGGATACAATAATGCAATTATACGAAAATCTAATTAATATTCGCTCAAATATGTGACACATTGATACATAATTAACATAGTGAGCATATAGGCCCTCCCGAGTGGTTCAAATTAAAAATGTTATTCACTATATAATCAACTTTTAAAATTTACCTATTAAAATTTCAAGTTTATACAACTGTAGTGGTTTATGAGGTAATCATTTTTTGAAGTGAAAACTTGGTATATAGAACTAAGTACGGTAGTAAGACATTATTTAAGATATTATGGACATTAATTTAAAAAATATATATGAGCGAATGTAAAATGGTTTTGTTGCACAAAACTTAAATATGGGTTGCACATGAGTACATTGCAATAAAACTTCCGTTAAATCAATAAATTAATGCAAAATGGTATTCAGACTCACCATGTTCATAACGGAGATTGTGATATCATGAATGGGTAGCACTGTGGTTGTTTCATTTGTACTCTGGCTTCCCTTCAACACTGCGTGAAAATCTTTCGCCTTTTACTAAAGATTTCCGTGGAGGGGAGCAACACAATGAGTCTAAAGACTTATTTTTGGAGTCCTGCCTTTGGGTGGGACAATAAATAATGAAATTTTAGAAAATTACTTGCCCCTTATAACTTCTAATTTGACTGCCAATGAAAACATTGGAGTTTTGATGATCGTTGATTAGTAGGGCTGGCTACTTATTGTGATCATGCCATCACTGTCTCTTACAATTTCTTTGTGGAATCATTCACGTACAGTTTAGACCTGACCATTGCAATCTAATTCTCTGTAGCCCATTCATGGACGAATAAATGATTAATGACAATAATTTGTTTAATTTTTGTTGCCAGGAATGGAGGGCCAATTCCCCCAGGACCGCCCAAAGCTTTCATGGGTCCCAGTGCCTCGATTTTTATGTTCTTTCATTCACTTTTTTATTCATTTATCTTTTCTCGAGAATAGCGTGGATTCTTTTTTAACAATGACATTTTTGATAATTAGAAGCCCTTGCTATCGCGAGGCCCAGGGCAAATTACCCCTTTTGCCCCCACCCCCTCCTTTCTGGGTGGCCCTCCCCCATTTTTGTAACCTTTTATTGGTATGGTATGCGTATTTTATGAAACAACTGTTGTACAAACTTGAAATTTTAAAATAATAAATTTCAAGAGTCAATTTAGATGCTATAAACACAAACGTTTTTTTAGATATACTGAACGTGAAGGCTCACAAACGGAAGCATCATTTTATCCACAATGCTGAAATGTGCACTAATCATCCCCCCAAGATACTGTGCTTATGATCGAATGTTATTGATTAATTCTTGCTCTTAATTAGCATACGATAATAAATAATTATTAATTAATAAATAATAAATAATTTGGTTTTCGTTTAATATTTCGTGCTTAACAATTTTTAGATTGATGTGCCATCATTATACTTGCTCTTCCTGGTGCAGATGATCACATCAGGATTACAGGTAGAGAATGAGGAGTTTTTAAATCAATATCAGTTTTATTTTATAAAAAAAAGATTCATATTTTTAACAAAAACGTTTGAAACAAAAATTATTTTTATACTTAGTATAAAAAGTAGTACACACATATACGCTCGTTGTAGAATAGAAATTATAAACAAAAATCAAGAAGGCCGGTGAAACACTACTTGTAGAAACGACTTCAAAAATAAACTTATCTAAGAAACTAGAAAGTAAACCTTTTTTTAAGAGCCTAGATCCACGTCCATCTTGTTGTTTTGAGCAGACGACAACGAGACAAATGAGTGTTCTTATATGGTGTTACTAAAACTGAAATAAATCGCCTCACAATCGCTCAATTAAAATACAGTAAAGAGCAAAATGCAATAAAAAGTATTGTTCTTCATGTGCTCGATTTATATAATTTTTGATAAGGTCCTTCTATTTTTAAATAAGGTTCAAAGTCGTTCGTTTTTTTAACCCCATGTTAAATCCCATTGGATCAAAAACCGTCCCACAAACATTTGAAAAACTCTCGTTAAAAACGATTTAGAACAATAACAAAATAATTAGCACATACATTCATGAATTGGCTTCACGATCTTTCCTTTTTATAAATTTTGAAAAGGTTCTTCTAATTTTTAATAACGTTTAAAATCGTACGTTTTTTTAACTCCATGTTAAATCCCTTAGGACTAAAACACCGTCCAACAAAAGTTAAGAGAACTCTGATTAAAAATGATTTAGAGCAATCAGAAAAATTAGCACGTACTTACACATGTTTATTGCCTTCAGGATTATTCCTTTTTCTAAATTTTAAAAGGGCTTTCTATTTTTAAATAACATTTAAAATCTTACGTTTTTTTTAACTCCATGTTAATTTCCATAGGAGCAAAAAACCGTCACCCAAACATTTGAAGAACTCCCATTAAAACGACTTAGAACAATCACACAAAAATTAGCACGTACATTAATCTATTGGCTTCACCATGTTTTCTTTTTATAAGATAAGCACGCGAAATTATTTTTCTATTAATTATTATGTGGCTTCGAACCGGGAGAAAAAACGTTAAAAAACCGTTTTTCAATCAACAACGATCGCAGCGCCTACATTCGGAGAAATTTTGAAATAAACGATATATCTATTCTCTTAAAGTTTCAAAACGGTATTTTTCCCTGAAATTGCCAAGTTTTGGTAGTAACCACAAAACTTGGCAGTTTGTTTAAAAATGCATAACTCTTCCCCTCTCAACAATGAAGTTATTATTTATTTTCCGAGTTACTACTAAATTTCATATTGCAGTTGTTTTTGCAGTCATCTCACTTTCATTTTAACTTGTAACATGTCTCTTGCTTTTACACAGTTAGATGTGGCTGACACTTTGTAGCTGTCAGAATTCCACTTTTAGTTTGTGAAACGATAAACACGTTACATCTCAAAAACGATCCATTACCATTTTACTCAAACCATAAATAATATGCTATGTTTGAAGTTATGTTATATGTTATAGGTTCAGTAACACAATGTACAAAGTAGAAATTTCAACAACAAAAATACTAATTATGACGTTAATGCTTAAAATGACCTCAGTGTATTTGAGGCTATTTCTACAAAACGTGTAACCTCTATCAAAAGTATCAATCGCTGCTTATTAAAACTTTCAACTAGATCATCTACACAATGGACGAAGTGACGTTTATACAAAATCTGGTTTACTATGTGGAGAGAGCATACAGGACACCAGATTACGGAATGTGGGAAAGAGGCAGTAAATATCATAATGGGACACCCGAGTTACATGCTAGGTACTGGAGAACTATCATGTTAGGCACCACATTTTTATTTAACTTACTCTCGTCTGGTGTCTGTTGTGAAGTTCCATCGGTATGGCAAAGGCAGCTCTCGAGGCCATAAACGGTTGCAATTTGTTCGGAGATAAAGGAGCATCGTGGTCTGTCATCTACGTCGACATCGATGCTCATAACCGAAACAGAAGCATTTTAGAAACTCTATTACCGAGAGAATCAAGTTCTAAAGTATTTTTCATCCTATAAACTCTATATATTATCAAAATAACCTAAAGAAAACAATAAAAACATACTTATTAGAATACAGATGCCAGCTTAATACCTTGCATTTCATACCCATGTTTTGCAACCCACGATGAAGTTCTCTACACCACTACAAAAAGTAAGGCGGTCCAGTGGCTCAAATCAGATTACGGCTTTAAACGTTTCCTTTATGACGGTTATGGCACGGTGTTAGACGATGCTAATCGGAAATATTACGAAAAAGGAGAAATCAAGGTTACTATCATCATTACGACGATGAAACATATAGGAATATTAAGTTCAAAATACAGTTTTCTTCAAATTTCGTGTAGAATTTCGACAAAATCGAATGCGAGTGGCCGCTGTTTTACATCTACATGATTATTGATGGTCAGTGGCAAACATTATAAGTTTAATCATTTCGTTTCACTGCACTGATGTTTTTTTTTTAATTTCTGTTAGGTGTTTTCAAAGGAAATTCGCAACAGACGGACAATTATCAGAAGCTTCTTCATCAACGTATAATAAGGGATAGATATGGTGGTATGTTTTTAATGTTCTAAATTAACTTGATTCAAGTAGAACTACATAACATGCTCTTAAATAAAAGGATAACATATCCACGGCAGTAAGTGTCAGTCTCTTAATGTGATGGTAGCAAAATTATGACCAGGCCGAGTTCAAGAAAGAACCTCGACACTAACTTCAACTCAGTGAAAAAGGTTACAGCACACTCCCAATTCCGACACTCTTAATGCTCTTATCACACTGGCAACTTTTGATGCAATAAACTTACAACTGCAACTTTTAATAAACTTCCGAATCACGCAAGAAGTTGTTTGCTGAAAACAATCTATCAGATAAAAGAAAGTACAGTATAACAAGATGAAATTCCTAAAGTTAACATGCAAATTCAAATTGTATAGCGCAATAGACACATTCAATGCAACTTTGCTTCATACGTCTGATGTTATTTAGAGCTCATTCTTGATTGGCTGTTTACCGGCGAGGTTTATGAAAAGTTAAACATGTGCAACTCCATGAGAGTGGATATCACGAACAGATTTCAAGGAAGTTTCATTAAGTTGTACGTCATATCACACCACAAACTCTTGATTTGCATGTCTAAATTGCAAGGAGGAATTCCATTATCGCATTGAAGTTTAATATAAAAAAAAGTTGCTAGAGTGATAGGGGCATAACATCTTCTCATCGGTTCAACAATCGCATATTTCTGTGTGCTTGGTAGATGATGCTCTAAACAAAGGACTGACGTTCAGATTAGTAAGAGATTGGATGCCGTTGATTACATTCTGTTATAAATGTATACAAGTGTCATAGTTAACAATTCCATTTTTTAAAAATAAAAAACCAAGACACTTATTAAAATTTGAAGAAGCGAGGATAGAAAAAAAATTGTTATAATAGTATGCGGGCCCTTCGCCAATTTCAATAAACTATAGTTTTCTGGAAAGAACATGTCGAGCTGAATACAAATATGCAATTTTTTTTATAGAAACACCAAAAAAGTGCAATAAAACGCCTGCAAAATTTAGTATAACATTGTCAATTCCAGCAGGCAAGTAAAATCCGGGAGATTTAGCGTCCCAAAATTAATTTGTCGGGACAATTTGAATGGGATCCCAAGTAAAAGTTGACATCATCGTTTTGCCGACGCGATTTGCAAACAGATGTGCTTATAGAAAAAAAAACCTATTCAATGATTTCCAATGATATGTACACTAGCGGAATGATTTGGAAGTAACTTGGGGTTCTTTGATCAATTAGATCTTCTAATTCCACAATACTATTACATCGTTAATGACTGTGTCGAGGCCGAAAAACTAGAACCAGGATCACAGATTCGAATTCCCAACACAGAGGCCGGATCAGGTAGTGTCTTTCTCTGGGGACAGGCACTTTACGTCATTTCACAACTTTTAGGTATCTATTAGTACAATACTTTTATGGTGGAATCATGTTTTTCTTCTTATTTGTTTTTGTTTCTTTTATTCTCCTTGTTCGATAGTCGATGGTTTATTACACATAAACGAGTTGGATCCGATACGACGATATTTGCCGTCGTACAACAGACCTCGTAAAACGGGACGTTATTCAGCATTTCAGGTAGGTGTTGAGTGTATGAAATTATCGTACAAATGAAGGCATTAATATTATGTAGGCCTACGTTTAAACAAAGAAGAGGCTTATAAGTTATCATTTTAGGCTTTTTCAAACAATGACAAAATTGTAAAAAAAGTAGAAGGTTGTTTTAAAATTAAACAACTCTAAAATTCAAAAATTGTTAGAAGAGTAATGGTTTTAAAAGTATTTTTATGATATTTTTTGAATAAATAGAAAAAAAATGATATATTCTTTAAAATATATCATACACATGCTGTTAACGAATTCCTATCCTAGTTTTTAACAAACATAACAAACATCTTGTTTTTCGTCTATTTTCGAATAAACTAAGAAATCGGCTTTCTACACTTTTGTATACTCAGAATGATAGACCTGAACTTAGGCCCATAAAGGCTTATGATAACACTCTAGTCAGCACTCACTAACGTTGGAATTCTCTAGAAGCGACCGCGTCCTTTCGAGCCAGCGACCGGAAATGATTCAGTAGTTCTATACCTGAAGAGTTCCTTTCACGCGAACGCGGACGGCGTCTCTGCTTTGCGACTGCGACTATACTGCTCGGAGAGCAGTCTGGTCGCAGTCGTGGTGGTAGAAAGTTCTTTGTGCCGAGTTTATTTTTTAAATAACAGGCAAGCTGACCCACGACTGACGAGTCGTGATGACCGAGCGTCACACAACAACGACAAGCCACGAATCACGGTGGGGTGCAAACGCGACTATGGTCACGAAAGACTGCAGTCTCGGTCGATCCTAGGAAATTCCACCATAAAGGGTGAAGAATCCATCACGCTCACTGGCCTATAAAAAATACAATGAGTGTAAAAATGATATTAGTAAGAATCAATGTCAAATGCGTTAAGAGGCTAGATACATCGTTTAGTTCAAAATTTCTCCGAATGTAGGCGCTGCGATCGTTGTTGATTGAAAAACGGTTTTTTAACGTTTTTTCTCCCAGTTCGAAGTCACATAATAATTAATAGAAAAATAATTTCGCGTGCTAACCTTATAAAAAGAAAACATTGTGAAGCCAGTAGATTAATGCATGTAATAATTATTTTGTTATTGTTCTGAGTTGTTTTTAACGGGAGTTCTTCAAATGTTTGGGTGACGGTTTTTTGCTCCTATGGGACTTAACATGGAGTTAAAAAAACGTAAGATTTTAAATGTTATTTAAAACTAGAAAGCCCTTTTGAAATTTAGAAAAAGGAATAATCCTGAAGGCAATAAACACATGTAAGTACGTGCTAATTTTTCTGATTGCTCTAAATCATTTTTAATCAGAGTTCTCTTAACTTTTGTTGGACGGTGTTTTAGTCCTATGGGACTTAACATGGAGTTTAAAAACGTACGATTTTAAACGTTATTAAAAAATAGAAGGACCTTTTCAAAATTTATAAAAAGGAAACATCGTGAAGCCAATACATGAATGTATGTGCTAATTATTTTGTTATTGTTCTAAATCAGTTTTAACGAGAGTTTTTCAAATGTTTGTGGGACGGTTTTGGGGCCAATGGGATTTAACATGGGGTTAAAAAACGAACGACTTTGAACCTTGTTTAAAAATTGCAGGACGTTTTCAAAAATTATATAAATCGAGCACGTGAAGAACAATACTTTTTATTGCATTTTGCGCTTTACTCTGTATTTTAATTGAGCAATTGTGAGGCGATGTCTTTCAGTTTTAGTAACACTATAAAAGAACACACATTTGTCTCGTTGTCGTCTGCTCAAAGCAACAAGATGGACGTGGATCTAGGCTCTTAAAGGAGGTTTTCCTTGAGTTTTGATGAGTGTAAGGAAACAGTAATGCTGTAGTCTCATTGGGTATATTTTACAGCAAGATTCACTGAAAGCAACGAGACAAATTCTACCATAAATAAGTCTTAAAAAAAATTCAAGGTGAGCATTTCCTATAAGTCAGTAATCAAGTAACCCTTGCAATTTTTTTTAAGTGTAGCTAGTGTGAAAGCTACCAAACATGGGCCTAAGCAAAACAAGTCTAGCATTGGAACAATCGCTAGCTTAGAGGTCCCTCGACTGTTTAAATAAACTATAGCTCGTTGGAAAGGTCTTCTTGAGATGAATACGAAAATGTAAAACGCGTGCAAAATTACAATTTATACAGAGATCTATGGAAGTTCAAACAGTTTTTCTCTCTCGCTATTTTATAGGAGACCTACTTGAGTAATAATATTTAAATAAATAAAAGAATTTGTTGATAAAAATCTGGGGCTGTTTTTTCTTGTTTCCTGTGAATTTGTTTTCCCATTTTCGTACTCAGCTTGACAAGCTGTTTCTAACAAGCGATGATTTATTTAAATTGGCGAGGATCACTTTATTAGTAAAGATTATACGTTAGCATTAATCACAATCTTAAATTATCTGTTTAAAAAAAATAATAAAACTTACAAGCTTGCAAAATCTTAAATGTTGATGCTGACAAGTAAGGGATGGATCACACATGCAGAAAAATAGAAATTGAAATAAAAAAAAAATCAGAATAAAGTGTCAGTTATATTTTTGTGTTTCTTTGCATCCAAAGGTTCTCACATGCTACAACAGAAAATATTTCAATGAAATTGTGTTAAGTTTTATAGAAGATGGGAGAAAGAATAGGATGGAGGAGGCGAGACATAAATAATGAAGACGCCTTCCAATTGGTTGATAACATGTAATTCTGTA
Source organism: Brachycybe producta (assembly GCA_036925085.1). Lineage (NCBI taxonomy): Eukaryota > Metazoa > Arthropoda > Diplopoda > Playtdesmida > Andrognathidae > Brachycybe > Brachycybe producta. The sequence continues at coordinate 3,885,013 of JAUPFP010000005.1, read as the reverse complement.
TTGCAAAAATATATTCTTGCTAAATAGAATAGAATTATTCAAGTTAAATACTTTTTAGTGGAATGTTTTTTATGAATGTGTGATCCATTCCTAAGTGTACATGACTGCAGCATTTACCGAAAATTGCATTTTAAGAGTTTAATCTTAGTACTGTTAACCACAAATTCAGTGCGATTTTAATACTCATATTGTAGCAGATACGGTAGATTACGACATGAATTTTATTATCACTTGCTAAACTGTGTATGTTTCTTCATAAATGTCGTCTGTTCTTTCGTTGTTTGGTGCATCCGTCCACCGTCAAGGGATTAGCTTCTGTAAGTTGTAAAAAAAAAATGATTTTTCTCAATCAGCATGACACTTTTCCTGATGCATAATAATTATAGTCAGTCTTTGTTTTGCACGCTGTAACCACTTGCTTTGACTAGAAAAGTTAAGAGTTTTTTTTCCCCAGCCACAATCAACATTTTAAACTAAGCATTATATTATTAGGCACAATCCTAGAATATAAGACTATGGCCAATTTGAATAAACTTGAGTTTGCTGAAAACATCTTGTCGAGCTGAGTAGGAATATATAAATATTTTGTTGGCACAAACAATAAGCATGCGCACAAAAAAACGCGGTTTTTCGTCCTACGTTAAGATATGGGTGTTCATAACCTAATCATTTTTAAATGAAATTAGGTGATGTTGGACTGGATAATACTAGGACAATGCTATGTACATGTAATGCACATATATAGGACAACCAGTCCTTATTTGTTTTACATTCCCTATTATCTTTGGATGTCCAACTACTAGATTGATTGGCTTGTGAAGAACCACACCAAGGATGAAAGACATTTTGATAAATTTGTTTGAAAAATAACTTTTGTCACTTCTGCATAAAAAGTTCTACTGAAAGCAGGTGTGTAGGCGCCACATATGGCTGCCAGGGGATCATCTTACAATGCTACTCTCCTAAGGCCCATTATATATGTTAAGACGTTATTAAATTTTATTATCCATACCATCAGCATGTATTCAATCTCGTTTTTGTGTCTGCTGCTTGGTGTGTTGCAAATTGCAATGTTATCATCATGTTCACTAAATTCACCATATTAGATGTACCATTAAAATAATGAAAGCTAAAACATTTCTGTATATTTAGATTTTGCACTTTTCTTTCACTGTATAACGAAACTATTTTTTACCGTTTTGAACTTTTACTATGCATGAATTATGACTTAGTATACTTAACTCTTTTGCTAAAGTAATCTTAAATAACTTGTAGGGAACTGCAAGTGACTTGGTCGTTCAAGTTGTTCTCATCGCCGAAAGCATGCGTCTACAAGCCATGATGGCAACGTATGGAATTCAAACTCAAACTCCTCATGAAGTCGAACCGGTTCAGATATGGCCACCGAGTGAACTTGTAAAAGTAATACAGTATATTAAAAAAAAAGAAACAAATGTGTAATTTTTACTCGCTGTTATAACGCTTCAAACTGTTAAAAATGTTTTAGGTGTACGAACATTTAGGAGTGAACAAAAAGCTGGGACTTCAAGGCCGACCACCACGACCAATAGGTGCCCTTGGGACAAGCAAAGTATGTTTGCTGCAGTGTTTCTTGAGCATATTGGTAGTAGGCACCTTAAACCTGTCAGTTGTGTTATTACAACACAACACTCCTTGTTAGCAGAATGTATCTGTGCCCTATTCATACAAAAAATATACGCAACTACATTATATAGTAATTTTAACACATTAGGCACTTCAGAGTTGCACGTGCCGAGAGACGTAGTCAATTTTGCGTATCCAAAATAAATCCTAGTACAGAACGGTCAACAATCGCCCAACACTCGTATACAATGACTTGACAACATCTTCATCGGTCCCAGCAGATACGTGTGACCAGTGATGTACGTTGCACGTCGAAACTGAATTCAGTATCTGTAGTTTAGATCTGTAATGTATTTGTTGACCGCCGGTGGTGTTAGTGCTGCATTTGTATTCGCTTCTAGGTACGGAGTGATCGATGTTTTCCATTTGAAGTGGGTAACACGAGAAACAAGCAACACTCTTTGATTTCAAGCCGCCAGATATTCGGGCGATGTTGCTTTGTATCCGCTAAGACGTTTCCAGTCGTCAAGAAACAGCGCTGGTGACAATGTTTCCGGCAATTATCATCCAGTCTGTACTAGGCTTAACAAACAAACGACAATTTAATCGTCATGAAATTACCTTATTACCGGAAGAACATATTGAGGAATACACACCATTTTTCTTAATAGTGAAAGATGTTCTTGAAGAACGAAATGTAGTTAACAAAATGGAACTTTTAGAATCAATGAAATTTAAATGGGTCGAGAGTAAAATAAAAAAAAACCTTTGAATATTGCAACCAAAAGACCTTAATGCCTTATAATAACATTAAATAAGTGATTGCACTTTCAATTATTGTTCAAAACTCAGTTTGAAGACTGAAAGGTCTGGTTTTGAACATATAGCGTAATGTAGCGCACGTACGCTGGAGTTTCTAGGCTTTTAGTGCCTTGGGACACAAGCGACTTTTGAAAGACTTTTTCGGCGACAAAAAGAAGCCGAAGGTCAATCGCTATGACGTCGTCGCAATGTATTTTCTATAGAAAAACGCCAACCTTGGTACAGAGGCGACTTTTAAAACGCTTTCGGTTTTGGCGACAGCTTGGGTTCATTTTGTCGTTAAAAAGTGTTTTAAAAGTCGCCACGGGTCGAGAAGGTTGGCGTCTTTCCATAGAAAATACATTACGACGACGTCCCAGCGACTTTCAACGTCATTTTGTCACCGAAAAATCTTTCAAAAGTCCAGCGTGTGTGCCAAGGCTCTGAATTACAAACAATGGACTTTTCATAACTTTTAAAAATATGAAATTTTTGGTTTCTAAAATGTGTAGTTACTTTCGGCATAACAAGTTTTTTATATTTTAATAGGTGTACCGCGTCTGTGGTCTCACAGTTCTTTGCTATCCACTGACACTCGAAGTCAGTGACTTTTATCTGTCTCATGACATGTCTCTCTTAATCGACGACATAAAGGTTTTTTACAAAAATAAATCTTAAAATACAGTATCCAACAACCTTAACAAAACTAACTCCACTTGGTTTGTCTGTGTAATGTATAGTCCGAACTGCAGTTTGTCGGAAAATACTGGCGTTTGTATGGACGACCTACTGTGTGCCTCTTAATTCGAGAAGAGCACATGAGGTACCATAATGAACTGAATTAGATGCGTTTTAAATCTGAACAAAACTCATGGCCAAATATTGAATTTTACGTATTTATAGAGACATGAATTTTAAAGAAATGTTGGATCTGTTTGCGATGCTTAAAGGTGGCAGATGCCAGGGATTAAAAGTGCGAATCGGAAGGCTACAGGTACAGTTGTATAAACATTTCGTTATTTGTGCAAAACGGTGCAAAAGTTTTATAAATGCAATGAAAGAGAACATATAAGCAGCTACTGGAATTAAAAGTATTTCGTGTTAAGACTGTTTAAAAAAAATAAAATTTTAGAACAATTTTGATTTTCGTATATTTTACTTCAAGATTTGCCCAAAAAATATATGGAAAACGTCAAATTTGATCGTTTTTTCACTGCTATAGCTCAGAAAAAAATTAATTGAAAAATATGATCATAAAAATATCCTTATGTCATTTATTTATTCTACTAATTTTAAAAACCTATTCAATCTAATTTTCCATGAGCTAATTTTTAAGTGAAATTTACTAACAAATATTCTTACTGCAATGTTTCCGTAACTTTTTTTTTTTAACTTTTAACAGTTTCGAGAGCACACAAGTGACTAATTCAGTCACTGAACAGTGTTCTAACTGACATACATTTACATTTATGTCACTTGTCTAATATCATTAAAAAAAATTTAAGAGTCCTAAGACAGAAGGATGCTGTTTTTACAGATTGGCAAATTCCACCCATATTTAGGAAACCAATGAGGGACGGCCTGCTAGAGCGTGCATGATGCATCATGTAATGCCTGGCTTCAATTAACTTTATTTAAAATAATATTTAAATAACATTAACCCAAATTAGACTATCAATTAGTAGACTCTTGCAATATTATTCCCATTCCTATGGCTTTTGGGACATCACTAGTTCAGTGCTTCGGCTAGTTTAGCAACAACCTAAAACGATTCTACCAGTTAAGCAAACGTCCAATTACTCGTACATCCAGGTTGTTCCTGGTCAAATATTGACAAATTGCTTAATGGCCCACTATATAATGTACAGTAAAACCTTGGATTGCGAGTAACCTTGTCTGCGAGTGTTTTGCAAGACGAGCAACATTTTTTTTAATAAATTTTAAATTGATAAACGAGCGTGGTCTTGCAATACGAGTAGTACGTATACGCTTTTGTCTGCCGAGCGTCACGTGATCACAACTGAGCCAATGGTTCTTCTCTCTCTCTCTCGCTGCGGGATTGTGGGAAATTTGCTTTGATGTACGAGTGCTTTGGATTACAAACACGTTTCCGGAACGAATTATGCTCGCAATTTAAGGTGCATAATATTATTATTATGCTTTCATATTTGTTCTCAACAGAATCTGCTGTCATCATCGTGTGTAGAACACTTGGATTTCATGCACATGATACCATCGGATGCTCTTCATCTGAAAATTAACATGTTTTCACAATTAGAGCACAAGAGTGTTGGCTATCAGAGTTTGACTGACATTCGTCAAGCCGTACGATTTAGCGAAGAACGGCTCGACTTTAAGGTAAATACGCCTCTAACATGATACTTGTCAAGCAAACATAAAATGATGCAAAAACAAATATTTTATGTGTACGATAGGAACTTTTAGACAAACCAATCTGGGATGTTATCGAAGCATATAAGAGTTGTGACACAATGATCGGTCAAAGTAAACTTCTCGGCATCTTACATAAGCGAGAGGGCGCTTGTTATATCTTCGACGGAGAATCCGTAAGAGATCGAATTGTCAAACTAAATAAGGAAGCCGGAATTATCCGTCATTGGACGGTTGTTCGTTACTGTTCGAGTTTGCTCGAAAAATTAGTGGACAGCATTAGCCCGTTCATCACGTCTTTGCTAGTCAACGGAAAGCAAGTTCGTTACATTTGAAACCATTCTCATTCTGCACAGTCTCATTACGGTTAACATACCACAGCTAACAGTTGGAGTGATTGGTTATGAGGAAATTCTCATCGATGTGCCACTGACTCCCAGAGAGGTTCATCAGATTCTTTATTCTAAACTGCAGCCCTATGACATTTATCAAGCTGTACTTCAGCAAGAAATCATTGTATATTTGGGAAAACTGATCACAACTCATAAACATCTTTTTAGTGGGATACTTAAAATACGCATAGGGTATGGAATCAGGAATGTATGTTATGATGTGATCATTGACCAATAAGATGAGCGATTTTGGATCAAGTATATTTATTTGGGATGAAAGAGGTTGTTCATAACAAGAAGGTGCTTTATCACTGAAGCATGATGTGTTGAAGTATAAACGGGGGACAAGAGCCATTTCCGAAGGCCGACTGTGTCGATTCCCCCCACCGTGTCGATTCTTCCACTGTATTGAAGTGTCACCATGGCCTAATGCCTATCGGTGGGGGGGCACACATATTCCTGTATTGAAGTGTTGCGGCAAATCATATATAGTAGATGTGAAGTCGTTTCCACCACCATCACTCTTTAGAGCGATACACAAGCCATAATTATTATCTTATATTAGATAAATGAGTTCTAAATTTGCACAAGGTGGGCAATAAGACGAAAGAGTTGCACACAAAGCCATTAAAATAAGCCCCCCACCCCCCCAAAAAAGCACACATGTGACAGAGCTTGATCCACAATCACTCATCTCGTTGTTTGCTCACCAATTCGTGACATTTCAACTACGGAAGAATTAATAGTAACACACGTTAAAACTAAATTTCATCAATTTCTGTCAATATATCATGGAATTCTTTATTGGAATAAAAAATACATATATTTTAGAACATCTTTATGTAAAAAAATGTCAATTTTGTCTTATTAAAGTTTATTTTAATTATTAACAATAGTCACAAGTTTTAACTCGAAACCATTCAAAGGAGCCTGAAAATGACTACTTTGTTTGGTAATTTTTAGGATTGTATATGTCAAAAACCTCGGCATACATTTCGAGTTGATTAAAAAAAATTAAGACTATTGCATAAAAATTGTAAGTAATACAGTAATTTTAAAAAAAAAATATTAAAACAAAATTGACAAATTTTTACATGAATATGTTCTAAAATTTATATGTACTTTTTGATTTCAATAAAGATTTTCATGAAACATTAACATAAATTGAACCAAAAAATGACCCCTAAAGTACAAAAACGTTTAGAACTGCATTTTGGTTGCTATTTATTTTTCCATAGTTGTATATATATACTGTATATACCATATAAAAAAAACCTTCATATTAACTGTATTATTGTTATTATTAGGTGGGTTATACGAGCTATGCAGTTGTACATGGATAACTACATGAAAACATCAAAAGTAAGAGTTACTGAAAAGAACTATATAGTCGTGAAACGTTTTCTAGTCATTGGAAAATGTTTCACGAATCACGTTTCACTGTTTCTAGAATCTAGTCAATTTGTAATATGTAAAGGTGGGATTCTTCTAGACCAATTGTTGTACAATGCTGTGCCAGCTATGTGTTATCAACAGGACTTGGAAATTAGAAAACTTATCCAAAACAGCAAAAGTATCTTATTAGCGGGAATTTAAGTGCATTATAATATTTCCATATAATTAAGTTAATTGCACGCAAGATGAAAATCCTGATTATCTCGAGAGAAAAAAAAATAGTTTCTTCCCGAATTCCCAAAAATGATGTTTTCATATCGATTTCACATTTTTATTCCTATTTTTCAATTTGTTTATAAAATTTTGGACCCAAATTTATAATCTCAAACTAAATAAAATATAACGAAAGGCTATAACACCACAAAAGTGACCTATATGTGAGGCAAGTCATGTTTACTACAAAAACATATTGAAAACTACTTGTTATTTAATTTAATTATGCTGAGTTTTTAATGAGTAAGTTTGAAAATAGCAATTTTATTAATTCATTTTTGATATTTTTTCTTCCGGAATTCTTTTCCGGATTACTGCATATTTCCAATCCCAAAATCCAACCCAAATCCCTTCTGGAATTTCTCAGCCCTCGTCATCAGACATGTTACTATGTTACATGTTATCTGAATACTAGTCACATTGAACATCATGTTTTCGAGGGACAGACTAAACGTCTGTAAGATGATACTGACTAGTCAGTATCATCATAGAAAGTGCGGTAATTTACGAATTTTTAGGCCGATACAGAGTCCACTCTGTATCGGTATGAATTTCTGTCTTCCCCTGAAAAAGGTCTAAACGTCTGTATGATGTTACTGACTAGTCAGTATTGTCATAGAAAGTCCGGCAATTTTCGAATTCATACCGATACAGAGTGGACTCTGTATCGGTATGAATTCCTGTCTTCCCGTAAATGTCTGTAAGATGATACTGACTAGTCAGTATCATCTTACAGATGTTTAGACCTTTTTCAGGGGACGACAAAAAGTGCGGCAATTTATGAATATTCAGGCCGATACAGAGTCCACTCTGTATCGGTATGAATTTTTTTCATTTTCCAACATTTTTTGGCTATTTGTCTCTATAGTTTTACAGATGTTTTCACCATAAAAAGCGTACAAATTAAACAATTTTCAAGCCAATAGAGTCCACTCTTTTTTCATTTTCCAACATTTTCAAAATTCCATTAGCACACGAGCATACATGTGCGTACACATTAGCACACATGTGTACATGTACATAGACATCAGCACAATGTGTGTACATGCGCGTACATGTTAGCACATGTGCGTACATGCACGTACACATTAGCACATGTGTGTGTACATGCGCGTACATGTTAGCACACGTGCGTACATGCGTGTACACATTAGCACACATGTGTACATGTGCATACACATTACCACGTGTATAGATGCATGTACACGTTAGCACATGTGTGTACATGCATGTACACGTTAGCACACGTGTGTACATGTATGTACACGTTAGCACACGTGTGTACATGTGCACACACTGAAGCACACGTGTACATTCATGTACACATTAGCACATGTGTACATGCACGTACACATTAGCAAAGGTGTTTACATGCGCGTAAACATTAGCACAGGTGTTAACATGCTCGTAAACGTTACCACAGGTGTTTACATGTGCATAAACATTAGCACATGTGTGTTAGAACACGTGCGTACGTGCATGTACACATTAGCACATGTGCTTACATGCATGTACATGTTAGCCCAGAGTGTACATGCGTGTACACATTAGCACACATGCATACATGCGTGTACACGTTAGCACACGTGTACGAGCACATACACATTAGCACACATGTGCGCATACACATTAGCACATGTGTGTACATGTGCACATACACATTAGCACATGTGTGTACATGTGCATACACATTAGCACATGTGTGTACATGTGCATACACGATATCACATGTGTGTACATGTGCATACATGTTAGCACATGTGTGTACATGTGCATACACGATATCACATGTGTGTACATGTGCATACATGTTAGCACACATGCTTACATGCGTGTACACGTTAGCACACATGCTTACATGCGTGTACACATTAGCACATGTGCATACATGCATGTACACATTAGCGCATGTGCGTACATGCGTGTACACATTAGCATGTGCATACATGCGTGTACACATTAGCACATGTGCATACATGTGCATACACGATATCACATGTGTGTACATGTGCATACATGTTAGCACACATGCTTACATGCGTGTACATGTTAGCACACATGCTTACATGCACGTACACATTAGCACATGTGCGTACATGCATGTACACATTAGCGCATGTGCGTACATGCGTGTACACGTTAGCACACATGTGTACGAGCACATACACATTAGCACACATGTGCGCATACAAATTAGCACATGCGTGTACATGTGCGCATACACATTAACACATGTGTTTACATGTGCATACACATTAGCACATGTGTGTACATGTGCATACACATTATCACATGTGTGTACATGTGCATACACGATATCACATGTGTGTACATGTGCATACATGTTAGCACATGCTTACATGCGTGTACATGTTAGCACACATGCTTACATGCGCATACACATTAGCACATGTGTGTACATGCACGTACACATTGGCACATGTGCGTGCATGCACGTACACATTGGCACATGTGCATGCATGCACGTACACATTGGCACATGTGCATACATGCGTGTACACATTATCACACATGCATACATGCATGTACACATTATCACACATGTGTACATGCGTGTACACATTAGCACATGTGTGTACATCCATGTACACATTAGCACATGTGTGTACATCCATGTATACATTAGCACATGTGTGTACATATGCTTACACATTAGCACACATGTACATGCATATACATATGTGCAAACTTGTGTAGATGTGTGTACACATTAGCACACATGTATACATGCAAACATGTGTATGCATATATGCATGTACATGTGTGCAAATATGTATACACATGTACACATGTGCTAATGTGTATGTGCATGTATGCACGTGCTAATGTGTATGTGCATGTATGCACATGTGCTAATGTGTACGTGCATGTATGCACATGTGCCAATGTGTACGTGCATGTACGCACATGTGCCAATGTGTACGTGCATGCACGCACATGTGCCAATGTGTACGTGCATGCACGCATATGTGCCAATGTGTACATGCATGCACGCACATGTGCCAATGTGTACGTGCATGCACGCACATGTGCCAATGTGTACGTGCATGCACGCATGTGTGCTAACACGTACACACATGTGCTAATGTGTACACAGGTGTGCTAACATTTATGCACATGTAAAGACCTGTGCTAACATTTATGCACATGTAAACACCTGTGCTAACATTTACGTGCATGTTAACACCTGTGCTAAAGTGTACGTGCATGTACACTCGTGTGCTAATGTGTACGCACATTAGGGTGGTCCTTATTTTTTAAGTTTTTAAAAGTCTTTGTCTGACCCTCCCATGTTCTATTATGTATAAAATTTTGTTGTGCAAAGTTATATTACAGTCAAGCAATATTTAGGGGTAGCTCAATGAATATGAAATTCTTTATTTTTTATGATTTTTCTCTATTATTGCAGGTAAAGTGAAAAATTAATAGTTATGGCTACTGCAACCAGAAAAACCAATACTTTATGGCTTATTGGGCCAGAAGAGACCTCTATCAAGGGATCAAAGTTACCCTCTAATAAACAAGTGCTCAGTGTATTTTTTATCACCACCGAACCTTAAAAAAGACAATCCGTGAAAGTTCCCGTAGTGCTGTAAAAGAAGCTGCAGTATTTTTGGAAAAAGCCTGGATTCCCATAAGACATGAACAGGATTGTGTTAAGAAGACAGAACAGCTTCATGAGAAGTGGGTCAAACTGAAAAAAAATTGTAATAGGAAAAGTGCTGTTCAGCAAAGTCATGAGAGTCAGTTTAAAGATGACCTCGATAATTTATTTGACATTGCTCATAAGGATGCCCTCACAATGATTACTATTCTAGAAGACAAGTATTTTCTACTTGCACAGAGAGAAAAAGGTCGGCTTCCTGTGATTGTTTCAGGTTTTAGGTGTTAACCAGCTTCTAGGTGTGCCTAAGTTGCAGGCAGGCACTGGGGGTGTCAGGCAACTGCTGTTGCAGATTTCCTTAAAGAATGGGATGTTGTCGATCAAATGAAAGCTATGTGCTTCGATACCACATTTAGCAACACAGGTCACAGAAATGGAACTTGTATTCTGTTAGAGCAGAAATTGCAGAAGGATCTTCTGTACTTTTCATGTCGTCACCATATCTTAGAACTTGTTCTTGCTAGTGCATTTAATGAAGCCATGGGTTGTACCTTTTCTGGCCCTGATGTAACCATATTCAAGCGATTCACGCAATTCTGGGTTAAAATAGATCAGTCATCTTACATGTCTTTAGACAGCAGTGAAACTGTACAGCTTGTGATGAAAGATGAAAAAGACAATGTCATTGAATTCTGTACTAACCAGCTTCAACAAACTGACACTAAAATCAGAGATAATTACAAAGAATGTTTAGAATTAGCTATTATCTTTCTGGGAGGTACACCACCACGAGGTGTGCGATTTTTAGCCCCTGGGGCTGTACATCATGCAAGATGAATGTCCAAAGCAATATACTCACTAAAAATGTGGCTGTTTCGTAACCAGTTTACTCTCACTGCAAGAGAAAAAAAAGGATTATGCAACATATGTGTCTTTCTTGTTTATGTCTACATCAAGGCTTGGTTCACTGCCCCACTTCCCATTACTGCAGCTTTCAATGATCAACAGCTTCTGCAAAAGCTTAGAGATTATAAAAAAATCAATCCTTCAATATCCAATGTTACTTGCAAGAAATTTGAGGGACATTTTTGGTACTTAAGTGAGGAACTAGTTGGATTGGCATTTTTTGATGACAGTGTGCCAATCAAATCAAAACAGGCAATGCTAAAATATCTTTATGAAAAGGAAGGTGCAGATCAGCCTCTGAAGAGAATCCAAAAATGCCAGTGGCTCCGTTAATATGAGAATAGATGACTTTGTATCGAAGAACTCAATGCACTTATTTGACCATCTTGGCATTTCCAAAAGGTTCTTAGAACATGATCCAAAGATATGGCATCTGCGAGAAGACTACAAGCAAGCTAAGGATATCATAAAACATTTACAAGTTGTGAATGACAATGCTGAAAGAGGTGTGGCATTGATGAAAGAGTACAATCCAATATTAACAAAAAATGAAGATCAGAAACAGTATTTGCTTCAAGTTGTGAAAGAACATTCTAGTCGTTATCCAGATTGCAAAAAGACTACATTAGCTACTTTGTAGTCATTACATGTTTGGTCCAATGTTAATAAAATGTGCATAAATTACATTGTTGTGTTTTAATTGTAACTTATGTATACAAAATAGTTCATTCTAATTATTTCAATATTAGTGACACTAGATAAACAATGGTATATACATTTTAGGAGAATACATAATGATTACGCTATTACGAAAACTTTGAATTCATTGAGCTACCTCTAAATATCAATTAAAATTTATAAACTTTTATGTAGACTATTTTTTTGGTTGGGAGAACAATTCTGGGGGGTCAGAACATGAAATATTTGCATTTAAAAATTACCATATATATCAAGAGACCACCCTAACGCACATGTACACTCGTGTGCTAATGTGTACGCGCATGTACACACATGTGATAACATGTACGCACATGTACACACATGTGCTAACGTGTATGCACATGTACACACGTGTGCTAGCGTGTACGTGCATGTACACATGTGTGCTAACGTGTATGCGCATGTACACTTGTGCTAACGTGTATGTGCATGTGCATGTACACTTGTGCTAACATGTACGCGCATGTACACTTGTGCTAACGTGTACGCGCATGTACATTTGTGCTAACATGTACGCACATGTATACACGTGTGCCAATGTGTATGTGCATGTACACACGTGTGCCAACGTGTATGTGCATGTACACACGTGTGCTAATGTATACGCGCATGTACACAGGTGTGATAACATGTACGCGAATGTACACACGTGTGCTAACGTGTACGTGCATGTACACGTGTGCTAACGTGTACACGCATGTACACACATGTGCTAACGTGTACACACATGTACACACGTGTGCTAACGTGTACCCGCATGTACACACATGTGCTAACGTGTACGCACATGTACACAGGTGTGCTAACGTGTATGATGTACACACGTGTGCTAACGTGTATGTGCATGTACACACGTGTGCTAACATGTATGTGCATGTACACAAGTGTGCTAACGTGTATGTGCATGTACACATGTGTGTTAACATGTATGTGCATGTACACATGTGTGCTAATGTGTACGCACATGTACACTCGTGTGCTAATGGAAATTTGAAAATGTTGGAAAATGAAAAGAATTCAAACTGATACAGAGTGGAATCTATCGGCTTGAAAATCGTTTAATTTGCGCGCTTTTTATGGTAAAAACATCTGTAATACTATACGGACAAATAGCCAAAAAATGTTGGAAAATGAAAAAAATTCATTCCGATACAAAGTGGACTCTGTATCGGCCTAAAAATCGTTTAACTTGCGCGCTTTTCATGTTGAAAACATCTGTAATACTATACAGACAAATAGCCAAAAAAATGTTAGAAAATGAAAAAAATTCATACCTGTACAGAGTGGACTCTCTATCGGCTTGAAAATCGTTTAATTTGTGCGCTATTTATGGTGAAAACATCTGTAATACTACACAGACAAATAGCCAAAAAATGGTGGAAAATGAAAAAAATTCATACCGATACAGAGTGGACTCTGTATCGGCCTGAAAATCGTTTAATTTGCGTGCTTTTTATAGTGAAAACGTCTGTAATACTATACAGACAAATAGCCAAGAAATGTTGGAAAATGAAAAAAATTCATACCTATACAGAGTGGACTCTGTATCGGCGTGAAAATCGTTTAATTTGCGCGCTTTTCATGGTGAAAACATCTGTAATACTATACAGACAAATAGCCAAGAAATGTTGGAAAATGAAAAAAATTCATACCTATACAAAGTGGACTCTGTATCGGACTGAATATTCGTAAATTGCCGCACTTTCTGTCTTCCCCTCAAAAAGGTCTAAACGTCTGTAAGATGATACTGACTAGTCAGTAAGATGATACTGACTAGTCAGTAAGATGATACTGACTAGTCAGTAAGATGATACTGACTAGTCAGTAAGATGATACTGACTAGTCAGTAAGATGATACTGACTAGTCAGACTTACAGACGTTTAGACCTTTTTCAGGGGAAGACAGAAATTCATACCGATACAGAGTGGACTCTGTATCGGCCTAAAAATTCGTAAATTACCGCACTTTCTATGATTATACTGACTGGTCAGTATCATCTTACAGACGTTTAGTCTGTCCCTGTTTCCGACAACACAGACATAATCGGGAGGTAAAAAAACACTGCCTACAAATCATTGATCCGGACATTCATTGTTTTCTGCAACTCTGTTTGGAGTCCCCCCCATACAGCTAGCGAAATTCACTTGGTGGAGAGGGTGCAATACAAGGCCGTTAGGTTTATTAAGTGGTAAGATCAGATATACGAGTACGTCGAGCAGTGCAACACAAATGCTTTTGGAGCTGGGATGGGATTCATTGTCACCTAGAATGTCCGAGATGGATTTTAAAGTTTTCAAGAAGATGTTGTCTGGAGTTTGCCCGCAGCCAATGTCACGTGTTGTAGATAGGGCATTATACACTGTATATTGGGAGGGATGACCACTGTAAAAAAAAAATAAGACAAAGGTTTTTGCAAAGAGAGGCCACTATTTCTGGTCGTTCTTTCCTAGAGTCATAAGACAATGGAATTTACTTCCAAAAGAACTGGTAGAGGACACAAACGTTATTATATGGGAGTATTAGGAGTAAGCATGACTTGATTTCGGTACAAGGGAATAAAGGGGAGCAATCGAAGTTAAATAAGATCTTTTCAACTGTCACGTCTCTCTGTCACAGGCCTAAATTGGCTGCTTGCAGAGTATTTCTTCTGATTCTAATTGCCATGTTTACTGTTTTCTTTTTATAGACTTTGGATGAATTGTCACCGAGTCATGTTCGCAAAATGATTATTAAAGTGATGAGCGTTGATGACAAAACTCCTCAAGAAAAGTAATGAATTTTTCGCAGAACTTTATAACTTAGAACGTTAACATCAGTATAAGTGTAGCCTTGTAATTTTAATATTGTGCTTTTTATACATTGCCATTTAGCAGATAAATAATTTAAAACATAATATACTCGTCCCAAGGAATGCGTTAGGCTATAACCATTATTAGCCAAACATGAGGTTGTGGTTTTAAAAGATTAAAAAGACTTAACCCTGAATTAAACTTGAACATATGATTGAAGTGAATAAGTGCAAAACATATCTAACTGAATAATAAAAACAGGCAAAACGCAAACAGATCCAAAGTAAGAATGAGCATAAAAGTCTCTTACCTATTTGGTTGTTGTTGTTTTTTTAAATCTTGTGTAGCATGCTTGCTATTCACCATCGACAAATCCATGGATCACTGTGTCGTGTACCAGATAACTTCTATGAACGAGTCTGGATCATTCTTTCGAAAACACCCAAAGGCATTGTCGTTGCAGGGCATCGCTTGCCTCAGGTAAGCCAATATGCAAACCATCCGTTTCTTTCAATACCTTAGTGCGCGTTTTTTCTATAGAAAAATGTAAATTAATAATTGTGCTCATTACCATTCTATTTAAATATAGCAACCAACGTTGTCAGATATGACAAAACATGAGCTGAACTTTTCTCTGTTGGTCGAGAAACTACTAAACAAGCTAGATCGACCGGAATATCGATACATCGTTGTTGAGGTAAATTCATTACATTGCTTCAAACAAATCACTCAAGTGTTCTAAAATATAACGGCCGTATTCTAAAACGTCAAAAAACAATTGACTTACGACTAAACTTAAATGTTTTTACTTTGATTTTTGTCCAATTAATTGTGATGCCATAATAATAATAATAATTTGATCGACAACACAAAATATTTTCCAAAAGGTCACAAAGGTGGCAGCAAGCCCCACTTCATAACATATGTAACCATAGTCATCATACAAAAAATAATTGCAATACTTAAATCTGTTAACACACACTTAGATCCTTGGCACAAGGACCACTTTTCAGTGGTCTTCATTGACTGTGAAATGTTGTCACAGGAAGTTGGGCTGCAGTTGCAATGTATTCCTACGAAAGGGCGCCGGAACTTTGCACATGAGCCATACAGCGACTTCATATTGTAGCCGAACTCGACCACAACAAAGCCCCTAAGGGATGACATTTATAATTGAATTGCCAGAATTTTTTCGGAGTCGGAGGAAGACTGTAACTATAACGATGTGATAATATGAAAAGGATTGATGTAAACATCGATTTCTCCAATGGTGTGACTTCACGTCCATATGATGTGACGTCACATCGTTGGATAAATCAATGAATAAAAGAATGTGCCATTAGTGAGGCTTAAGGGGGATTTTGCCACAGAATTTGATTTTATATCTCGCTGCCCATCTAACGATTCCATGAATCGATCATATTGTTTAATTTTCGTGAGATGATAAGGTTTCTGCAATTGTGTTCACAAATTGGTACCTGGAAAATAAAATAGCTGTGTAATGGTTAAGTTTACCCTCACGTCTAAAATCTCTAAGAACATTAGTGAAGTTTGTGAATAGCGAGTTTTGTCTAAATTATATTTTAAATTCACTTTTGAGTTCAGTATTTTTTTTTTGGTAATAATGTAATTTTGGTTTCTAATTTCAGATGATAATGATTGTGTCGACCATTTTGCAAAGAAACGCCGAACTAACGTTCGAGGGAGAAGTGGATCTCGACGAGGTACAAGTTCAACGGAAAATAAGAGTATTTCCTACAAAAAAGAGAAATTAATCACATTGATGTCTTATCGTTACAGCTGGTTACAAACGCTTTCAGCTTGTTTCAAAAAGATAGAAAAGAAGATTGCGAGAAGTCGGATGATATGACGCCGTTTTACAACACAACTCATAATGTAACAGTTCGTTACTTGGCTCGTTCTGCTGTAAACTACATACTCAGTGCCGTTCCCTCGAGCAACGAAAGCCAAGAGTTTTGCAATGTTTCCTAAGTTTCACATTAAGTTGTCACAAAAACGTTTTTCTTATTTACTAAGTTAGTTTGTAGGTCTCAATAAAAATTCTAACAGAAGCCGGAAATATATTAACTGATGTTTGACGGGGAAAATTATTCCACTTACATTTCAATTGAAAGCTTGTAATATCTTACTAATAGTTCAACAATACAAATTTATTATAACTACATAATTTATATTTGTATATAAAAAAATAATAATATACTAATGAACAATACGAGATTTCAACTGAAATGTGTGCGCGCGCAAAGGAACAAATTCCATTTGAGAATGCTGTGCAATGAAAACAGTTTTTTTTCTTCAAATTACCATAAATATTTTAAAGATGCCGCAGTTAAATAGTACCGGTACCCAAAACAAACTTTGACTTTGCTATTATTGCTGGACACAATTAAAAGTTTGCGTTCAGTTTCTGCATTTAGGAACTAAAACACAAAACACTAATAATCGCCAAAGTATTCGTTTTTAGCACATCACAGAGTGCATTGTTCAGACAAACCATCGTCAGCGTTTTTTTGTCACAGCCACAAGACAGGCAATTAAAAATCGGGACAAACAGAAGTTGGCTCCGCCCTTTTTATGATGACCAGCAACTTCTAATTGGTTTGTTGTGTGGTTTGACGTTGAAAAGGGCGGAGCATGTGACGTCAGACTACAAACACATAACCAACCAATTAGAAGTTGCGTTCATCATAAAAAGGGGTGGAACCAACTTCTGTTTGTCCCCATTTCTAATTGCTTGTGCCATGAGTGGAGAATAACATCACAACTTTGTCAATGGCAA
Source organism: Brachycybe producta (assembly GCA_036925085.1). NCBI lineage: Eukaryota > Metazoa > Arthropoda > Diplopoda > Playtdesmida > Andrognathidae > Brachycybe > Brachycybe producta. Next base: position 3,867,315 of record JAUPFP010000005.1, on the reverse strand, counting down.
TTATCCAAACTATTACATTGTTTCAAAGGCTCAAGAGCGGTTGTAATATTCTAAAATTTCATTACTTATTGTCCCACCCAAAGGCAGGACTACAAAAATAAGTCTTTAGACTCATTGTGTTGCTCCCCTCCACGGAAATCTTTAGTAAAAGGCGAAAGATTTTCACGCAGTGTTGAAGGGAAGCCAGAGTTCAAACTCATCAAGCCCAGTGTCCCCCTTTCATGTTATTACAATCTTCGTTAGTAACATGGTGAATTAAATTCCAGACTAGTCTCAACTTTTGCTTAATTTTTTTATATTAGTACTATATTAGTTTTGTGTGTAATTCGCCTTGACCGCTTGCATTTTTTATAAGCACCTTAATATTGTTACAGGCATGTGAAGACAGGGAGATACAGTCGTGTGCCCCACCCGTTTATGACTGTCAGACCAAATGTCAACCAATTGGAAATTGAAAAGGACGGGGCATGTGACGTCAGACCACATAACAAAATAATTAAAGGTTGCTGGCCCTCATAAAAAAAGCGGGGAAAACGACTGTATCTTACTGTCTTTATTTGCCTGTCCTTACTATTGTTCGGGTTCTTGGATCGGGAGAGTGCAACATAAAGTTGACCATGAGAAAAAAGCGGTTCATTTAAATTTAAATAAATTCCAATCTGATTAAGTTTTTGTCCTTGTTTGTAGTGTTATACACAGACAGACAAAGCTTTGCCCTAAAACCATTTACCCTAAAGGGACATTTGACATGTTGACATAATTAATTGCTTGGCCACAATTGCCTGTGATAAACTGTAGTTTAATTTTGCTACTATTATCCCCTCGCCTTTTTATATTTGAAAGAGGAAATGAGTTTTCATTTTCTCTGGTGTGCGCATGCTCGTCGTTTGTTCCTTATTTTACTCCTTTCATTTCAATTTCAGTCACCCCCTCCCACTTTTTCCCCCTCCACGTTTCTCTCTCCCCCTCACCTTCTACACTTTCCAACCTTTTCCCCTCTCCAATTTAATATCATGGGGTTCTTGGATGGGGGGGGAGTGTGCAACATATAGTTGACCTTGAGAAAAAAAGCGGTTCATTTATTCATTTTTAAATTTATATAAATTGTACAGCATTAACCACACACCTGGCTTAATAAATATATACTGTATAATATAATTTTATATTTATGCTAATGCATCCATGCTTACGGCATTAGCTGCATGAAGATGCTCTCGTTTCGTTCATGCAGCTTATCCACCGCATACAGCATTACAAGACGTCGGCAGTGACTTAATTTTTCTGTAAAGCCGCTTTCACACGAGGATACGTGTATGATACATAGTGAATCTACATGTACACCAACGGAAGCATTCACATATCGCCATATGAACGCTTCTATTCGTGTACGTGTAAATTCAGTACCGAGTATCTATCATACACGTATCCTCATGTGAAAACGGCCAAATGCTGTGCGTCACAGAAAAATGACGTCACGGCCGGCACCTGGTACTGCAACACAATGTGATATGTCACAGTGGTGAAGTCATTTTTCTGTAATAAGTCTATGCAGTGCATTAGCTGCAGCCTGCATGATCATACCAATAGCATTACAGGCCTTTACACCAGAGCAATTGTAGAATATGTGCTTATAATATTTTCAAAATACCAATAAGAATAATTTTTATAAGGCTTTGAATGTTTATAACGTTTTTTTACAATAGTTATTGAACTTATTGGACCTGTGCTAGGTTGTTCTGAAATTTCATTGTTTATTGTCCCACCAAAGGCAGGACTCCAAAAATAAGTCTTTAGACTCATTGTGTTGCTCCCCTCCACGGAAATCTTTAGTAAAAGGCGAAAGATTTTCACGCAGTGTTGAAGGGAAGCCAGAGTACAAATAAAGCATCCACAGTGCCACCCATTCATGTTATTGCAATCTCCGTTAATAATATGGTGAATTCAATTCCACTTCATATTAATTTAACAGTAGTTTTTATTTCCATCTAATCATGTGGAACCCTTATTTACGTTTTGTACAACACAAAGAAATTCACATACATTTATAAATGAATGCATAATATCCCAATATAATGTTTCATTCAAACAAAAAAGAAACGTGCCAAAGGACTGTCGTGCTACAGTTCTTAGTTCTATGCTTAGTTTCCATTGCCAAAAACGTGAACCATCTCATGACAATTGTGTAAGAAGGAAATTTTTATATACATGTAGTAAACTTTAAAAGTTGATTAACATGTGAATGACAAATTTGAATTTTGAGCCACTATATGCTGTATATAGGCTTACTTGATTGTGTCAAGAACAGTGAGCATGTCTTTTGTGTGCATCAAATTAGATTGCACAGGAGACCGTTGTTAACTGGGCCATGGCAGTTACAAAATAACTTGTAAGAAAACTGCAATTTCTACTTTATTTAAGTAACTTTAACTAAAGTCTAGACTTGGAAACTTTGTTTACAAACAAAATTCACTGTTTCCTGAAAACAACAAACAAAGTTTTAGAAAAACAATGCATATCTGGACGATGTGTTTCCAAACATGAGAGTGGCGATCCACTAGCTTCGGGCCAGTGCAAGGTTGGTCTGAAATTTCATTACTTATTGTCCCACCCAAAGGCAGGACTTCAAAAATAAGTCTTTAGACTCATTGTGTTGCTCCCCTCCACGGAAATCTTTAGTAAAAGGCGAAAGATTTTCACGCAGTGTTGAAGGGAAGCCAGAGTTCAAACTCAACGTGCCCAGTGTCACCCTTTCACGTTATTACAATCTTCGTTAGTAACATGGTGAATTAAATTCCAGACTAGTCTCAACTTTTGCTTAATTTTTTATATTAGTAAAAAAAAAATAAAATGATTCAAGTTGCCAGTGAAGTCTTCCTCACAGAAGCCAAATTCATGCAATGCTAATGCATCCATGCATACGGCATTAGCTGCATGAAGATGCTCTCGTTACGTTCATGCAGCTAATCCGCAGGGAATACAGCATTACAAGACGACGGCAGTGACGCCATTTTTCTGTAAAGCCGCTTTCACACGAGGATACATAGTGAATTTACATGTACACCAACGGAAGCATTCACGTATCGCCGTATGAACGCTTCTATTTGTGTACATGTAAATTCAGTACCGAGTATCTATCATACACGTATCCTCGTGTGAAAGCGGCCAATTGCTGTGCATTACAGAAACATGACGTCACGGCCAGTGCTTTGTACTACAACACAATGTGGTATGTCACGGTATTGAAGTTATTTTTCTGTAATAGTGTTTGCAGTGCATGAGCTGCATGATTATATCAATAGGCAATGGCATTACAGATCTTTACAACAGGCCTTTAGAAAACGGGATGAACAGAAGTTGGCTCCGCCCTTTTTATGACGAACGCAACTTCTAATTGGTTTGTTGTGTGGTTCGACGTTGATAAGGGCGGAGCATGTGACGTCAGACTACATAACCAACCAATTAGAAGCTGCGTTCATTATAAAAAGAGCGGAGCCGACTTCTGTTTGTCCCGATTTCTAATTACCTCTCTTTACAGTGCAGTAATTGTAGAATAAAAACTAGAATAAGTGCTTAAAATATTTTCAAGATAACAAAAAAAAAATAATGGTTATATGGCTTTGAATTTAGAACGTTTTGGATAATAATTTTGGACCAATGCAAGATTGTTCTGAAATTTCATTATTTACTGTCCCACCCAAAGGCAGGACTCCAAAAATAAGTCTTTAGACTCATTGTGTTGCTCCCCTCCACGGAAATCTTTAGTAAAAGGCGAAAGATTTTCACGCAGTGTTGAAGGGAAGCCAGAGTACGAATAAAACAACCACAGTGCCACCCCCTTCATGTTATTGCAATCTCCGTTAACAATATGGTGAATTCAATTCCATTAAACGTTAACTTAGTGCGTTTAAACACTTTTCATTACCATGTACTTATATGCAACCCATATTTACGTTTTGTACAACATTAAATTCACATATACCTCGGCAAGTTTTTATTCAAACTGAAGGAAGTGCAAAAGAATGTGGTACTACCATACCATGCTCTGTAGTAATATCATACTATGCTCTAATGTATACCTAGTTATCCCTGCCAACAAATCAACATCTCATCGAAGAGTTGACTATCTACCTCTACCTCCTACCTAAGCTTGTCACCTGTGGAGGACAGTCCTCCCTTCGGAAGAACTGTCCTCCGGCCAGGACCATCCCCCACGAAATATATTTAAGTTTTTATACAATTTATTGTGTGGAAGACGTTTGCCTTCGTGGAGGACTGTCCTGGTCGGAGGAAAGGTGGTAAGCCTACTCCTACCCCCAAAACTCTTTGGCTTCATAAACCACTACAGTTGTATAAACTTTAAATTTTAATATAAGCCCTAGTAAATTTTAAAACTTGATTAGCATGTGAATGAAATTTCAATGTCGGGCAATTTGCAGGACTTATTTTAGTGTGCATTTCGGACACAGATTGCGCACTTGCAATTTCAAAGTGTGCACTTGGAAATTTGCACAATTTTGCTACCAGAAAAATTAAACAATTATTAGATTTTTTTTTACTCATTTTGAAATGTTTCTTGTAATAATGTAGCATTTTTAGTTAGTCACATGCAGGAGTCAGATTAAGTTCAAACAGGATGTGAAAAATCCATAGTTTGCTTTCTTCTTTCAAAAGTAAAAAAGTGAGATAATTAAATTATGATTAGCAATTGAAATTTATTAACCATAAATTATAATTGGGTGTGTATTTGAAAAAATTCTTGCAATAAGCCCTGACCACTGCAAATATACGGATTTTGTCAAGAACCATGAATATGTTTTTTTTTTAATTTCTCCAAAACATTCTTGAGCCAATATTTAAAATTTAGTCAAATTATATAAAATGTGTTACCTCGTTTTCACTTGTCTGCGGCTCCTACAAATATCGTCTGCTACTCGTGCACATCACTTTGACCAATGTTTTCTAATACTTCCTCCTTCCAATAGAACATTTAACATGAAATTCTGAAATACAATATGAATTTTGGATTCCACTTGCAAGAATTAAGCCCAAACCAACAAGTCCTCGATATCACGGATGTGACGTGTAGAGAGTATCCCCTAATCGCGTCACGTTGTCAAAATGTGGTTAGAAATAGCTTCTGGTAGCGGACAATCGCTCCATGTCGCACACGTCAGATCGCAGCCTTGTGGTTTTCTGTTATAGGCGCATGCGTTACGCTACTTACTACAGTCCGTTACTGACGAAACTCCACATTGCGTTTTTGTGGTCCAGTCATTACTCATTTGACCTATAAACTTTTGAAACAGCCATTTAAGCCTCGTTTTCACAGCGATAGTTCTATCCTGAGAGTAGCTGTCATGAAAGTTGTGATAGTTCACTCTCACGATAGCAACTGTCTACATGTCTTGAAGTAAAGTGATAGTTCAGTGTGACATCTACTTCACAGATATGATTGAGTCAACAAGAGTGTTGCCTCTCTCTCCCTCCAGGAGCCAAATTTCCCTACAAAGTGGATATTTCCCTATAAGCTGTCACTCAACTATTACTATTGCGACAGTAGGCCTACTATCAACTATCTAGTCAAACGAGATAGTATGATAGTGCTATCACGACAGTTACTATCATGCGGTTTTCACGATGATAGATTTATTAGAAATCGGGACAAACAGAAGTTGGCTCCGCCCTTTTTAAGACGAACGGGAACTTCTAATTGGTTTGTTGTGTGGTTCGACATAAAAAGGGCGGAGCCAACCTCTGTTCCGATTTCTAATTGCTTGTCTATTATTACAACTATCATTGCGAAAACGGGGCTCAAATTATTATAAACTTGTTCTAAAATTTCATTGTTTATTGTCCCACCCAAAGGCAGGACTCCAAAAATAAGTCTTTAGACTCATTGTGTTGCTCCCCTCCACGGAAATCTTTAGTAAAAGGCGAAAGATTTTCACGCAGTGTTGAAAGGAAGCCAGAGTACAAATTACCGATGGTCGTACAAGCCTATGTCATTGAAATCACCATTAAGACTATGGTGAACGTAAAACAATTAAAAATAGATTTATTCCACTTATTTATAAACTGATATATCTTCTCACAACCCTTATAATATGCATTTTATGAAGCAATAAAACATTTATTTTTAAATAAAATAATTGTAACTATTTGATGTGTTTATATTATTAGCAAAGATCTTCATATTACTAATAGTTGTTGCACATTAAGGGGTTTGTTTATATACAGTTGGCCAAAAAACAATACCTGTTTCCCAAAATTCCTATTTGTTAAACTAATAACACTTAAGATTAGAGTTGGGATGAATACTAGATTTTCTCGAATTTTAATCCGAATCCAAATCCTAAAAGGTTCTCGAATCCCTCGAATCTCTCAAATCCTTCATATAAGAATCCTATACTATTCATTGAGAAAATACAAATAAATGAAATAATATTAAATATCAAATTATTAATAATAAAAAACACAGTGTGGCTTCACTAAGGGTCGCCACAAGGTGATATTGGTGATCCGGGTACCACCAAAATTGCAACAATCACTGAGTTTTTTTGTTCTAGTGGACATCAATGGAGTTAAAACTAATTTTACTAAAGTTTTTAAGTTTTTTTAGGTTAGAATTCGAAAGACAAAAAAACACGAAGATTCGAGTTTTCAAATCTCGAATATTTTTCAAGATTCTCGGGATTCGAGAATTCGAATGGCCCATCCCCACTTAAGATGATCAAAATACCAGCTTAAGGTGATCAATTTTATCAGTTGTTTTAAGAGACCGCAACTTAAAACATACGGTTCCCATACAATATTTCTCAATTGTATATGAGAACTTTACGCATACTGTTCTGAAATAAAGCTTCAAGCCTTCGAGGTCCAGACTAAGCTTTAAATTCTAAATTCAGAACTATCAAAAATAAAGAAAAGTTCATGTATAAAATTACAAAAGCTTTCTTAATTTCTTAAGTTATTTAAATTATTTTCTATTGTTGTTTAGAAATTTCTTTCCTAAAATATAATTTATAGCTGCGATAGCGTGTATAGAAATGTTCAGATGGCCAATGATTGTTGTTTCGTTGATCGCATCAAAGACTGGAAGAGAAACAAAAAAGTTATCATGTTTAGATGACATTGAAACATACCCAACCTCAGAGTGTATTTCATAGCAATTTTCATTTTAAATGTTCTTATTATTACACATTTTTCATATTTTTCGCTCAGCTGATCAACAGACTAAACAACGAGCATAAAATTAATTTGTTTTAGAATTTAAATACTATTTAATAGGATATGAAATACACTATATGGCGAACACAAACAGCTAACGGTTTAAAGATGAATATTTCTTCCATTAAACAAAACGCATGTTATGTGGACTACTAAGTAGTGTATAAAAGTAAATGTTACGCGCACTGGCCACTAGAAAGACAGGCACAGGCCTTGCAACACCCGGGACAGTACGTGCCTTTTGTTAAAAACTATACAAATCTCATATGTACAGTATAGGCATTTATAGATTTCAAAATAATCATCTTTAAACATGCACGTATTTTCCTACGACACCTAGTATAATACGTCTATTTACCATCTATGTCTTCATCTGTTATATCTTTTTTACTTGCAACAATCTAAATAAAACAGAACACGTTATTAAACAGATGTACAGTACTATTTTAAAGATCATATCTTATTTTACAGATGAACAAATTTGGTAATTCAATACACATTTACGATACTATTCAGTGCCGGCCTTAGCCTCTTTGGCGCCCTGGGGCAGATTTTTTCAGGGCGCCCCATTCAAAATGAAAAAATGAACATATTTGCTTCATTATTAGTACAAAAAACAAATTAATTAAGTCCATAGAAAAAAACAACATATTTTTACATTAAAAAATGACAAAACTGGTGCAAAAATCACAAAGAAAATTTTAAACTAAGTTTAATTAACATCTGAAGAGTAAAAGTTGGCCGTTCTGGCCTTTTTATCAGCGAAATCTTTAATTAGAACAGAAAAATCGATATTTTTCAACGATTTCATTTTCAACGGATAAGAGTTCCTAAACGCTAAAGTCTGTTTTGTGACATTGAAGATCTGGACAAAGGTCGAGTTCTGTTCACAAGGTGGGAATGTTTAGACTCAATAAACATAACATAAAATAATTTTAAGAGGGGCGCCCCAAAACTCCCTCGGCACCCCAACCTGCACGGCGCCCTCATGCGGTGCACGACCTCGCCACCCCCAAAGGCCGGCACTGATACTATTTTGCCTACTATTCAGCATTGCGTTAATTATTATGGCGCATTCACACTAGGCTGGTTGCTGCTGGCTGGTTGTAGCCCTCTAGCAGCATAGTGTGATCTGCTACCAGCAGCTGGTGAAGTTGAACATGTCCAACTTTAGCAGCTACCAGCTATGAATGCGTTTTTACTTCAAACAAATAATTAGTTTTCAAGAAGAATAAGAGCTCTTCACCTTCCTGTAAGTTTACTCTAATGGCGCAGTCACACTAGGCTGGTTTAGCAGCTGTTGGTTGCTACTTGCTGGTTGTAGCCACCTAGCAGCATAGTGTGAACCGCTACCAGCAGCTGCTTTCTCCAGCACGCTAGTGATTTTAACAGTGGCTGGTGAAGTTGGACATGTCCAACTTTAGCAGCTACCAGCTGGTCATGTGACTCCCTTCCTGCTGCTACCAGTGTGTAACTCCACTGCTTGGGTTGGTTGTTGTTAGAGTTTGCTGTTGGCTATTAGCAGCAACAGCAAGCAGCAGCTGCTTTGGGTTCACACTTGTCCAGTCACTGCTGGTATTAGCAGTGCAAGTCATTCAATCACCGTCTTGCAAAAACACAAACTCTAACAACAACCAACCCAAGCAGTGGAGTTTCAACTACCACTAGTGCCACTACTAGCAACAAAAAGTTCACACTAGATGGCAGCAGCAGGAAGGGAGTCACATGACCAGCTGGTAGCTGCTAAAGTTGGACATGTCCAACTTCACCAGTCGCTGTTAAAATCACTAGCCCGCTGGTGAAAGCAGCTGCTAGTAGAAGTTCAGACTATGCTGCTAGAGCGCTACAACTAGCCAGCAGCAACCAGCGGCTGGGAAACCAGCCTAGTGTGACTGCGCCATTTAGGTTCACATATTAGCAGCGCAAGTCATCTAATCACCGTCGTTCAAAAACACAAACTCTAACAACAACCAACCCAAGCAGTGGAGTTACACACTGGTAGCAGCAGGAAGGGAGTCACATGACCAGCTGGTAGCTGCTAAAGTTGGACATGTTCAACTTCACAAGCTGCTGTTAAAATCACTAACCTGCTGGAGAAAGCAGCTGCTGGTAGCGGTTCACACTATGCTGCTAGCTGGCTACAACCAGCAAGTAGCAACCAGCAGCTGGTAAACCAGCTTAGTGTGAATGCGCCATTACAAAAATATTACCTACTAGTAATACGTCCTAATACTAGTCCTACGTCATGCAATTTGCATGAAAAAAAAAGGAACTATAACAAAGAGGTATATACTGGGTTATATGCAAGAACTACCATACAGAATATGAAGCAATGGCGTACGACACTATCATGTGTTTCTTTTTTTTTGATGCAGAAAATTTCCAAAAAACGGCAAAAAATGAAAGTCTTCTAGATGCCCTGAAAAGCGCTGAAATAAGCTCAGGAGGGCCCAACAGACTTCTGAGGCCCATAAAATTTTACCCATATATTCAAAAAAGTAAAAATTGTCAAAAAATGAAAATATTCCAAGAGTCCATGAATATTTTCAAAAAAATTGTTCTAACATTGTTTTTCTAATATCTTGTTCTAACATTGTTTTTCTAATATCTTGTTCTAACATTGTTTTTCTAATATCTTGTTCTAACATTGTTTTTCTAATATCATGTTCTAACATTAATTTTTGTCTAATAATAAAGTTCTATTCCAAAGCAAAAAGCTGTTTAAAATGTATTAAAAAAATAATTAACTCATAAATTGGACTATTTTTGGAGTTGTAGGGGAAGGGGGATGAGGGGAGTAGTGGCGCCGATGCAAAATTTTGCCCACCAAAAATTTTGTACCGTGAGTACGTCAATGGTTTTAGTATTTTCGCCTCTTGTGATCGTTTTACACGAATTTCAACAAGTTGTGAAGGTGGGTTAATTTTATTTTCTTATTCATGGACATACCTTTTATATTTTATAAATTGTTAGAAATATTTTTTTAAAATATTTTTTCGCAAACGATAATTGCCTTAACGATGTCTGCGCCCCTATAACGGTCAATAATTATATCGGCTCATATATCGTCCCATTGACGTCCGTGGCGCTTCTAAAGTTTCTTAAGATGTTGCTAAAAATCTAGCACACTCAAGTACTAAAAAACTACATATGCAACTACATACGTCATTCTTAATTTAGGCTTTTAGATAATTATCCGACAGTTACCCAATTGCACAGCATTAAAAATGACAGTCTAAAGTGAAGTAAGGTGGATTTCTATGGCAATTTGGTCCTTAATCTTCTCAACAAGGTTCAAAAAAATAAGCTAGAGATTCAAGAAAAAGCTATGGAGCTTTGTAACATGTTTAATATGCTAGTAGTGTTTTAAATTATGTGTACAAAATGTTAATAAATAAAATATCTAAATGTGAAAGCATAAGTTAGTTCAATATTACAGAAGTTTTAAAGTTGGATTAAGCACTTTGAGACAATCTTCAAATAAAGTGTAAAAGTGCAAATCTCTTTAAAATAAATTATAGTAAAAAGATAATAAACACGATAAATACCTTTCCAAGATCGACATAAGCGTGCCCGATGTCTTCACATTCTAAATTAGAATCGTCCTCCGGAGGTTCACTTACAATCGTGAATTTGATTCTGAAAACAACAACAAAAAAACCGTCCAACATGTTGAACTTCAGCAAATTCAACAATTCCACTTCTCTAGTGTAAGATAAATTTATTTTCAAACAAGCAAGTTATGCGTTCTACGCACGAGTCTAAATACGAAAATAAATCTCCTATTGCATTCAAGGTTTAGTCTTGTACAGTGTTATTCCATCTGTTTTTATAGGAGCTAGGTTTCCTACCATCTCGGCCCATTGAATTGATATCACATCGATACGGATACCATATAATATCCCCAGCTATGTCAAAGTGAAATCGTCTCAATATCACAAAGATATTATATCGGCATCACTATCCTGCCAATATATAAATATTGCTATTCTGCAAATAACATATCGACAACCTTTTGGAAATGTTAAAATTTCATTTTACGTTGCATCTATGGCGCCATGCAACACTAATACTGTCATACCTTGTAAAACAATAGTGTAATGTGTAATGATGTAATGAATATATATAATGATGTAATGAATGTTATAACCTTGTACCCTTCCCCTCTTTATGATGTAAATATAATTTGAATGGAATGTTGGTTCTAGAATGTTCTAGAACCTAGATTTGGGTATAAAAGGAGCTCATTCTTAATTGTTAGGCACTTGGACTGTGGCTGTTCTCTTGACTCCATATTTGTATATTGGTCTATTTTAAATGTAATAAAGTAGTTTTAAAGATACACAACAAATGGCGACGAGGATGAGATCTATTTTAATATAAGTTAGAAAATGTGTATAACTGGACTTTATATATAAATGCGCGTTTTTTTTTTTTTTCTTTTCTTTTATATAAGTAAAAAAAGTTTTTTTTTATTGCATTATACAATATGGCGGCATCATTTGGAGTTTTACCAGTGTTTAACAAAGGAGATGACTGGAACCTTTATAGACAGCAATTGAACTTTTATTTTGCAGCAAATGTTGGAATTATTAAGGATGATGCACACAAGAAAGCCATTTTTTTGGCCAGTTGTGGTCAATACCTTTTACAACTTGCACATACATTGGTCCAACCTTTAACTCTTGAAGAAACTGAATTAACTGATATTCTTGAAAGGATTGCTGGGTATATTCACCCAAAACCTTCTTTCATAGTGCGTCGTTGTACGTTTAATTCAACTATACGTTCAACAACAGACTCCATTTCTGCTTTTGCGAATAGTCTTCGATCATTAGCAGAACATTGTGAGTTTGGAAATATTTTGAATGACATGCTTCGAGATCGTTTTTTTTGTGGCATAAATGATGACCGCATTCAAAGAAGTTTTTTGACTGGAAAATTTTTAACTTTTGAGAAAGCATATGAAATTGCATTAGCTTTCGAAGCAACAGGCAAGAATATTGAAGAAATCAAAGCGGGCCAATTGAGACAGCAAACAACAGTGCATGAAGTAAAAAAAGAGCAACCACAGTTTAAAGTTGGAAAACCAGGCCATTATCGAAATAATGGAGAAACAAGTGATGCAGTAGAATGGGCATGTTTTCGATGTGGAAATCGACACAGGTCAGATATGTGTCATTTTATACAAGCAGAGTGCAACTTTTGTCATAAAAAAGGACATATTGCAAAGGTCTGCAGGGCTCGGTTGTCAAAAGAAAAGAAAGGAACAACCACCAATTTGGTTGAATATAAATTGTTTCACATTCGACAAGAGCACATTGAACCATTTAAAGCTATGTTAGTGATAAATGGTAAACCAGTTTCCTTTGAAATTGATTCTGGTGCAGGATTAACCATGATATGTGAAGACACATGGAAGAAGACCTGGCCATTTAAAGACCGTCCTACAGTGAAGCCCACAAGAGTTGTGCTTCGGTGTTATACAGGTGCCATTGTTCCTGTACTTGGTGAAAGTGAAGTATCAGTGTCAGTGAGTAATGAGTTAAAAAAACTTCCACTTGTGATTGTTAAAGGCAAGTCAACTGATTTATTGGGAAGAAATTGGATTAAGGAGATGCCGGAAGTGATGTCTATTAATACAATTAACACTCATGTGGGATGTTCTACAGATATATCCAACATTGAGAAAACTAATGAGCTTGCTTCATTGGTTAATGAATACAAAGATTTATTTACAGAACATCTTAATGGAAGTAACATCACGGTATCTTTGGACATACAGGAAGATGGAACTCCGAAATTCTGCAAGGCTCGTAGTGTACCTTTGGCATTGCAAACCAAAGTGGGTGACGAGATAGATAATTTGGTTCGTTTAAATATATGGGAGCCGGTACGCTATTCTAAGTGGGCAACACCTATTGTTCCTGTGTTGAAACCAAATGGAAGTGTAAGATTATGTGGTGATTATAGTGTGACAGTTAATAAAGCTGCCAAGAGAGATATTCATCCACTGCCTAGATTGGATGAACTGCGAAATAAATTAGCGGGCGGTAAGATTTTTGCACGTTTGGATATGAGTCATGCATATCAACAGCTCCATTTGGATGAACCATCTCAAGAATTGGCAACAGTCAACACTATCAAGGGTTTATACAGATGTAAGCGTTTACCTTTTGGTGTTTCTTCTGCTTCAGCTATCTTTCAAAGAGTACAGGATAGTCTATTCAAGTCCATGGAAGGAGTTGCTGTGTTCCAAGATGACATTCTTATTACCGGAAAAGAGACAGTTGAACTGAAAATGAGAGTGAAAGGTGTGTTTGATGTCCTGCAGGAGCACGGATTTCAACTTAAGTATGACAAATGTGTTTTTGGAGTTGACCGTCTTACTTTTGTTGGACATGATTTTACTCCAGAAGGCATTATTCCAAGTGAAGATAAGGTTAAGGCCATTAAGGAGGCCAAAACCCCTAGTAATGTCACAGAATTAAAAGCATTCATAGGCTTGATTAGTTATTATGGTATATATATTCCAAATCTATCAACCATGCTAAAGCCTTTGTATGATTTAACACAAAAAGATACTGAATGGAGATGGGGAACAAAAGAAAAACAGGCATTTCAGAAGGCTAAAGAATGGCTTCAATCGGATCGTGTTTTGGTTCCTTTTGATGATAGTCAGATGGTTTATTTGGTTGCTGATGCTTCGGAATATGGTATTGGAGCTGCTCTGGAGCATAAATCATCAAATGGGAAACGATTGCCAATTTGTTTTACATCTCGTCTTCTATCAAAGGCAGAGCGAAATTACTCTCAAATGGAGAAGGAAGCTTTAGCCATTATTTATGCAATTGATAAATTTCACTATTATCTATATGGTAGACATTTCCAAATTTTGACTGATCATAAGCCACTTATCAAGTTGTTTGGTGAACATCAGCCTATACCAGAACAAATATCACCAAGAGTTGTTCGATGGGCTCTGACACTCAAAGCATATGATTATCATATTGAGTTTATCAAAGGAAAAGAGAACTTTAGTGCTGATGCATTGAGTCGACTTCCAGCTGATAAGAATGAAGTCAAAGTTCCAGATATGTCCTATGTTTTCATGATTGAGGATAATATTAATTTTATTAAACTAAACCAGATTCGAGATTGGACTAGAAAGGACCCTGTTGTGAGTCAAATTCTGGAGTATACCTTATCTGGATGGCCTACAACTATACCACTTGAGTTGCAACCATATGCCCGTCGACAAGACCAGTTTTCAGTCATTAGAGAATGTCTCAGTTTGGGGGATCGAGTAGTAATGCCAAGTGTCGGAAGAAAACAGATGGTGGATCTTTTGCATGCGGGACATCCAGGAATAGTACGGATGAAGGGTATAGCTCGTAGTTATGTTTGGTGGCCAAATATTGATGAAGAAATAGAGGAAAGAGTAAAAAGTTGTGCTGAGTGTCAGCTTACAGCTCAAACATCACCAAAAGTGCCTCTACATCCACCAAGTTGGCCAAATATTCCTTGGATGCACTTACATATGGATTTAGCAGGACCATTTATGGGAGAAATGTTTCTCATTGTGGTAGATGCTCACTCAAAATGGATGGAGGTTAGTTCCCTTCGACAAACGACCTCATCATACATAATCCATGAATTGAGACGAATGTTTGCAACATTTGGATTATGTGAGGAGATAACCACAGATAATGGGAGGCAGTTTGTAAGTGATGAATTTAATGCATTTTGTATAGCAAATGGCATCAAACATAGAACTACAATGCCATATCATCCAGCATCAAATGGTTTGGCCGAAATAGCAGTTAAGACATTTAAGAATGGGTACAAAAAATGTGCAGGCTCAGACTCTGGTTATATTGCTCTTCAAAGATTCCTGTTTCATTATAGAAATACGCCACATTCGAGTACTGGTGAAACACCAGCGCAATTAATATTTAATAGAAGGCCACGTACGCATCTGGATTTTATTAAGCCATCTGAAATTAATGCATCACAAAACCAAGCTAAACACCTACATGATTATACAGCTCGGTTTCGTTCTGTTGATATGGGTGATAGTGTTCAAGTTAAAATGTTTGATAAACCTAATATGACATATTGGGCACCAGCCACAATTTCTAATTCAACAGGACCTGTCACCTGTGAAGCTGTTTTGGAAGATGGAAAAACAGTGCGGCGACATCTAGACCATATTAAAGGTGTGCAGAAATCAATTGATAATGTAAATCCAGATGGGATAGAAGCAGGATTGGAGGTGCAAAATTTCAATGATGTTGATGAGCAAATGGATTCAGATGTACAAGTGTCCGAATCAGTACCAGTGCGACAATCATCACGCATATCTAAACCACCAAGTCGATATGGTTCTGATTAATGGTAGTGTTTCATTTTAAGTGGGGGGGATGTAATGTGTAATGATGTAATGAATATATATAATGATGTAATGAATGTTATAACCTTGTACCCTTCCCCTCTTTATGATGTAAATATAATTTGAATGGAATGTTGGTTCTAGAATGTTCTAGAACCTAGATTTGGGTATAAAAGGAGCTCATTCTTAATTGTTAGGCACTTGGACTGTGGCTGTTCTCTTGACTCCATATTTGTATATTGGTCTATTTTAAATGTAATAAAGTAGTTTTAAAGATACACAACAAATAGGAATGCATTTCTGAAAATCGTATTGTTAATCAAGTCAATGTCAATATAAAGGTTCTTCAGTACAAATTTAGCTATGCAGTTTGGTCAACTACGTTATAGCAAGGTATCGTCCTTGGAAGTAATGTTAAGCAAGGTATGAGTGTAAAAACTTTACTAGAAATAGTTATAGCCAAAAACAATTCCATCATTAATTCAAAAAGTTTAAGTGTTACAACTTACAAGAAATGTCACTGACTCACATGGCTTATGTTTGATATAGTTGCATGTGCTTACCTTTTCTTTTCCTTCAACGACGAAGAAATAATGGCTGAAAACAATTGACAACGCTTTTCGTTTTCAGCTTTGTCAAAATGGAACACTAAAAAGTAACAAAAAAACTGCTTTGAAACCAACTGCTTTTAATTTATAAAACTGTTCAAACTGTTCAAACCTTTCCTGAAGTTATAGACTATCTTTTGATTTGCAATTGGTTTTGGCAAAGCGAAAGGTGTTTCTAATTCTTCCTGTGGAAAATCTAAAAATCGATATTCAACAAATAACATCTGAATGGCGTCGTTGTGAAGAAATGCAGCGTTTGTTGTAAATGAAAGATGAGAAATTAAAATCACAACTGTGTTGTCAGGCTGAAACAGATAAAGCAAAAATAATTTCAGACGTAATATATACATGTAAATTAATAAAGGCCGATCCACGTCAAGGTGACAGAAGAAAAACAAAGCAGAAACTCAAGTGTTTCAAGACAAATTGGCAGCAATTCTAAAACAATTCTGCAACTTTTGTGTTTGTTTTGTCTGCAATTTCACAAACAATTCCATGTCCCGCTGCAAGCCGATATACATTATACACCAAAATGTTTGTGTTTTGTCTCGGTACTATGTAACATTTTGTCAACTCTGTCTGTGCACTGTGGACAGTTAAGAACAGAACAGTTGCATAGTTTACGAAAAACACCTAGGTAAACGAAAACAAAAGCCAATTCGTTTGTGTTGTGCCACAAATTTGTTGTGGATGTGTCTTCAGTACTGATGACAGTTGTTTCAGGTTTGTTTCATTTTCAAAATTTGCTTTTTCTGGCGTTTTTGTCTCGAACTCATGTTGCACTTTTGTCAACTTCGTTCGGATCGGCCTTAATAACAAACTTACGTGTGCATTATCTGGTTTAACAGTTTCAGGAGGAACAACAATAATGTCACTGTCACTTTCAGTATTTGAACTGTAGTTACTGGACGTTCTTTGACCTACTTCAGGATTTTCTAAATTTTGGTAATTATAAAAAAGTAGGCATACTTAGACATTAATCAACATTGTGATTCATTTAAGATGTAAACGAAATAAATGTTGAATGGACATATTTGCAAAGATCAACATTCGCAGCTCTTTAGAGTCACCTTTTAAAACGATTTTATATTTCAATCAAGAGCCTTTGCATACAAGCCACTTTTTAGTGGTCGAATTAGACCGCACACTGAAGTCGAAAATAACAAATAGTGGTTGGGCTGTCGTTTATAATGTACTGAACTATGGAAATCGTTCGGACCTCTTTAAATGAGTGTCACACCGACTACATTTTGCGGCCGAACTAGACTACTAATTAGAATTAATTATTATTATAAAAATACTGACAATAACTCTAATTCACATCTGGAAAATATTTGGCAATAAATAAAAATTCAGCAGATTTCACTTTGAGATTTTCCATAATGTGCTCAAATTATTACGGAGAAAAAGTCGTGTGATTTACACTGAATAATGAAACAAGCTTGCTGACAATAATATTAGTAATTCTCTGATCACATATCCTTAATAACCAACAATATGCGTGTGTAAATAAAACGCAACTTACTCGATGTTGCAGATATTCCATTTTTAGTTGGCAACTTCGCAGGAGAATTTGACTATAAAAAATTGATAAATTCACAAAAAAAAGCATTACTTTATAACAATGTTAATACGGGTACAGTCCAATGAACGAAATCCAAACTGACCATTGCAATCCCAGATGGTTTGCTAACAACATATGTATCGTCATCAGAACTGGAATCTAAAAAAAAGCAATGTTAATGTTCAAGATAGATTAACTTTACATCATTAATAAAGGGAAGGAATTTTCATTATAAATACAGCTTGTTTAAATACAGTGTGAATCAAAATATTTACAAAAATTAGGTTTGCATGCTTTGGTTCTCAAAACTGAAAAAAAAAACACGATGTAGGAAACGTTCCATTTTCAAACTGTGCGTCATAGCTCCCAGGGGCGTCACGGTGTTGCGCTAGGGGTGCCGCGTTGGTTTGGCAAAAGAAATTTGGCTCGCTATGATGTCGAGCTGCGCGCTAGTGACGTTTAGTGGCGGGCGAGCTAGTAACTGTTAAAGATAAACTCTGGTAGATGGCAATGGAGTCGTACTACGTGTCCTATTTACATAATTAAAATCAGTTTCAAGCTTAGTTTTGTTTTGTCGTTTTAAGTTTTTCTCGTAGCAATTTCTTTTTACGAAGGAGTCACGGGGATTTATGTTCAGGTCAAGAGAGACGTGTACCAAAAAAGTTTGAAAAATGCTCGTCTAACCAATGAATGTACTAAGTACTACTGAGAAATTTTACGTTTTGCTTATTCTTTTTACCAAAATATGGTTACCTGATGAAAAGGATGAAATGGGTTGTTGTGACTTTTGTTGTGGACCAGTTTGTGGCGTCCGTAGTGTCGTATCCACCAATCTACTATTATCCATTGACTTTAAAGTATCCTAGAAGACAGAAATACTTTTTTATAAATAATTTGAAAAAAATATGTTTAATGAGATGCATGTAACTTATCACAAGCAATAAGTTCTTTTCTTCAAATAGATATCATAACAACCAAGATTTGCAACCAAAACAGTTGAACTATTTCAATTTTTTTGAAGAATGACTAGCTGCTAAATTATTTAATTGTGTCAATTCAAGCTAATCCTCTTGGTGGCATTATAGTTTAATTTTGCACAAATTTGGGTTTTTTAAGGAAACTCGGCATATTTCTATCGTTAAGCCACGTTTTCACTATCTTCATGAAGACCACATGATAGTCACTATCGCACTGTTGTGATAGCACTATCACACTATTTCGTTTGACTAGATAGTTGATAGTACCGTCAAGCAATAGTAATAGTTGTTGAGTGACCGCTTGTAGGCGATATATCCACTTTGTAGGGGAATTTGGCTTCTGGAGGGAGAGGCAACACTGTTATTGACTCAATGATATCTGTGAAGTAGACGTCACAATGTCATGTGACAGACCTATCACGTTACTTCAAGACATGTAGACAGTTGCTATCGTGAGAGGAAAGTGGCTTAAAGCATCGAAAACAATTTTGTGCTTACTCAGTTAGGACTTGAACACACTCATCATAACTGATCAACACTAAATTTAAAAAAAAAAAAAACTTACGTCTACAACAGTACTCATGCGAGGTGCAATAGGAGGCTTTTTATAAAATCCCTGCTTCGTCTCATCAGAACCAGAAATTACTTTAACCGTGCGTGGTTTTGGTGTTGGAAAAGATGATTTTTCACCATCATAATCAGAATTCATAGTGACGTCTGTCACATCGTTGGGGTGTTCGCTGTCGTCAACGTGTACTGATTGCATTGTACTGGATAAAGCAAGTTCTTCAGGAGAAATATATTTGTATTGCCAGTATAGACAAACATCTATAGTACCATTTGGTTGGCCATTCTTCTAAAAAAAAGTACAACTCTTATTAAAATTGCATGTTTTTAAAGTTGTCAACCAAATAAATTTATACTAGCCTGTTTTATTTCAAATGTTCCCTTTATGGTTTTGTTATTCGTAAGTGCTAACAATGGAATGCGAGCCAATCCGAGGTAGGATGTCAAGTCAGGATCATAGTCATCAAATACAAATATTTCCAGCGACTGTTGTCATAATTTAAAATGTAAATAGTACGGCTATGTACAAGAAATAGTTTTAAAACACGCATTAAAATTTTAACGAACTTCCGTCTGCAAATATCGATCCAGGTCCAAATCAACTGAAACACGCAAAATGGAGTGATCTTGAAATTCAGGATTATTGCTTGATGTGATAATTGTGGTGTCGTGATCAGGTTCCTTGTAGAACTTATAAACACAATACGATGATGGTTGCATTCCTTTATCGTATTAAAATGTAAATAAAACAAGATGTTTAATGAAAGCAACAATATATAAGCAATAATAAAAAAAAAACGTAAACATGCCTTCAATTTTAGCTTTGAGTCCCTGACATCGTAAGAGTTTCACATGTAGTTCATTAACACCAGGACTGGCATTTGAAGTGTCCTCAGGTGTATTACTGTCCAAATGAGATAATGACTTCTTTGCTAACATGGAAGTTGTTCCTATTCTTCCAATGGTTTTATTTCTTTCCTAATTAATAGCATACACATGTGACATGACAAGAATATTAACAATTTTCACCCTGCGATATACAATTTATACTAGTAAGTTATGACATAATCTAAACAAATACAACAGGCCAATGGTACTAAGAAGAACTGCACACCCACCTCCATATAATGTTTACTTTGTGAGGTTCCATATGCAACATCCTTCAACTTCCGCTCCAAAAGTTGAATACGAACTGACCGTTGCTCCAGAATTTGATTTTGCTCAACAAGTCTATCTTCACATTCTTGTTGTGTCTGTGCCAGTTTCTGAGACAACGTTTCAATTTCTTGATGATAATCCCTATTGATTCGATGCTGAACAACGAGCATGTCCCGCACTTTTTCCAATTCGCTAATTGTCTCAGCGTGATCTGCTTGAACCTAAATAAAAAGAACATCATAAAATGTCCAGCTTTTCATATATGTAAATGAATGAAAACAAGACTTTTATCAAGCTTTTCTTTAACAATTCTTTGCTGTCATCTTCTTGTGATTGCAGGCAAAGTTCTACTTGTAATGCACTTTCACGACGTCGCTGAACATTAGCCAAAGCTTCTTGAAATTCAGTTGGATTTGCTTCATCCTAGAATAATAGCACAGACGCTTATTTTATACAAGTAAAAAACAAGAGTTGTTTTGAAGCATCAAGAGCTTTTCGCTATGGTTACATCTGCGAGAAACTAATTTAACGTCCTACCCTTTTTTTTCCGTAGCTTTTATACACGTTCGTAAAAAATATATCACACAATTTGTCGAAATAAACAACTTGTGTAAAAATAGCCACAAACTCAAGTACCACCAAACGTTTGTTGTTGTAATGTTTAAATAATATACTTTTGTAAAAAACTGAAGTTTCTCATGTAATTCATTGCGCCGCTCTTCTAGGGTTTGCAAAGAGATTCTCAGGTGTTTAATTTCTTCGTGCAGCTTTTGATTCAGAACTATTAACATAAAAAAGTATTAGATTTATGATCATAATAATTGTAAAAGAAAAAATAGCAAATACTCCGTTCATTATTCAGTTCTTCTCGCAGGGCATCACTTCGATCCACAGCAAATTTCATGGCAGTTTCAAACTGAGGTAGATTCGGTCTAGCTTGTGTATCATGGGTCGTTGGTTTTAATTTTTCATAATCCAGAGCACTTCAAGAAACAAAAGAAAAATTATTACGTTTGATATTACATTTTACAAATGGCCGGATAAATTAAGAAAAATATGGACACAATACGTGTCAATAGTTCAGTTAGTTAAAGGAAATTAATATTTTATTTTACTACAGGGTTAGTTTAGACAAAAGTTTGCTGTATTTGTTCAACATATCAATTTTGGCGAATCTTCACGACCGGCTGCCAACATGACGTCGACCCTCTCTTTTGCACCCGGGCTGGGGGTCGGCAATGGTGGGGTTCGATTTTGGTCTAATTTTCACTAATTTTCAGACTTGGGGTTACTTTGACCCACCTCCTATTTTATTACATTAACTAATACAGTAGAATCTCGATTATCCAGTTCTTGTTAATCCGGACCAGGTCTGGCCCCATTTAGTCCAAATAATCGATATTCTACTGTTGCGAGAGATTCAGTTAAAATGATGCACAAAACTAAAACACAGATAAACATTGTGAAATTTAAACCGGAACATTGTTAAATATATTATAAAGTTTGAAAAACTGCACTTTACCAAGTTGTTTGAAATGAAATTTGAATGAGTTTGACACTTGAATGGGGATGCTATCTATGCTCTCTAATAGCTACAACCAACTTGGTTCTGAGCCGTAAAGGTCACAACAACAAAAATCCAAAACAAATAAAAGGGAGTGCGAGACAAAACTAAAAGTAAAAAATTACGGCCAAGTAATTGAATAGCAAAAATGAAAAGAAAAATATTACAAGGTAGTTTCATAAATTGTGCTCTGCACGTAGAAGAATATTAAATTGTAGAGATCAAGATATAGGTTATTGAGAGGATCAAATTTGTTCCTCGGCCAGCCGTTCATGAACTTTTAATGTTTTGATTCATTCACCTATGAATAGGATGAATGGATTCCGATTCCTCTGAGTTGACTAAGTGATACAGTCCTGATTGTCAATGGGTGAATTTAGAAAGAGAAGACCGGGCTTAGAATCAGCAAGTTAATTAAAATTCAATCAATAAAATAAATAAAGGCCTAAAGATTAACATGCAAAATGAAAGGGTAAGTATAATGAAATAATGCAAGTGAAGTAAACTGAAGTAAATAAAGACAGTTCGGAACAATGATATGAAATGAGCATTCTTGAGCTATCTTGTTATTGATATTGATGAGTTAAATTAGAAATTATTCAACGCAAGCATTTGTTTGTACGTAAACTATAATTACCTTTCTGTTAGCTTGTTATTTGAATCCTTCAGAATCTTATTCTCTTTTTCCAAATCAGAGATTTTTTCCTTACACTAGAAAAATACAATCATTCATGTTCTTGTTAAATAACGAAAATAAATCCCCGTATGCTCATATTATAAAGAAATCTAATTTACTCCTATCGGCATAATTAAACTATTACACATAATTAGGAATGGGCCATTCGGATCCTCGAATCCCGCGAATCTTGAAAAATATTCAAGATTCGAAAAGTCGAATCTTCGCGCTCTTTTCGTCTTTTCAAATCCTAACCTAAAAAAAATGTTAAAAACTTTGGTAAAATTAGTTTTAACTCCATTGAAGTCCAATAGCAGGGTTCACTAACAAAAAAATGGCGAATGTTGCAATTTTGGTTGTATCCGGATCACCAATATCATAACCTTGTGGCGACCCTGAGTGCCACAATTGTTTTTTTATTATTAATAATTTAATATTTAACATTATTTCATTTATTTGTATCTTCTTAATGAATGATATAGGATTCTTATATGAAGAATTCGAGAGATTCGAGAACCTTTTAGGATTCGGATTCGAGAAAATTTAATATTCGTCCCACCTCTACACATAATTAAAAAAACTCAAAGAATTAGTGTGTGGTTTAACATGTCACCCATAGTTTTATGAAAATGAGTGCATCAATAAACCTTCACTTCTAATCAACTTGGTTATTTTTTAACGTTGAAATTCAATGGTAAAATTAACTTTCAAACACATTATATGTTAGAACAATAAATAATAAAAAACATCAAATAAACAAACCTCAGCAATCATTATATTTAAAGTTGCAAGGGAACCAACTTCACTCTGTAGTGAGGAGTTTCTTTCTTGTTCATCTTTTAATTGATAATTCAAAGTATCGAAATTTGCAATGATATGTTCGTAATCCTGCCGACTAGATCTAAGATTCTATTTTTTTTTTTTAAATAATAAAATTACTTATTGCATGAAACAAGTACAACAAAACTATTTTTATTCACACATCTTCTAATTTAGCACATTCAGCTTCCAATGCAAGTAGTTGACTAGATTTCTGCTTTAAATCTCGTTGTAGACGAATAACAGAAACATTTTCGTGTAATATTTTCCTAAAAAATAATTTAAAACCAAACACAAACATTACATAATTATGCAACTTAAACTGAGATCATAAAAGATGAAGCATAATACCGTTGATCGTTTGTAAGCTGAGATTTTATTGAAAACATTTCTTCTTCGTGTTCAGCCTGTCTTGTCTGAAACTTTTATTGCAAGAATATCAATTATAAAAGGAACCAAAAGCGATGAACAGTATAAATCCAAACATTTTTAAGAATTGTTTATAATAACGTTATCGCAACCTAAAAATACAACACGTGCCAAAACGTTTAGCACTAATAGGAGACCTTATTATCTGCTACTAATGTAAAAAATGTAATCTAATTCTAATTTTTTAATATTGTTTTTCACTAGTTTATCATTATTATTTGGTTTTACACTTGTATTGATTTATATTTTAGCAATATTTTATTTTTATAATTATTCTGTAGAAACAAGCTAACACAATGGACATGAACCATTTAAATGTATAAATTCATTAAATAAATTTATACTGTTTTAACTTTTGAAATGTACTGAAACATTGTGAGCATGATATGTGGTCGTCATTGGCCCAAACAAATCTCAATCAAGATACAATTGCACCTCCGACCACTTCATAAGGAGCAACACAGATTACGTAACCGGCGTTCTTTTGTTGGATCTATATCTAAAGTAGTAAGCAAAGGCAAACAAAAGCTGCTGTTTGTACCACAGAGTTTAAACTGCTGCACAGAAAATGTAAAACACTTCTGTTATTTTATTCTTGTAAGACCTGTATTTAAATCCTGTGCGCAAATCTTGAATATGTTTCGATTATATTTACAGCATGAGAAACAAAACGGGCTTCGAGGTTTGTTAATGGCAAACAAACGTTTTCCGACAGCCTTAAACCTCATGTTAGATGACCTATAGCGAGAATTATTGGCAAACCGCAAATCTGAACAAAGGCGCACCCTTCTTCAATGCTTGCTAGCTGCAGAAAACATTGCATTGTTAGATGACAATCTTACTAAAAATCCCACGTAAAAATAGACAACACCATCCAAAGCCAATTATGAATTAAAAGCCAGGACAGATACTAGTTAACTA
Source organism: Brachycybe producta (assembly GCA_036925085.1). Classification (NCBI taxonomy): domain Eukaryota; kingdom Metazoa; phylum Arthropoda; class Diplopoda; order Playtdesmida; family Andrognathidae; genus Brachycybe; species Brachycybe producta. Next base: position 3,842,413 of record JAUPFP010000005.1, on the reverse strand, counting down.
GTTAATACCTGGCTTCCTATAATCATAAATGAATATCATTCTTATTTGTAAAAATACATATCGATGTTCAACAAACCTGATCTTTCAAGGTTAAAATTTCCTGTTCATAAGCCACCAGCTGATCTCTTAAGTGTGTAATAGTTGCATCGCTGTAACAAAAAAAAAATATATAATTGATGAAAAATCATGCTCAGCAAATATCGAAAAGAAAAACAAAACATACTTGATGACATCTAACTTTTCCACAACATCTGGGCTTGCTGCATAACTGGGGTATGGATAATGACTAGAGCTGTATAAAATTTAAAACAATCCACGTTATGAATAAGAAAAAAAGATAAATTTTATAAATAAAACTATACAGTACAATTATTATGGGCCGCATTATGTGTCACAGTTTATGACATCATATACAAAGCTAGTGCACACAAAAAGTGACATACCGTCCATTCCCTTGTAGAGTACTTCCAGGTTTAACAGCATATCTTGGAAGACCCTAATATAAATTGAAAACAAGTTTTAGCATACAACCTCACAACGGGGCATCCATTCAAACAAAAACGCACTGAGTCAGTTCGTGAAGAAACCCGACGATAGATGGCTGGCACCGGTCGTTTCAGTTGAGTTGCTAACTGTTGGCGTACAACAATCAACTGAAATTAAACACTTGTTATAAACAAAAATGTTAACTGCACACATAATTTTACTCCAGATTAAAACTTACCTTCTCCTGAAGTAGTTTATTTTGTTTTTCTAACTCACGAAGTCTGTCCTGTTGTTCCTCAACTAGTTGTTCCATTTCGATATCACGCTTCTTAACTAAATAATATTAATGAGTTTAAAGAAAAAGTTGTTAAAAGACTCATTTAATAACGGCTAAATTTCGATAAGAATGTAACTGTGAGGCAGTTCTTCTATTCTGTCACGTAACTTCTAAGCTGATAATAATTTTAAATTAAATATGATATTTAGTAAAAATGTAAAAAAAATAATGTGTAAATTGTGAAACTTGCAATCTTGATAGGATAAAAAGAATGTTACGAGTAAGTTAACATCGTTTTTTCTTCCAGGTGGCAGCAAAAGTTCTTGAGAAAACACCCCTACCGTATTTGACCCCGTGTCCCAATATTATCCCATTTTCTCCAGTATGGTTATATACTAAACAATATTTATGATAGCATTATACCAATTTGAACATGTTTGTGTGAGCTTTTGGCATCGGCCATTTTATTTTACCAACCTTACGATGACATCTTCTGTACCTCGATTCTTCTCTGAACCGTACGGTGCCCGCACGGAGAAGATTCGAGCTGCAGAGAGAGTTGGATGGAGATGGATTGTGGTCACTCCTCTGCATGGGGGTGAAATCTATGCAGCAGAGTGGCGGCCATCCCTCTCTCTTCCGGTCGATGCTGATATACATCTTTTCCTTTCGGTACACCGACAAGAGAAGATGTTGTATCTGCTAAGGAATCGTATACCTCCTGCCTTATGGAGTCTCCGGCCTCTGAAGAGAAGTTGGTTACAGATACATAAAGACCACGCTGTTTCTTATTATAACTCTTTATTCATCACTTGTAAGAAACACAGAATACAAGGATGAACTTATGAATACTAACGGTGCGTCCTCAGGCCCATGATTCGGATTAAGATCACGTAATACAGGCAAAGGACAAGAACTAACTACAAAGAGGAGCACGTTCCTTTTATACCTTGGACCTGTGTACACCTGCGAGGTGTAACCAGGTCCAAGTGACCATGGTCCTATGTGTGTCAATTCGCCGCTTGGGTATGAGTCAGAAGGAGGGAGAGGGATGAGCAAGAGTTGTTTATCCCCCGGGCTATGGTTTTGGCGGGATCACGATTTACAGGGTGTTACATTTGGTTGGTACACTTCTTTTTGTGTTAGTAGTTTGTAATTGGTAAAAGCAACGCAACTAAAGATTGATAACAAAGTCAGTCTGGTCTGAATCCACTGAAGCCAGGAGACAAAGGGTTCAAAAGGTTGGTGGCCACACGTGGATTTTACCCTAGTTAAAACCATTCCTGGCAAAAAAAACTAGCCTTTTCCAGCTTCTTATTCTTAATTTACACAACAAAACAATCTGTAACACAGCTTATGAAAAACCAAACTTTTATTAAACAGAAACTATCAATCATTTTTGACAAATCCGCCTTTTTCTCGCCATCAACAAACTTGCCTGTTGTGAGTTTGCCTACTAGACTCTAGATTTCTAGAGTTAAACAACGAGTTTAAACTTTAGAGTCTAGAATTCAAACTCGGTAATTCGTATTCGTAGTGTAGGCCTACATGTGATTGTCATAATCATTTTTAAATTTTCAGACTTTTCATAGGCCGTCACAAGTTTTAATATTTTTTTTTTGGCAATACCTCCCTGTTTTTCACACACTTCTAATAAAAAGTAACCATAGAAACAAAAATGAAAGAAAACGGCAGAAACGTTTCACATCTGGGAACGAACATCGCATTTACATAACCAAAAAGACAGGAAATTTTCCTAAAAACCTCTAGCATAACACACCTGTTCCTCGTTTGTAGTTGCTATGAGAACCTTGAATTTGCACAGCTTAGCCTACTCATTGAAAAGGTGCCACGTATATTAATTTTACATACAATTTGATCATTCAAAACTGTTTTAAACTACATGTACGTAGCTTACAAAACCACAAGCGGACTTGTGATTAAGAGTGATATTTGTCGGTGATAATTTAACAAGTAAGATCATGAAATGGACCTTCTTCGAATACTTTTTTAACTGCTGCTGGTTCTTTGCCACGTTGGTTGGACTGACATCATCGTTAGAATCATCACTGGTAAGCCTTATACAGTTTTAGTAAAAATCTAATAAGTAGTAGTTAACTACCTATCTACGACAAAAAAAAGTTTACTGTTGCAAAAGCTTTTCACAAAAAAAAATTCATTAAATTTTCGATTGAAGTTTTTGGTGTAAATAAAAATGTTCATTTGATTTCTTATGCGAAAAATACAATCAAACATACTTTTTTATATCCTAAAGCCAAACTAACTTGGTGTAAACTACAATTACAACATATGCCTTTTTTTGCTTTTGCATAAACCTCGTTCGATACTCAATTTCACAGAAAAAGGAGACACTAGAGAGTTGTATGCCCCAGTATTTCAAGAAAGTGTCGATTTAAGTTGTGTGATTGTTTTTCCGGAGCAGGAATGTAGTGCTACAAACGGTACAGTGTCCGGAAAATTTGCAGTGCCGCCGCGTGGACAGACACGTACTGCTAATCCAGTACATTTGCCAGGACGGCGGACTGCAAAAATTCTTGTTGTGGAAAAAGAGGCCTTATGTAATGCTTGACCCCAAATTATTCTACCACACTTTAAGGATAGTTAAATAAAGTTTTTTTGAGTGATAAATTAACCTTTGTTGTAATAAAACTTTTTAAAATGAAAAAATACAAATTTTTACCATGTGAATGACGTGATTAAGCGAGAAACCATAAACAGAGGAAAAAATTGGATCAGCATTAAATTCAAAACGTAAAACCCAATGTCGCCTTTGTCCCTCGTCTCTTACTGCCCCACTCGCCCTACAACCGTTTATATGTTATATAGTTGCGTCACGTGAGCACCGTCGCGCCAAAAAGCGACAAACCAAGAAATTAAGCAAGATCTTTTCATCTAGAAAATTGAATACGCGCCAAACTTATACTTTAGGGGCGTAGCTGGGGTTCCGCAGCCCCCGCGTCTGAGGTGGGGGGGGAACAAGTGCCAAATTGAACTAACATGAAACTGAATAAACGACAAAAGTGTGCGCCAGTCGCCTCTTAAAAATATGTGCAATTACCAAACTACTGTCATCCTTAAGTGTGACACAAACTAATATTACACTTTGAAATTTACACAATATTTTACTTTAAAATTTAAAAACTATATTAAAATAAGAACTACAGACGCCCCAGTGGCCAAATGGTTATAATCACCGCTTGTGGTACTGGGGGTTTTTAGGTTTGAATCCCGGTTAGAGCATGGTTGTTGTGTTTGTCTTTCACAATTTCTCCGACATTACGGAGTTGACGTCAGGCAGGGCAGCCGGTTATAAAACACATCTCGCCCAATTCCGTGCGGCTTGGCCCCTCACCACCTACATAGCTCATCATTTATCATCGTCACTGACCGACCCAGCACTGTGTGTGACGTGGTCCAGAAAAAGAAGGAGGAGGAAAGGTGTGGAAATAGCCTTTTGCCTTTTATCAAAATTACCTAAATTCCACTATGAATGTTAATAAAAATACGAAAAAGTATGGGAATGAGCATTTACAATACAACTATCCATTGAGTAAATGAATATTATAAATTGCACTAATAAAACTAATACAACAATTATTTTTTTAAAGGTCATACAGAATGGAACCTCGAAAAATCTCAACTTCTTGGAACTGTATTTATTGGAAAATTCTGTACCTTTCATGCAGTGTGCTGTCAGAACAGGTAAAATTGTCAACTTTGATAAACTCATCTAAGTAATCAAATTCATTATGAGGATGCAGGAAATAAATCAGATATTTAGCAACCATGCATTCATGAAATACTTTGTTGCATCGTATATTTAACTAGTGAGGTAACCCCGTCATAAATGACAGGAGCACAATTCTAGTTTAATTTTGCTACTAAAACTATTTAACTATAAGCACCTTAATATTGTTTGGGTTCTTGGATCGGGAGAGCGCAACATAAAGTTGACCATCAGAGAAAAACCCGGTTCATTTAAATTTAAATAAATTCCGACGTGCTTAAACGTTTTGTGTCCTTGTTTGTACAGCGTTATACACAGACAGATAAAGCTTAATATATATATAAAACTAGTGGGGTAACCCGTCGTAAATGACGAGAGCAAACTTCACAGGCAATTGTGCGCATGCGCGTCGTTTGTTCCTTTTTTACTCCTTTCATTTCAATTTCAGCCACCCCCTCCCCCTTTTTTCCTCCCTCCACGTTTCTCTCTCCCCCTCTACACTTTCCAACCTTTTCCCCTCTCCAATTTAATATCATGGGGTTCTTGGATGGGGAGAGTGCAACATATAGTTGACCTCGAGAAAAAAAAAAGCCATTCATTTATTCAAATTTATATAAATTCCGACATGCTTCAATGGTTGTACAGCGTTACTTCAGAGACAGATATATAGATAGATACACAGACCTAGGATATTATATATATATATATATATATATATATATATATATATATATATATATATATTATATATATAATTAAAAAAGGCACACACGAAAAATCGCCTAAGTGATTATAAAAGTAAAATAAAAACTTCCCCAATCTGTCGTATCTCTAATATTTACCTCTCGTTTAATTACAACATATTGCTTCTTTATTGCGATATCTTGTAGTTATACGGGTAGTTATAATTGGCGTTTTGCTTGCAAATAGGTGAATAACTTTAATTGTTAGCAAATTTGTATCCACGAAAATTAACATTTAAGAACCGTCACGTTTTCTTTATTCAAAAAAAGCAAAACTGAAAATGATTTTAAATAATTATGAAAAAACCTTCCTAAATGATAAATGTTTGGTGAATAAGACCAATCACAAGTCGAATTCTGATTTGGTTACAACGCCATTAAACAGCTAGAAGTCATTTTTAATTAAAAGTATTATTCAAGCCGTTAAATCAAAATTGTCCATTTGAATATTATTAAAAAAAATTCATGATTTTGTTTTGCAAATCTGCAGTTAAGAGCCAAACACTGTGAGGAAATTTCGCGAATTATTACAAATAATTACCATCATTAAACCATTCGCTGTTGGACGTTGCAATTAACTGAACATAAAAACTTTGCACTTGTAATGTTTATTGATTTCAGGAAATAAACAACTCCAAGGAAACGAAGACGAAGACGCAGACGACAGACTCGAACAGTTTGATAATGATGACGACGACTCAAAAACAACTACCAGTTCAACGAAACTAGCTTCGGCTAAACTGTTATCCCAAGTAATGTCTTCGATAGATAAGAATTACGATGGCAGTGACAACGAAGATGTCGACGACAACAACGAAATGACAAAACTAATGAACATGGTTAAAAAACTTGACCTGTCTTCGTTACCATTAGCAAGGCAAGTTCTTGCCGAGTACAAACGTCAACTGAACGGTGTAACTAAATTCGCAGTCGGTGCAGGTTTGTTTCAAATGTTTCTTGGTTGCAGTTGTAATTAACACTCAAAATTAAAATAAAACAGGCATACATGCAGACAATATTCATAGAACAGGAAATCAACCAAACTGACAAAATTTTCTAACAATAAAATCGATTAGCATAAGGATGATTAGCATCACGGCCCCATAATATAAAAACCACACATGTCCGGGAGACGTCCACGTTCCGACCCTGCCTCAGCTTGGTTAATTAAGAGGGTTCCGTTTGTTAATAATTAATGACACGCCTCCCCCTTTCTTTAATCAGAGAGTGGACCGTCACCGGGAAAAAGAACATGACAATATCCACCTGGGCCCGGTGGCAGGGCAATGGCACTGTCCTGTCACGGCACACTGTTGTGTGAACAGATGCACTGAAAGTAATGGTGAAATACCTCCAAAGGGTGACAGCCAAACTTCGGGATCTAACATGGCCCGGACATGTGTGTCAGTATTATTAAAGGTCCTTGCACGTGCATGACCGGGGCGAGACAGTACCGGAAAGATGGCCGCGCTCTGGCCCTTTCTTGACCCGGTACATCTAGAAACCACACTTCTCCTGAGACGTTCACGTTCCGACCCTGCCTCCACTTTGTCGTCTAAAACACAGTTCATCGATCCGTGCCTAATTACGGGGGTTCCATTTGTTAAAAACTAATGAAACTCCTCCCCTTTCTCTACTCTGTGATCCAAGAGCGGACTGTCACCGGGAAACCGAACATGACAATATCCCATCCGATCCCGGTGGCGCAGCCAGCTGTTGTGTGATCGGTGCAACTTCTCCACCAAGTGACGACTCGGTGACAGCCGACCTCCGGCCCTGACGCGGCTCGGACATGTGTGCAAGGACCTTGAAAAGGGTTTTGCAAACCCCACCACAAAGCGAATTTAGAAAACTAGTCTTTAAACATTTTTTTGTGTGTTAGAAATAGAATTATAGGTAGATTTTTATTGTTGAGACCGAAAAATGTCATCGAATTAACTATGATTTTTGAGTTATCCGTTTTGTCTTAAATGAATTAAATTTGATAGAGAAACCCTATGATAAAAAAAATCGGACCGAAAATGAATATATTTTGTGTTAAAAATCCAATTTTTCTGTCTTTTCCGTTTTTGTGTTAAATGATTTCCACTGTAACTTATTTTTTTAATCAAAATTTAAAAAAAAAAAATGTAATTTAGTTTAAAATTGTAAAAAAAATTAAAACAATTTAAAAACGAAAATTTTATGTTGGTCATGAATAATTAAAGAACTTTCCTACACATTTTAACTTAAAATTTGCACTTTTAGAAAAATGCATTTACTGAATTTCTCATTAAAAATTACTTGGAAATGTAAACTCTGTAATTTTGAACTTCTTGGTGACAGAAATCCAATATTTAAATCAAATAAAAGGGATTTAAAAAAAATGTTTTCCAACCGTATTTTCTAGTGATACGAACCAGTATATTATATAACCAGCCTATTTATTCTGTAGAGTCCCGATTATCCGAGCTAATATGGGACCAAGGACAGCTCGGATACGGTCAAACACGGTTAACACAGAAAACACATACTATCTTCGTCTCCACTCTCTTTGTTTGCCTCACTCATTAAATTTCTAATCATGTCATCGGTCATCTCGTGTTGCTCATCCTAATTCATACAATCTTCGAATGTCATTGCCGTAACAGGTCCTGAATTTTGGGACGATTTTTTACTGGCTCTATCAGCGGAAGATTATCTTAACCTAGCTCGGATGATGAGGAACCTCGATAAATCTGGTGTCGGATATATTCGGGACTCTACTGTAGTTGTTTACCCATCTAGATTTCGTTTTCATGTTATGCACAAATCCAGAAGAAAAAATTTGACAGCTAAATGGAAACTCCAAATTAGGCAAAAATACACGTTAAATAATTAACGAAGAAAGTATAGGCTATGGCTGTACCGAGCCAATTTTTGCCGATTTACTGCTAATCGGCAAAAATCGGATCGGCGAACAACCGATTTCCGCTCATTAACGCAACTCAACAATTAGGTCTGCTCCCCGATATAATCTGACTTGGTCAAGCTTTGGAGAGAGGGGTGGGGCAATTGCCCTCTCTCAGCTCATATGCCTGTGTGTACAGCCTACACTTTCTGTACCAGAAATCGACTGTGAAACAAACTCCAGCAGCAAAAATCGGTAGTGAAAATCGGCATGATCGACTCAGTTAAATCGATCGGCATGACACATGTTTTTTTTTGTGTGATCGGTTCGGTATTGGCTCGGTAAAAAAAGTGTGATCGGTACAGCCTTAGTATAGGCCTACTAGATTTATCCAAAAAATTAGTAAAACATTAGCACTAAAAAAGAAAAAGGCTCAACTATACAAATCCATATTCAGCACTGATTTCTAACGATACGTAGAAGAAGCCTAAATGAAACGAGCGCCACATCGAAGAAGCGTCAAATGGTAAAACAGGCAAACTTTTTGGCGTTCATTCAAGTTTCAAGTTTTCATGAATTTGTTTGTCTACCTCAACTAAAGGATTCAATTGTAGACAACAACAAAAAATTAAAGAACAGAATTGAATGAATTTTGAACTTACCTCCATTTTCGTCTCCTCGTTTTTCAGATTCAAATTTCTTTCTGTCACTTGTTAATCGTAACAACTTTGTCGTCATCCTGATCACAATATGAACAAAAAAAAACAATAGGGTAGAACATAAAAAAACCGCATATAAAGCTGCTTGAATTAGTGAACGTAAAACAAAAATTTACAACCTTTTTACTACCTTTTTATTCTGTCTTCTTGTCGATGTGCATGTTTCTTCAGAACGAGATTTTCTTCATAAACGCGGAAATAATAATCTTCCAGTTCGTGCCTCGTCCATTTTGACACGGTTCTTTGTCTTTCATTCGGTTGCGACGATACTGAGGAACAAAAAAAAAAATGAAAACGTAAATTTTCTTAAGTTAAAAATAACTCACGTAGTAGGGCACCCCCCCCCCCCCCCAAAAAAAGTTAAAAGTTATAAAAGTCTCCACATTTAAAAAAATTTCCTTTTGATAATATTATATCATCTGTACAAATTTCAGGTTTTTCAAGGTAGATTTAGAGGTCTCCCAAAAGCTCTGACGTTGTCACTGTTAGAGATTTCGCTGTGCGAACGCAGTCAAAAGTTGGCAAAGCTCTTGGAAATTAGTTATTTTAACTAATTTATACAGAAAACATGCATGCCCCCCTGAAACGTATGCACCCTAGGCGAATTTCGCCACTCGCCTAATGGACGTTCAGGCCCTAATTCAAATACAAATCGTGAGGTCCGACAAAGATGTTGTCAAGTCGCTGTTTAAATGTTCAAAACATTACTTCAGAACCTTCTGTAAAAGCCAGCATTTCAGAAGGTTTTGTTGAGCTCTAGGAAGCGGCCTATTGATAAACAGCTGTTCACACATCATCGTCATTCCCTTTTGCAAAAATTACAAGCTTTTATTTAACTAGACATGACCGTTGTCCGTTTGCGTGGACTTATATTTCTCCTATTTTAACCAACTTCCCCATAACTTAGAGAGCTGAAATTTTGTACATTGCAGCCTCTACTAGTGCGACCTATTAATCCCCAAAAACAACAAAAACATGGGGGGGGGGAGTTGCTATTTCGATGAACGGTCGAAACATCCGGAACGTTTGGACACTAATAGTCGGAACTGTCGGAATAGTACGAACAGTCAGAAGGTTAGGTTTAGTTAAATTAAGGTTGTTGCAGGGGGTCTGGAGGGCTTTAATAAATTATTTCATCAAATTAGTCCACTGTTCCGACCGTTCTTCCCGTTAATCAAATTAGGGAACAGTTGAATAATGGCCTAATTTGATGAAATAATTTATTAAAGACTGGGAGCATAGCCCTCCAGACCCCCTGCAACAACCTTAATTTAACTAAACCTAACCTTCTGACTGTTCGTACTGTTGTTCCGACAGTTCCGGCTATTAGTGTCCACCCATTCCGACCATTTATCAAAATAGCACCCCGCGAAATAAATGCTTGTGGGTCTACCGAAAAACGTAGTTTTTTAAATTTACTTGTATCCTTTTAACATGGGCCTTATGGACTTAAGTTTAGACGCCCCAGTTGGTGAAAATGGGAACTAGTGATTTTTTTATTAACATAACCGAATTATAGCTTCTTAATCACTTTTTATAACAGGCATGTAAAAACAGGGAGATACAGTCGTTTGCCCCGCCCTTTTATGAGCGTCAGACCAAATATCAACCAATTGTAAATTGAAAAGGGCTTGGCGTGTGACGTCAGACCACATACGAAACCAATTAGAAGTTGCCAATCCTCATAAAAGGGGCGGGGCAAACGACTGTATCTTACTGTCTTAACATTTATACGTGAGAAACTTTCCATGTTTCCCTTGTTACTATTGAACAGATGGCTCACGTGAATATGTGGACAGAAAGGGCAGGGAACTGCACGTGCAGATCTAATTAATAATAATCTTACTTATTTTACAGCACATAGGCTACTCTTAAAAAATCCTAAATTCTAACTCGTTTTGCAATGCAACAGAGATTTACTTTTTCCATCGTCTTTGGCAACCACGAATGCGGCTCCTCCTCCTCCCTTTGATGTCATCGTCTCCTTCACCGGATAAATGTCTCTACCGGGATCGTCGTCGCCCATAAGAAAGAGAATCCACGCTACTTTAAAATACTTTACACTTTCAAAGACACATTAAATACGATAACAACACTTTCATTACGAAGTACGAAACCGTAATTGCAAACAACAAACTTTTTCTTTCGTTTCCATAGCAACAAACAAACAATAAAATGTACGGAAGCTCAGAAAGGTTCTCTTCAGAAGTAACTTTTAATATTTTGTCTGAGCCGCCTTCACATTTACATGTATGACAGTTCAGACTTATTTTTTAACTATATACATGTAGATGCGGCACCATTTCAGTCTTCTTAATCTATGAATTAATTGAAAAAAAAAAAGTATTTTAAATGAGTTATTTTGAATACTAGGCCCTACCTGTACTTCAAATAAAACATTTACAATATAATTTTCAACGCCTTCTAGGTTCAAAGTCAAGTCGTTTATAGAAATCGGTTTTCATACAGTTCTAGTGATGGGCGATCCACAGCAAAAAATCGATTTTTCGATCCGATCCACAAAGCACCGATCCGATCCGATCCAAAAATCGGTACTAAAAAATCGATTTTTTGGATCAATTTTTATATTTAAGTATACTAACTATACTTACCAAAAAACCTAAATCTTTGCTAACATTTTAGCACATGTACTGAAAACAGTGAAAAGTATCGAAAATGCATATAATTTAACGTTGAATTTCATTTCATTTTAATCTCAATTTTAGAACCAAATTTTTTTTCCCAACGAGCTTAAAACTAATAGTTTGGAAAGTCGTTTACCGGTAAGCCGGTTTCGTTTCACATTCATTATATTGCCGGCGTTCGAAAAAAGACGTTCTGATGGCACAGAGGTAGCTACAGTTGGCAAATACTTCATAGCGATATGATCTATCGGCCCTATCCGGCCCTATTCACCTATTGGCCTATTCATTCATTCATTTTTTCATTGAATCGAAAGAATCGATTTTGACCAAAATAAATCGATCCATAGGAAAATCGGGAAAACGAAAATCGATACAAAAATCGAAAAAATCGGAAGGAAAACATCGATACTCCGAAAAATCGATACGGATCGCCCAACACTATACAGTTCTTCTTAGAGGTGGTAACGGGTGGAACCGAACCGTTTCTAGTCGGTTCGGAACCAGTTATTATCAGTTCGACCTATACTAGCTGCATGGCGAACCAGTTCTATCAGTTCCAGTTAATTGGAAAACTGGTACTGAACCATTGACATATCTAGCTTTTTCCAAGCTTTTTGGGACTTCTGGGGCCAGTTGAGCACTCCTGAGGCATTTTAGAGCTTTAAGAGCATTTAAGAGCCTAGATCCACGTCCATCTTGTTGTTTTGAGCAGACGACAACGAGACAAATGAGTGTTCTTATATGGTGTTACTAAAACTGAAAGAAATCGCCTCACAATCGCTCAATTCAAATACAGTAAAGCGCAAAATGCAATAAAAAGTATTGTTCTTCACGTGCTCGATTTATATAATTTTTGAAAAGGTCCTTCTATTTTTAAACAAGGTTCAAAGTCGTTCGTTTTTTCAACCCCATGTTAAATCCCATAGGATCAAAAACCGTCCCACAAACATTTGAAAAACTCTCGTTAAAACTGATTTAGAACAATAACAAAATAATTATCACATACATTCATGTATTGGCTTCACGATGTTTCCTTTTTATAAATTTTGAAAAGGTCGTTCTATTTTTTAATAACGTTTAAAATCGTACGTTTTTTAACTCCATGTTAAGTCCCATAGGACAACAAAAGTTAAGAGAACTCTGATTAAAAATGATTTAGAGCAATCAGAAAAATTAGTACGTACTTACATGTGTTTATTGCCTTCAGGATTATTCCATTTTCTAAATTTTAAAAGGGCTTTCTATTTTTAAATAACATTAAAAATAATACGTTTTTTTAACTCCATGTTAAGTCCCATAGGAGCAAAAAACCGTCACCCAAACATTTGAAGAACTCCCGTTAAAAACAACTCAGAACAATAACAAAATAATTATTACGTGCATTAATCTACTGGCTTCACAATGTTTTCTTTTTATAAGGTTAGCACGCGAAATTATTTTTCTATTAATTATTATGTGACTTCGAACCGGGAAAAAAAACGTTAAAAAACCGTTTTTCAATCAACAACGATCGCAGCGAAAATTCGGAGAAATTTTGAACTAAACGATGTATCTAGCCTCTTAAATATTTTTCGACTTTTATCTGTTTTTTTTTTTAAAAAAGCCAAAGACTTGGCCAAAGTCTTGGCTTTTGTCCCATTTTTTCGAATTTTAAAAATTCTTGAATCCTTGTGCTTTTCCAAGCTTTTTTGGACTTATGGGGCCAGTTGAGCGCTCCAGAGGCATTTTAGAGCTTTTAAAGTAGGCATGTGCAACTTCATTAAGGATGTGGGCCGGATAGCGAATTTCAAATATATCCATATGATGTTTATTGTAACGAATATAATTTTTTAAAGTTCGCTTTACGAATAAAATTATGTTAAGCTTAAGACATATCAGATAGAAGAGTAATAAAAATCATACTTGAGACATTTTCAGCAGATGGTCACAGTGATTGGTTTATTTGTTTTATTGCTGATATGGGAAAGGTTCTGGAAATATGCTGGCGGGCCAGATTCAGTGAAATTTATAGAACTCCTCATAAGCCTTATAATATCAGGGCTGGCCGGATGCGGCCCGCAAGCCATATGTTGCACATGTATGGTTTAGATTTTTTTAGGGGGCGCACGAAGAATTTCCCCATTTCCCTGTGGCTCAGTCCGGGCCTGACGGTTTTTGACGGATCATTGAATGACCTGTCCAGGATCCGCCGTTATAAGAGGGTAATTTAAATAACGTACTTTTCAAATTCAAAATGCAGAGTTATAGGCAATTATGTGGAAAAGTCCGGGGTGGATATATCGCATTCCATATTAGGGACATTACAAAGCCATTTATGCAACCCAAAATGTCTTATATTTACTTTTGAAACTTTAAACAGTAATTACTGATCAGCGATATATTTGAGATTTATGTTGTAGAAAATTTCGAGAAAATCCAAAACAATTCTAGTAGGATTGTGTGCGCGGGCGCCCATTGCCAGTGGCCCAGTGTGCGCTAAACATTAGTGTTTGAACTACCCTAAGTTACTAAAACACATTCCAGTTTCTCTTCATTTTTGCATCAGGTCATGCAAAATGAAAAGAAACTACAGTAGAATGTGAAAGACATAATAATTATAGAATTCAAGAGGTGTTTACAGTGGCGTACCTTAGGCCACGCAGTCCTCCACGCCGTCCTCGAATCCCGCGAATCTTGAAAAAGATTCGAGATTCGAAAACTCGAATCTATCGAATCTTTCGAATACTAACCTTAAAAAAATGTTAAAAACATTGGTAAAATTAGTTTTAACTCCATTGACGTCCAATAGAAGCGTTCACTAACAAAAAAAAACCGGCGATTGTTGCAAATTCGGATTACCAATATCACGTTGTTCCGACCCTGAGTGCCACATCGTTTTTTTATTATTTTATTATTTAATATTTGTTAAATATTATTTAAATAAATATTATTTGTTAAATATTATTTAAATAAATATTATTTGTTAAATATTATTTAAATAAATATTATTTAAATATTATTTATTAAATATTAAATATTAATTTAAACCCCTTATTGCAAATGGTTTTAGGGCAAATGTCGCACACCCATTTGTATCTTTTTAATGAATAATATAGGAGTCTTATTTGAAGGATTCGAGAGATTAGAGATTCGAGAACCTTTTAGGATCGGGATTCGGATTCGAGAAAATTTAGGATTCGCCCCACGTCTACTTTAAAAAAACAAACAGGAAGTGTGGTATGTTAATTGTTCAGCCGTTAGGTTAATTCATCTGAAAGTTCCTCTCAGTTCCACGTCAACACAAAATGATGGATTGAGTTAAACGTGTTTCAATTTTGGCTCCTACGTCAGTCCTCCAGCAGACAGACGTAAGTGCTTGACTAACAATGTGTCTAACCCCTTTGACAAATCTAAACGTTATACATTTATGTGGCAAACAAGAAATACAAAAGAAGACAGTCCTTATATATAAGGAACGTATAAGCAACGTACTTCCAGAACCAAGCAAGATCGCTAAAGCAAATTTAATGCAGTTTACCTAATCGGAAAGAGTGTCTAAAATTTAAATTTGTGTTTTTGTATGGAACATAAATAATTGATCAAATAACTGATCACGTACATCAATGAAGTGGAACGCGACTTTGAGCTTTTCGAACCTTTTCGAACTCTTGACTATATCTCTAGGTTTTATGTCAGCCTCATTAACATCGATGGTAAGAATATATTGTGTATTCAAGTCTGTTAATTAGGCACATATATGCTGGCTCTTTTGATTTGGGGGGAGAGGGGGGCCAAAACTTTAAATATTTTGTATGCTGTTGAGACTAAGTATAGCTAACCTATAGGCCTACTTGTTTGTTGTTACTTTTAAGTAACAACAAATGTTGGTTACTGATGGTCATTTGTATAAAATTAAAAAGATTTTTTTGAATTTTCAAAAATATAGGGGGAGGGTCCGGACCCACCCAACACCTCCCTCTCTGCCGTTCAGCAACGTCACTTCTGTTAACATGATCCCATACTTTCTTTAGAATAAAACCAAGGCTAATCTCAGCATTTTGGACGGGCATTTGACGAATAACTCTGTGCATTTCAATCAAGGTAATACCAACAAGATTATATACACAAAAATAAAAGTAATTATAGCCTGTTTACAGTTGCCACATCCTTATTTGAGACATCTGACGTCAGAAGGATTGACTACAACTTTAGGCTTTAATGTCATTTATTCTTTTAGAAAAGGGGATATGGTAACAAACGTTATCAGTAAGAAACGGTTTCTTGCTTTCTTACGTTATTACTTTCTTTTCAGCAGACAAATTGATACAAGCCTAATTTTTTTTTTACTCCATCCCCTCTGACGTCACAAGCTTCATGTCAATCTTGAGTCTCTGATTAGGCAACTACATAGATTATAACGCACCTCGGCTGGAAGAGTGGGCACAACTAAAAAAAAACGCTTTTTTTTTGGGGGGGGGGGGGAAATTTTAGTTTAAAGTTGCATTTTTTCTATCTCAATTTGCACTTGAAAAGCTCATTTTCCTCCCAAACGTGTTTTTTTTTTAGTTGTGCCCACTCTTCTGGTCAGAGGTGCGATATGGCCTATATTGTATACTGAAACGTAGCTAACTTATTAAAAATTCATAATTCTCTAGAGAAAACGTCAATTCATCAAGATCGTGAATCTAACGAGATCAATGATAAAGTGGCCAATGTTTTCAACTCTGATACCATGATATCCGCACAGGATGTTCAGGAAGTAGAGTTAAAAAAGAATCATTCTAAACAGTTGAATCAGTTGATCCTACTGCCTGAAGAACGCAATAATAGATTTTTAAGTCCAGGAACAATCTCAACTTCAAATTTGAACGAAGGTCCGCCGACACCATCAGTTTATTCTTTGACAAATTCCGTGAATACGCGACCGCGACCACCAGCACTAAAATCACAGTGGTCAATTGACAGTAGGCCTGCACAAAAGAACGGTTTAATTTTGTGGTTAATAGGCATTAAATTCTTTGGACTTCACCCGTGTAGCTGCTTAGAGTGAATGTTCCATGCTGCCATTAACAAGAAAGATTTAGAAATAATCAAAACTAATAAATCCTGACTTCGGTTCAAATAAAAAAAAAAATCCCAAGAATGTCATTATGAATTACTTTTGAACAGAGTTTTAAGATAATGATTGAACACAGAAAATAATGTTTCTGACGGTTCCTTTCCAATGATGGTAAATAAGGTCCTTAGAATATTGAAGTCAGCAATTTGGCTGTCCAGTTAAGGGTCCTCCACTCCGCAAGAGTCTATCTAGGAAGTGAAAAACATGCGTGTTTTAAACTATGTTATCGAAAGCACCCGTGAGCGTGTTGTTGTTACATTTGTAGTAAATTTCTTCACATTTTTTTTTGTTAAAAATATTAAAATTTTCTGGTTTTGAAATTCAAAATTCAGCAAAAAAATATGTTTGTTTATTTTTGCTAATTTGCAAAGTATGCTTTCTAAATAAAATTGTATAGTGAAGTAAATATTAACAAACAGTTGCAACAATAGAAGAAAATAGATTGAAACGAAAATGTGAAAATTAAATTTTGAATTACACTTTGCAACATTTTGTGATGAAAATCAGTAACATTTTTTTTAATAGAAATTATTTTTTTCCTCCAAGCGATTTTTCTTATATTTTTTATATGGATTATAATATTTTTTATGATTTTCTGTGCAATTTCAAATGTTTTTGTTATTTTTAATATCATCATTTTGATTCATGCTTGTAGCAAGAAAGAAAAAAACAAAAAACATGTGAACATAAAATATTGTCCTCCCAACTAAACAGTGGTAGGAGTTTACTTGTTTTGCCAACTAAACTGTTCCATTTAAAAAGTCTTCAATTATCTGTAAAAAGTTTAAATATTTGCATTAAACATCGGGAATTCTTTTTTTTTTTTTCCGAAGCAACATTGAAAAACGACAGATTGGATTCATTTAATTGATGATTATAGCGAATTAAATTGCGATTTAATTAATAACTGGTAAGACCCTAATAACTAGGAAAAGGCCATTCGAATCCTTGAATCTTGAAAAATATTCGAGATTCGAAAACCTGAATCTTCGCGCTTTTTTCGTCTTTCAAATCCTAACCTTAAAAAACTTTGGTAAAATTAGTTTGAACTCCATTGACGTCCAATAAAAGCGTTCACTAACAAGAAAAAACCCGGCGATAATTGCAATTTCGGTGGTACCCGGATCACCACCAATATCACCTTGTGGCGACCCTGAGTACCACACTTTTTTATTATTAATAATTTAATATTTCATTTATTTATATCTTCTTAATGAATAATAATAGAATTCTTATATGAAGGATTTGAGAGATTCGAGAACCTTTTAGGATTTGGATTCGAGAAAATTTAGGATTTGTCCCACCTCTGCAATTCAACTTGCAATGCAACCTGTGATGTGACTTGCAACTAGAACTTTGTAATAAACTTCTATATCACCCTATACAACCTAGTTCCCACCAATCAATTTTTTAAAACTTCGTTTATGTCAAGGGGCCGACATTCGGGTGAATCTCGTACGGTATCGGAAGCCATTTTACTTTTAATCCGCGTTTTACTGAATTTTAAAATTTCAATTCTATTCTGGATGTCCAGTAAAATGCAGCTAAAAAGTAAAATGACTTTCCATCCATACGATTCTGCTGTGAATCTAAAGGCCATCTTATACTTCATTCTTTTCTGTTCAGTCTGTTCAGTTTCCATTCTGTTCTTTCCTTTGGGGATCATATACTTAAAAAAGCAGTTCAAATGTCCATTCTGTTGGCATAAAAAGAATGAACAGAATGAACTTTGGCGGGGAATCTGTTCATGGTGGCCAATCAGAATAACATAGAATGTAATAAGCCACACCTTATCCTGTTTATTGTCCACTTCCTATTATGGGATAGAAACCTGTAATGCCAGTTTCTCTTATTTTATTAAATAATTATGTTGCCAGTTTAACTATCCTATTTTTCCCTAAGATTTGCCCTATGTGTTTCTTATTGGTCAGTTGTTCATGCTGTTCAGTTTAGTCATTGATAGTATATGAGCTTTCCTTTGACATGAACTCAATGAACTGAACGGACAGAACGAAAAGGAACAGAATGAATAAAAAGAATGAAGTATAAGGCGGCCTTTAGTGAAACTCGTACATGATTTTCTTCAATGTCTGCCCACTTGGTTTGTGTCCATAATGCATAGTCAATATGTCATCAACTAACAGGAAGGTCATAAACCGGAAGTCATGAAACTGGTAATTCGTTCAATGTTACATATGTCATTTCCGGCAAACGGCCTGATTGGTTGTTTGTCAAAAAGTTACATGAAAAGTCTGTCAGAAGTTGAACCTGTTCAACTTAGTGAGACTGATGAGTCTCACACGAGTACAGGCAGTTAGAAATCGGAGAGAACTTCAGTTGGCTCCACCCTTGTTATGACGACCTGCAACTTCAAATTGGTTTGTTGTGTGGTTCGACGTTGAAAAGGGTGGAGCATGTGATGTCAGACTACATAACCAGCCAATCAGAAGTTGCTGGTTGACATAACAAGGGCGGAGCCAACTGAAGTTTTCCCCGATTTCTAACTGCCTGTAGCACTAGTTAGTTGAATGAAGATTAACGACAGCACATGGATTCATCAAGGAAATGAATCCTGCTAAACAGATGGTAACTTCGAACAACCAATGAGCAGAATTCAAATGAGCTATGATCCAACCTTATGTATTGAATAACATGAGGATACAAACTATTTAACTCGTGAGTTCACTTAATTCATATGGCGGGCTAACACATCACTCAATAAATGTCACTGACGTAAGCACAGCCCACACAAAGGGAAGTTTAATAAACACTATTTTTCTCCTAGAACCTACTATGCAATAGGTTTGTACTCATGATCCCACCAAAACCATAGCCTGGGGGGAGGGGTAAACAACTCCTGCTTGTCTCTCCCTCCTCCTCTGACTCATACTTCTGACTCATACTTAAGTGGTAGATTGATACTCTTAGGACCATGGTCACTTGGACCTGGTTACACCTCGTAGGTGTACACAGGTCCAAGGTATAAAAAGGCCATGTTCCTCTTTGTTCTTCGTTCACTTTTTTGCCCTGTCTTTGTACTACATAGATTATTATATCCCTATCACATAATGGGCCTGTGGACGCACCTTTGATTCTAACTATTCATTCTTGTAATGTTTGAGTTTCTATGCAAGAATGAATAAAAGTGTTTACAATATGAAACTGCGTTGTCTACTGTTTAGAAACTAATCCTTCTCTAGGCAAGCCGGAGACACCACAAGGCAAGGAGGCATTGAGATCCTGAGGAGCAACAACATCTTATAACCAAGAAGGAAGATGCACATCAATGGTGTCCAGAAGAGATGATCACCATCCTTCTGTACAGATTACACCTCTACAAAGAAGGATCATCACCATCCAGCACCATCTGACTACATCTGTAGCTCGAATCTTCTCCATGCAGTAATCACGCGATCAGAGAAGAAACGAGTTACAGAAAAGAGCATAACGAGTTGCTCGATTTTGTCAAAGGACCCCATAAAGCTCACATTTGGTGGAGGTGCGGGTTATGCCTTCATTTTGCCTTCTCCGACCGGTCTACAGAAGATGTCAATTGTCCTGAATCTCATGACTGTGCATCACGAGTCTTCGTCCATCCTTTTTATGTAGGAGCCACGTGTTGAAAGAGACCAGCAATTACATCAATGATCGACCATGTGGTGCTGATTCATATGAATCGTGCATTGAAAGAGATTTAGTGAACACACATTACTGGTCACCGCACGATTCTATTGTCCTGTCCACATCGAAGCAAAGGAAATTAATACGGAGGGACGATCTGCCGGGTAGAACCTCACTTCATCGTAAGAGGCACTGAGCTCCACAAGAACTGTTGTATCGACATCCATTAAGCAAGTGGGAAACACCTTGGCATCAGTTTTTTTGGACCTCCGTGTTTCATACCTGTATTCTTAAATCTTTCAATTTCGAGGTGAACCCTATTTACCCTCCTGGTTGGTAAATAGGCAAACCTCAAGACACACTATTTTTACTCTCTGAGGTGTATTTATTTATCAAAACTCCGTATCATTGTTAGATGAATAAATAAAGCTACTTGTCTTTACACCTTTTAATATGTCTTTTGAGAAACGTGTTTCTCTCAAAATTCCTATTACTCTTCACCCTTTATTTTAATTTTCAAGATGTGTTTTTCATCAAACTCCGTATCATTGTTTGATAATAAACAGGACTTAACACACTTTATCTTGCCACGTGGGACTCTCTTGTTCCACCCTATTGTTCATTTGTTCTCTCACTTCTTTTCCTTGGGACCCCTGTATCCCAAGTCATTAGCTTCAAGCAACTCGCCATCATCGCCTCAATGAACACTCACATGAACTCTCCATTGAACACCATTGAAGCCGGCCACCATCTTAGAATGACCGGAAGTTCTTCAAAAAGGTGCCAACAGAGCGGTTTTTCGCTCCATGTGAGCACATTGTTGATTCTTTTCATCTCTTTTTGTTCTCTTCTTTCTTCTCCTCTTCCAGAGGGTCCAAGATATAAAAAGACCATGTTCCTCTTTGTTCTTCTCCTCTTTGTTCTTTGCCCTGTCTTTGTACTACGTTCGATTTTATATCCGTATCCCATAATGAGCCCGTGGAAGCATCTTTAATAATGAATATTCATTCTTGTAACGTTTATGTTTCAATGCAAGAATGAATAAAAGTGTTTACAACATGAAACTGCGTTGTCTGGGGGGGGGGGGGGGGGGGGAAATACTTTTAAAAAGTATTTTAAATAAAATACAAAATAGTTTTATAAAAATGTATTTAAATTAAAATACAAAATACAATTTTTTGCTTTAATTTAAAATACTAAAATATTCACTTATTTGTCTTGACGAGTACTAACAGTTTAAATCTTTTGTAACTTAATCTTTTCTTTCTCGGAATTGTTGTCAAAGCTGCATTTGAGAACAACCTTTCAACAAGGGCCGATGAAGGTAAAGTTGCATTCAGCATTATGACGGCAGCCTTGATGTTTGGAAACTGGTGTAGAGATGGCAACGGGTTCGGGCCAGGTAGAAACGGTATGCCGGTTACTGGATGTGATAGAATCGGTTTTCCGAACCGAGTAGAAACGGCTCCGTTCTACACTTTGCTACCGCTAAGTAATGTGCTGCCAGTACCGTCTTTACTATAAGGGCACATGGGGCCCGTGCCCAGGGCCCCCGACCTCACGGGGGCCCCGAAAGGCCGATATATTCGCTTACACGAAAAAAATGAGCTCAAATTTTTTTCTATTTTTAGGTAGATATCTACTAAGAATTAACGTCAACATTTCTAAATTGAAATGTTAATAGGACACCAGATCAGATTTTTAAATTTTTTCTAATTTTTACTATCCAACGGGGCCCCCAATTCTTGGGTGCCCAAGGGCCCCGACATGCCCTAAGACGGCCCTGTGTGCTGCTCAAATTTGCAAATGCATATTGTTCGTTGATTTTGATGAACCGGTTGAAACACATTAGCAGATTTGCGAAGCAAATTAGTTTAACGTACTGCAGAAATCTGTGCAATATTGGGTACTGCACACAATTTGCTGTGCAAATCTGCTATTGTATATTCCAAACCAGTTCTTCAAGATTGTCGAACTCATCAGAACAGATTCCCAAAAAATCGTGAACCATGAACCTATTAAACTTGTTCGGGACCGAGTAGAAACGGTTCGGTTCTACCCGTTGCCACCTTTAAACTGGTGTAATACATGAATTTCAGATTGTTCATTTTTCTTCAATGTAACGAAGTCATTCCAAAATAACTTTGTCAAAATTTCCAAGCAATTCTTTGCCAAATTAAAAAAAAAACATCTTTGAAAGTGACAATTTTTTTAAATACTAATTTGTAGTAATTAAAATACTAAAATAAAAAGTAATTTCAAAATAAAAATACGTAATTTAATGGATGTATTTCAAATGGAAATACGAAATACAAATGAAGTATTTAAAATTGTATTTTAAATAGTATTTAACAATACTCCCCAACATTGTCAAGAAAACATGGCTATGACTTAGCAGCCAGCTAGGCAGGTTGCTACGTCATAGCCATGTTTTGGGAGTATTTTAAATACATCAGCAGACAATAGGATTATAAATTATAATCCTGTCACCGATTGCCACATCATAGCCTCCTATAGCCTCGTATTATAGGAGGCCATGGCCACATAAAGCGTATTAGCCATCTTGGTTCTGTCATATCTACACTCTGCATGTTAGGCTACTTAAGCAGCAAACCATACCACGTAACCAAAACTGACTGTTACGTGAGAATGTCCTGCACCACGAAATTTATACCGTGGAACTTCTCTGCGAACTTTTTTAACCCTTTCTTGTTCGTAACATTTTATATTTTCATCTGCTCGATTTCAACCTTACAAACTTCAAAGGTACGGACATTCTTTTTTTTTTAATTGGTGCACCATATGCAGGGGAACACAAGGGTAGAAAGAAAAAAAAACGGGCCATGGGAAAAACAATTTGCCCGGCCCTTAGGAGTAAGAAACTCCAAAAAATGCCTAGAACTGCAACCTCTTAAAAGTTTAGTGTAACTTGTTTTTAACAAAATTTCACTTTGTTCTATTGCCTAGTCCGTCAGAATAAACAGTATGGCTTCTTACAGACTTACTGGGCAAAGCACTGCATGGCCGACTGAAAAGACGGACCAACAAAAAAGATGGGACATGTTCCATTTATCCCGATTGTCGGCTGGTGTTGGGGGTGGAGGTCCTGTACGCGACCGTACATGTAGAAGCACACACAAACTACTGATTAATCGGATGATCCTCCCTAAAACCATGTTCATCCCCCCTAAAAACACGTTCATCCCCCTGAAAACCATGTTCACAGTTCATCCCTCTAAAACCATGTTCATCCCCTCTAAAACTATGTTCATCCCCCCTAAAACCATGTTCATCCCCCTGAAAACCATGTTCATCCTTTTATTTCTCTGTGTTCATTCCTTTAAAATGTGTGTTAAAATGTTCATTCCGTTCATTCGTTCATCTTTTTATCCTGACCCCATATAATGGGTCGTGGGTCACGGTGCGTGGTTAATACTGTATGTTTCATTAACATTATCACAGAAATAATATTTTAAACTTGTAGATGAAGAATGGTGCTTTATCGAATCAGACGCTTTCAGAAAATGATTTGAAAGCTGATTGTTTAAACTTTGGTCATAATTCGACAAAAGGTAATCTCTTACAAAAAAGTATAATGCGTTTGATAATAATAATTGTTTATAAATAACGTAGGATTTCCTTAATCCTAAGTTTGAAAAGAATAACGTTACCCATATGCTTCAAGAACGCAGTTCAGGAATCGATCCTATCATACACCAAAGTTCACCAACGACGACAGGAGAAGATTCTTCAGAATATGCAGATGCTGAGGAGGGTCTAGAATCTGAACCAGAGTACACTGTTCCCCGTCCCGCGTTACCTCCCGCGTTACCTCGAGCAACACCTATGGAATTCCCTTCAGCATCAGATCATGAAAATACAAGTCCGGAAGCCAAAAAAGGAAGTCTAAAATGGTTAATGTCCTTTTCCATTCTGGGATGTTTAAAATGCGAATGGATTAGGTAAACTTTTTTAATACCTTGTTTGCTCTTGAGCTAAGCGCATTCAAGTTAGCTGTGTTAAATGGAAACATGCAGAGGGCTCTTCTAAAGCCTGAGGCACACTACGCATCGAATGCCTTCCAATGACAGGCAATTAGAAACGGGATAAACAGACGTTTGCTCCGCCCTTTTTGTAACGAACGCAACTTCTAATTGGTTGGTTATGTAGTCTGACGTCATATGCCCCCCCCCCCCGCACAACAAACCAATTAGAAGTTGCGTTCGTCATAAAAAGGGCGGAGCAAACGTCTGTTTATCCCGTTTTCTAATTGCCAGTCTTCCAATGCTGGACGAATGATAGTTTGACACACAGTGTAGTCGTGAGACTGTTGTCGAGTGTCCTGTTGTCAAAGGCACCACCAACATTGGATTGTGTTCATCCCACCATTCGTGACTCGGCCACATAATGCGTCTAGCGTTTGGAACCAGTTTTGAAAGAAGCACCAAAAGGTGCTTGGTTCCAATGTTTGCCCCAACATTAAAACCAATGTAGGACACATAGTCTGACTGGTTCATCAATTGCGAACGTACAAGTGTCCAACTGGCAAATATGGGTACAATGTTGGATCTAACATTGAACACATAGTGTGTCCCAGGCTTAATACCAATTAGGACAAACTAGTTGTGCCAAAGTTGGTTAATTGTTGCCACTGTTCGTCCTACATTAGTTCAAATAGGTGGCCCAATGTTACAGTTGATCAAGGTAGATAATGTTGGCATCTATACCAATCAATTGTTAGTAGTACTGTACACCCGAATAGCCACGGAAGTGACGCTATGAGGGGGCGTGTCCTGTCATGACGTCACTTCTTTTGCCATTCGGGTGTACTGAGGTTTTGTGAATTATTTAGGTCACCCCACCGACCCCCAAAAACAAAATGACGGCAAAAGGGTTGGTGAATTTTCCCAGGTCACCCCCAAATTAACAACATGGTGGCAAAAAGGGGTTCAATTCAATTCAATTCAATTCAATTAGATACACCTGCAATCAGCTTGAAAGCCATGTGGCAGGGGGGATTGCTCCCAATCATGAGTGATTGTCATTATTTAAAAATAAGACATCATCACGAAATTGAAATCGTCCTAACAAAGAACTATTCACAGGAAGAAAATTCCATAGTCTAACAACATTAGGCATAAAAGACCAAAAATATGCATCAGTCCTAGCCATTAATTCTTTGAAAGTCTTTGAATGCCCAAATCTACCGTTACGAGGATTTCTAGTTAGTAAACCATTAAGCAAAGTAATGTTATCATCAGACAGCAAATGTCCCAGAAGAGCGAGGCTTAGCTCATTTCTTCGGACTGCTAATGTTTCCCATTCTAGATCTTGAAGCATAGATGATACGCTGTCAGTATATGCATACCATCCCTTTACAAATCTTGCAGCCCTACCCTGCACCATTTCTATTTCTTGTTTTAGGTTATTTCTAAATGGGCTCCAAATTGGGGAACAATATTCTAAGATAGGTCTAACTAGGGTAAAGTAGCAGACCTTCTTTACATTTTCATTACAATGTTTAAGGGTGCGTTGGAGAAACTGCAGCCTTTGATTAGCTTTTGCAACTGCTTTGGTTATATGATCTTTCCAAAGCATGTTTTTGGTTGACATGTGACATGTTGGCATTTGGCATGTGGCTCGAGAGCCACAAAATGCGGCCCTCAAGTCACATTCTAAAATTAATAATAAATAAATAATAATTATTAATAAATTTTATTATTTCGTACACTTGTTTGTGTGTGTGCATGCATACATTTGTTTGTGGCCCGTGAGCTGCAAAATGTGATAAATACAAAATTTTCAATGAAATTCAAAATTACCAAAATGATTGCTGGAGTCGGTTGTACTGGCTGTTATACATGATGATACTCATCGTTTTTTCGATGTCCGTGATGCGACATGAGTTGAAATGCATGTTGTACGTCTCTGAAAATTTAACCACTACTGAAGAGACTTGTATTTTTAAAAGTAGAGGGCACTTTTCATGACCTAATTTTATTATATTTCATTCTTAAACTCCACCCATTCTTCTATTTGTAAATTCAATTTCCTGTCCACACCTGTTTGACCTACATTTAATTAAAATTAATTTCCATCACCACAAACTTGTTTAAACTTGTTTTACCCCCTCCCCCTACATGTATAAATTCAATTTCCTGTCCACACCTGTTTGAAATACATTTAATTAAAATTAATTTCCATCACCCCAAACTTGTTCAAACTTGTTTACCCCTCCCCATACATGTATCAATTCAGTTTCCTGTCCACACCTGTTTGACCTACATTTAATTAAAATTAATGTCCATCACCCCAAACTTGTTCAAACTTGTTTTACTCCCTCGCATATATGTACCAATTAAATTTTCTGTCCACACATGTTTGATCTACATTTAATTAAAATTAATTTCCATCACCCCAAACCTGTCCAAACTTGTTTTTGACCACCACCACCCCTACCCCCACAGGTGTTAATACAATTTCCTGTCCTACACATACATATTTGTTCTTGGCCTTCTCACCCCTGTGTGAATTCTATTTCCTGGCCAACACCTGCTTAAACTTGTTCAGATCATAGTGTAGCATCATAGGTGAAACATCAGCACCTACAAAGCAAATTTATAAGACACCTTCTTACTATTTCATCTCCAATACTTGACAGTATTTTATCAACAAGTTTAAAAAAGTAAGATGGAATATGCAAAAAAGGTTGCCCTTGCACTTGTTAATCAGATATCAAGAGAATCTATATTGGCACCTATGAGCATTACAAAAAAAGTTTTAAATGAATTGAATCAAGATATAAAAGACATTTTGAACAATAAAAAACTAAATGAATATGATAAAGTTAAACTTTATGGTCAAGCTTTCCATTGTTACGTAAATATTTGGAAACAAAATAAGAAACAAGAACCTATATGTGTTCGCCACATTTCATGGCTCGCGGGCCATAAACATAATTCGCCCCACCAAAATCTAATTTAATTCCACCTCAAACCACTCCCTTTTAACATTCAACACCACTCATTTGCCGCCATTTTGTTTTTGTTTTTTGGACCTAAAAAATTACTAAAAACCCAACTGTCAGGAACATGTTTAGACACAAAAATTTCAGTTTCACAAATTTTTCAATTTAATTCATTTTCTAAGTCCTGCTTCAAAAATTAATATCTTAATTTTTTTAAGTTTTTCAAATATGTGATATATTTTCTTCTCTTGGTCATGATATTTTGTCTCACTTCTTAAATTTCCCAAGCCCAGTTTCAAATAGGCCTACATTTTTTAATTTATACAAGTTCAAGTTTTATATGTAAACATTTTAGACAATTAAACAATAAATGAACATTTACTATTTTTAGCCAAAAGGCTACAATGATGAATTTCTTAATTTTACTGTTTTCTATGTAACTTTTATTATCATGTTTTGGTAGTAGTCTTTTTCAGTATATTCTAAAGAGTATATATCTAAAGAGCAATGGAGGTATATAGGATCATGCAAGAAAAGGGGCAAAAAAGGATGTCTGTGTGTGTGTCCGGAACCCCGATTTAGTGAGTCGAACAACTCAATAACAGAATGAGATAAAGACATGCAGTATTTTTTATTTGATTTCGTGGGTCAATATGATGCTCCTGACAAAAAATTAGAAATTTTACCCAGGGGTTATTTTTTATGAATTTTTTAAAAACAAATTTTGAGTTTTTGGTCATAATTTTTTGTGGGTCGAACAACTCGAAAACGGGGCCACCTACAATAAAATGCCATCAGACCTAAAATGATGTACACATTCTGACGATGAAACTGGATTGATATATCAAATTTTGATTTTTTAAAAATGTAATTTTTAAAAAAAAATCGAGATTCTTCCTCTTTCCAGTTGTAGCATTCGAAATGGTGACTTTTCTATTATTTAGGAGGGGTGTTCCTTTCTATGTTCTGTTATTATTTTGTGTATTAGAATATATGTCACTTATTCTCATTTTAAACCATATTATTACAAATGAATGACGCATGTGCATCACATGTAACTATGTCATGTACGTGAGTACATACTTGTGTGTTTATCTATATCCACATGCGCACATGTGTACATGTGCGTATACATGCACACAAGTGCATACATGTGCGTACACATCCACACATGTGCGTACACATGTGCACAAGTGCGTACATGTGCATACGCATGCGCACACGTGTGTATACATGTGCGCACATGTGTACATGTGCATACTCATGCACGCTCGTGTGTTCATGTGCGTACTCATGTAAAAATGTACAAATGTAACAATGAAAAAAAGTTGGTTATTTGATATATGAAAGCATATATTAAAGCAATGGATGTCTATAGGGTTCCTTGAATTCCTTGTTTTCTATATTTTCTACATTCAGTCTTATAGCCAAAAGGCTACATGATAAATTTATCTACATTACCTTTTTCAAACACAACTTTTATGTTTCATTTGCATTTTTGTTTGTGAGAGTAATTAATTTTCTATGTTCTATATAAAATACTTTTTGAATTTGTCTAAGTACAACCCTTTTGTGATTTTAAACATTAACAATGTCCTATGCCCAATGTTAAATTTTAATATTTCTATAACACATTCCAAAGTTTCAATGCCAGGAACATGTTTAGGCAGGAAATTTCTTTTAATTAAATGTAGGTCATAAACAAGTTTGAGCAGGAAATTGAATTCACACATATAGAGACAAGAACAAATTTGTACAGGTGTTAGAAAATTTAAGTCACACATAGGGGTGAGGGTGTTAAAACAAATTTGAACAAGTTTGTATTGATGGAAAATAATTTTAATTGTAGGTCAAACAGGTGTGGACAGGTAATTGAATTGACACAGGGAAGGAAGAAAGGAGTAAAACAAGTTTGAACAAGTTTGGGGTGATGGAAATTAATTTTAATTAAATGTAGGTCAAACAGATGTGGACAGGAAATTGAATTGACAAATAGGAAAATGGGTGGAGTTTAAGAATGAAATAAAATTAGGTCATGAAAAGCACCCTCTACTTTTAAAAAATACAAGTCTCTTCAGTAGTGATTAGATTTTCAGAGGCATGTTCAGAGAACATGTTGCACCACAGACATCGAAAAACGATGAGTATCATCACAGAAACAGCCAGTACCACTGAATTCCAGCAATCATTTTGGTAATTGTCAATTTCATTGAAAATTTTGTATTTATCACATTTTGCAGCTCACGGGCCACAATGTGCACGCACGCACATACACACACACACACAAACAAGTGTACGAAATCATAAAATTTATTAATAATTATTTATTGATTATTAATTTCAGAATGTGGCTTGAGAGCTGCATTTTGTGGCTCTCATGCCACAGTTTCATCACCATTTTGCTTGAAAAACATTTTGGGGCCCCAATTGCCGCCATAACAGCATAGGGCCACAAACATAATTTGCCCCAACAAAATCCAATTTAATTCCACCTCACACCACCCCCTTTTAACATTCAAAGCCACTTGTTTGCCACCATTTTGTTTTTGTTTTTTTGGACCTAAAAATTACTAAAAACCCAAATTGGTTTTTTTGGGGTGGGCGGCAGAAATCTAGAAAATTTGCCAACCACTTTTGCCACCATGTTGTTAATTTGGGGGTGACCTAGAAATTTCACCAACCTTTTTGCCATCAATTTGTTTTTGGGGTTGGGTGGGGTGACCTAAATAATTCACAAAACTTCAGTACACCCGAATGGCAATGGAAGTGATGTCATGACAGGACATGCCCCCTCATGACATCACTTCTGTGGCTATTCGGGTGTACAGTACTATTCATGTGGCAATACAGAACAGTGACGTCAAAATGACGCAAGCAATGCATAGCATTTAGCAGCTAGCATTGCATTGTGGTACGAGGCACTGGCTGTGACATCACTTTTACGTCACTATTCTGTAATGCAGCATGGGCTGTCTTAGTTGCATCTTGGACTCCTTGGCCATTGGCGATAGCTTTGGTCAATTTGATTTTGGCCAATATGAATGCAGTATTTATTTTTGCAGCATATAAAACCCGCTCTTCAGAAGCAATAGTATACAAAACAGAATACTAAAGCTGCTTTTTGCTTTAAAAAACAAAAATTTATTGAATTTCAAATATTCAAATATAATGTTAATAATGAAATAAAAAAAAACAATAATAAAAAAACACTTAAAAAAAGTTATGTTTAATGATTATTTCATCAAACTTTAAAGTTCTCCCTTGCACTACCTGTCATGCTGCCAGCGAATCGTCTGCTAGATTTGTGCAGATGGTTTTAGCAGACGACTTTTCTTTCCAAATAGCTGCAAAAGGGGCCCTTACTTGTAGTATTCCTTAAAACTACAAACACCACTATCATATTCAGGAGGACGGGGAACTGGCTGTCGACTCTTCCTTGCAGCACAGCCAGGTTTCTCTATCCATTCTATCTGTTATCAATGGGGTTAAATAAACATAACAAAGACACGTGGGTATAATTGAATATGTTTGTTTATAACCTCGAGTATATGATGTTACACCATTATATTTAACTCGTATTGCGATCGATCTGAGCCGGATACATCGATACCATTACAGAACTTCTCAAAGACGCCCTCGGATTATTTATCACGTGAATCATAACGCAGTCAGATTGCTTAAGCCGTAAATCGTAACGTCGCAGTCGTCTGCTAGGGCCTCCTTGGTTCTTTCGATGTCATCTCTGTTTTGTCTGCTGTATTTATCTGCCAGTCCAATGACCTCTTGTCAGTAGCCCATCTGCACTTCCTTGGTAGGTGCTTCCGTCTGACTTCTTGAAGATGGGCATATCTACTGGGC